>OY848926.1:5295826-5895826 GCA_963693285.1 Xestospongia muta
TCTCTCTCTCCCTCTCTCTCTCTCTCTCTCCCTCTCTCTTTTCAGATGGAATTCCTTTAAACAAACAAAACTTGCCATAGGGAACAGGGTAAGCACTTAATGACTGCATCTGTTAACACTAAAACTGTTTTTCTTTAGTTGTATGGTAGAAAACAGCTCATTCGACCAATGATAATAGCTAGATGTCACTTACAACATGCGAGGGGGGTACTATAGTGCACATTATTGATTGCTCTAATTGGAATGTATATTTTTAAATTCAGCTTCGTGTATTGGAGCGAAATATGACATCACTTACCCCTCTCCATTTGATTCTATTGGAGGATTTAGTGGAATTATCTGTCAGTGCTTATTCAGAGGTATTCATTTCAATGTGTATGTACATTTTGATCCTATGTTTTGTAGGTACGAGTAGTGGCTCAGCAATCTCTCACACTCGGTCTTGACAGCTACATGTTTTCCAGTCGTAAACTTCTTCCTAAGATAATTCCCTATTTGCAGGACAGCCCAGGACATTTCACATGAACAATTCAAGTACATAATTATAACAGTAGATTTACAAAAGATTGTGAAAAGAGTTAACTCCAGATGACGAGGTGGCCGAGTGGTTAAGGCGATGGACTGCTAATCCATTGTGCTCTGCACGCGTGGGTTCGAATCCCACCCTCGTCGTTTTTTTTATTTTTTGCCTAAATTATTATTACTATATAGTGACTGTTTCCTTTTTTTACTCCACATAGGGTTCTCTATACTTGCTATTATCACATCCAATGACAGCAAGCATCGTTCATGACTGGCAAATAATGAGATCAATCTATCCAGTGCTAATAAGGGTAAGCAACGAAGTTATTGTGGTAAAAAAAACGGAACGCTGAAATTACTGAATCTGATATTTTTTTACTTGTACATAAATTTATTATTTTATTTTGTATTAGGCTGATCACTCAGAAAAACTTACAATACTCAATTTAGTTAGCCATTTACATAACTCTATTCAAAAAATGTATGATACGTTTTCCATCAAATTTGAGGTAATTCGATAAATGCTATTATATGATTGATGTTCTATGTAACCGCGATGATTGCTTGTTAGGTTCCTGATTCTTGTCTACCTGTGGCAGCTGCACTTGGTTCTTCTTTGAGACCTGATGAATTAAAAGATGGAGTAGAACGTCTTGAAAAGTTCAACAAAAAATCAACTGAGTAAGTGAAATTTTGTAAGAATTAAATCATTTTAATATTATTTACAGAAACTATATTGGTCTAATAGAAGATTTGGTAGAAATTACAGAAGGTCAAAGAGATGTGACGTAAGTACTTGTAGTGGGTGTGACTATTTTGTTCACTAATGACACTTGTATTGTTTCATGTAGTCAATGGCGATTCACAGAGATCTCTGTTAAATTGTTAGCTATGTTGATACGTCATGATTGTCCTTATCCTGTGAAAGGAGTACAACTCCTAGTTAATTATCTTGTTCATGATGCACTTGCCATTAGAAAGGTAAGCATAGATAGAAATGAATAAATTTATGATGGATTTGTGGATAGGTGAAAGTAAATGTTCTCTCTCTCTGTCTCTCTCTCTCTCTCTCTCTCTCTCTCTCTCTCTCTCTCTCTCTCTCAGGTTGCAATATTTGCAGTAACATTATTACTTCAACAAATGAAACGACCACACAAAAAAGTTGCTATGGATATTGAGAAATTAGGTAAGTCATATAAACTTTGATGAATGAACAGTTTAGATCATCAAACTCTTATACATTCTATATAGCTGGTGTTGGAGCTATTAGTAATCCTACTGATTTAACTCCTGGTGAAAGAGAAGACAATAAATGGTAAGAAATGACAGCAAAATGTACATTGCCATTATAACCTGACACATTTATATTAACGAATATCTCCTGTTAGGTTGTGTCTTAACGAAGATATTGTAGAAGATGAAACAATTTGGAACAGTAACAAAACTATGGTTAACAAGACTCGTAATGGTTACTATTGTTATCCAAGGTCAGGAAGCTTGTAATAGACTAAGACATGTGTAGGACATTTGTTTACATGTAAAGTATATACGTGGACATGACCCTCGACAGGTAGTGAACATCATGTATACATGAATATATATTGTAAAAGGATATTGTATTATTATTCAAGAGTTAAAGTTGTTAACGTAATTTGTTGTACATGTAATACTATTAATTGGTATGATTTGTTTTATTTGCTCTCCTTTCCTTTTGTAACTTACTAGAACATTGTTTGGATATGCTCCAATAAATGAACAACCTAAACTTGACAGAACTATTGAAGAAATGTCTGAAGTAAGTCATCTGATTGTCTCATTAATAACTTATTTATTCATTCATTCATTGATTTGTTTTAGAGTGAGCAAATTATTTTCAAGGCTTTTACTGACACAGAATATGTTGAGAAATTGATTTCATTTTTGTCAATGGAGGAGAACAAAGGCAGCGACAAATACAGTATCAAGAGAGCACAAATGTTTAAAGTACTACTAAGTGACTATGTCATGTGTCATCCTTTATTTTCTATAGAACCTGTTTCGTAACTATGGAAACAGTTTAGCTAATGTGTTCAGACCTCATCTTGAGAAATTAGCGGTAGATTCTCAGGTGCTCTATCCATCCATCCATTTATCCATTCATTTGTCCATCTATCTATCCATCCATCCATTTATCCATTCATTTGTCCATCTATCTATTCATCCATCCATTTATCCATTCATTTGTCCATCTATCTATCCATCCATTCATTTATCCATTCATTAATCCATCTATCTATCCATCCATCCATTTATCCATTTATTTGTCCATCTATCTATTCTCTGTCCATTTATCCATTCATTTGTCCATCTATCTATTCTCTGTCTATTTATCCATTATTTTTTGACTATTAGGAGAGTAGCCAGCGATGTGCTAGTGAAATAATAGCTGGATTAATACGTAGTACAAACCATTGGAGTTATAATATGGTTAGTTACATTGTACATTCTGTTTAATAAAAGATACTATGTTCATTGCAGGTAATGGAATTAAGATCATGGCTAGAGCCATTATTATGTAAAACACTTTCTACCATTCAACAAGAAACAGTTGAAGACTGGGCACAGTGTTTCTCTGATATATCTGTGAGTGTGTTACAGGAGGTTTAACTTAATATTTTCCATGATCAGTACATACATTGCATTACATTAGACTAAACATTAATGCTGCATTTCTTGTAGGCTGATAGAGACCCTCAACGTGTTCGTTGGGTTCTCGAAGTACTCTTGGAACATCCTCTTAATGGAGACAATGGATCATTTATTGACTCAAGGTACAACACTGATCAGTTAGCAAATAATCTAGATTGTTTTTCTCATGTAGTCGTCTTCTCTTTATACATATGGGTTTGGCTCAACAGGAATGGAGAATACCATCCATACTCTATCGAATGTCATCTAGTCTTGTACCTCATTTGGGACATTCCTTCAAGAATGTTCGAGACAGAATTGGCATGTAAGAGACCCTCTTAAAACTATTTGTTTATTAAATATTACATCCATTTATTTGTACATCCATCTGTACATCCATCTAATCTATCCATCATCTATTCTTTCATTTAGGGTACTCTCTGGTATTTACATGATGGATGTCAGTGCAATAGACTTTAAAATGCTCTACAATCCTCGTCTGTCAGAACTTTTACAGCTCTTTTCTAATCAAATACCACCTGCACAAGAGCTGGTAGCTTTGCCACAAGAATCATCAACATTAAAAGTTTGTAAAACAGGTAACTGTTTTTTGACTTGACTTTTAAAAAGCTCTATTCTTTTCTTCTCTTTCTTCCTCTCTCTCTCTATAGCAATGTCAGTAATAGTGAATTGCTATCAACCATCAGCTCCACAATACTATCAACTTTTTAGTATGGTAGGCTAGTATAGATGGATGGATGGATGGATGGATGGATGGATGGATGGATGGATGGATAGATAGATGGATAGATAGATGGAAATAATCTTGTTAATATTACTGATAATTGATTTTATCAAGCTCCTCCCACTGGCGGCTTATGAAGGAGATGATGAAGTTGGTTTTCTTGTGAAAGCTGTAAGTTATAAAGATGATGTTGATGTTACTATTAATAGTATATGATGTTACTATTAATAGTCTTTTTGTAATTGTTGCTATTTTGGGAAACTGTTTATTTGTTCAGTTTCCTGTACTAGTTCAAATGATTTTGTATTTGTCAAATAATAAACAGAAAGATGAGTAATATAAATAATCCTTAACTTTATCATGATCACACGAGGATCATGCGATGATCATGTGATAAAACCTCCCTTGTAATAATACAAGTTGTGTTTTTCAGATGTGCATTCAATTAAGTCGACGTGAACTCACTCCAGAAACAATACCTGCTATTTTAAATGCATTAAAGAAGGTACAATCACTCATTGTCTATCATTATATCTAAGTCCCTGTATAGGCTACGTCATGTGGTATATGGAAAGTGAAAATACAAGTTCTACTTGTTTTACAGGTATATTAAAGTTTGTTAACAGATTGTTATATTTATTGATGTGTTTTGTTTTAAAGGTCTTAGTATTTTGGAACTATTTTACTTTTTCCTCCTTTGTTGGTGAACTAGTTGATCTTTTACTCTCTCTAATGGAAGACAGTCAAATTGAGGTATATTTTCAGTAAACAATACAGTTGTAATAGGAGCTCTTAAGTTATTCTAGCTATTAGTACCTTACTACAATATCACTTTTAAAACTGTGATATACCACAATAGACTCTACCCAGATAAACAATAGCTTTGATCTGTTGATTGTTAGCCTATAATGATACCATTTTAATAGAGGTTGTATAGTTTCCCAATGTTACGTCCTGCCAAAAGGAATCCACATTAATAATACTATGGTTGCTGTTGTGATGTAAGTATGTCTACTCAAAGAGGGATAGGTTAAATGTTGTAATCATTTCTGGAACTATCAAAAGCATATAGTAAATACCAAGAACAAATAATCTGATAATTTTTGTAGGGGAGTTATTTTATTAGGTTTGTATGTAATGTTTTATTACATGATAGTAGTGAAGGAGTAACAAGGGAAGTAAGCATTGGTATGTATGATTGATTATGTAGGTTGTATGAGGTTTGTATGTAATGCACTTTGACATGATACTAATTAAGGAGTAACAAGGGAAGTATGCATTGGTATATATGTATGTGTGTACGTTATATGTGTTTTGTATGTAATGTCCTATTATATTATAGTAGTGAAGGAGTGACATGGGAAGTGAAGATTTGGTATGTGTAGGTGTGTGTGTGTGTGTGTTATATTGGGTTGTACTAACCAGTTTAGTTTTAAAAGAATATCTTTGTTGATTTCAGTATATGAGGTGCCTGCCTCATACCCAGTCTTTAGTAGAGTGTAGTGCTATCAACACATACAACATTTCTTGTGATGTTAGATTTTATGGAAATAAATTAAAATACTGTTTTTTACTGGAACTAATAGATCATCATTATTATATTGTTCTTGAGATTGTATCACTTCATATCAGACATAGTTGTCTAATGATCAATTATAGAATAATGTCAGATAAAAATGTAAATAATTATATATAATATTATTGTATCACTACTAGCAACCTGACCTGGCATAGTTCCTTGTTTATAAATTTGACTGTATCCATTCCAGACATACTTTGATTGTCAGATTGTCAAGGGATAATGAACTCATAGAACTTACAACATTCCATGTAGCTTAACTTGTTGCATAGCAGCTGTTAATGGCATTCTTTGTTCAGCATTGCAGTCTCTGTTTGTCTATCTTGTTCATCTATCTGTCCATTGATTCACTCATCTATTCATTTATACATCCATTTGTCAACCCACCCACTTATCAATCTATCCTTTTAAGTTTTTACTCGATCAATTATTTGTCTGTTTGACTACACAATCTCCACAATCTCTAACAGTCTTTCCATTTATTTCATGGTTTCTCTTAGTAAACACAAGAAACAAATGGTAATATTAATATCTAAGTCATAGTGACAAGAGCTTTGGTCATGTTCTTTTCAAAGAATCTGACACTATAACTGATTTTTGATAGCAAACATGTGGTTTGTAATTGAGTTATAAATGAGTCTATAGAAACTATTAGATCATTACTCTTATATTAGATAATACTATAGAATTATATATAGTACATATATATAGTACATATATATAGTACGTATATGTGTTTGTCTGTATGCACATCATTATGGTTTGAGGATGAGGTTTCTTGTGTGTCAATATCGTCTTATATGACAGATAATTGTGTTCCTAGGATAGTCCCCGTTAGCAATTAAAGGATAATGTTTGTGGTTTAATAACTAGTGATATGTCTTGATAACTAGGGAGAATCTAGTCATTGCTATAACATTTAATAACTCTTACTAACTAGGGAGAGCTAGTCATTGCTATAACATTTAATAACTCTTACTAACTAGGGAGAGTCTAGTCATTGCTATAACATTTAATAACTTTTACTAACTAGGGAGAGTCTAGTCATTCCTATAACATTTAATAACTCTTACTAACTAGGGAGAGTCTAGTCATTGCTATAACATTTAATAACTTTTACTAACTAGGGAGAGTCTAGTCATTCCTATAACATTTAATAACTCTTACTAACTAGGGAGATAGTGTTAGGATCACATGATAAGTCCCTTTGTGTCCCAGACATGTTGCTTAAAAATCAAAAAATGAAAACAACATATTATTGACATAAGGAATTAAACTCTGATCTTTACATTGTACATTAAGGTTTCAGGATTTAAACATGTACGAACTGAACTGTTATGAACTCTATCTTATTAACTATACCTTTGTCATCACATGAATGAGTTATGGGTTAGGGGGTTGGAAATGACAGCTGGTTCTTGTGTTGTCTAAGTATTTTACAAGTACCTGGACATCTGTGGAGGTTGTCACTAGTATGTACTAATGATGTTTTGTGGAGTGATCTCAATGGTTTGTCCATGTAATGACTATGCCTTTTCATTAAATGCTAGCTGATAGTTGTTATTATATCCCAGTATTACACAAGCTGTTTTGTAGCGTCAACACCAGGTGTATCCTACATATTTGTGTGTGTGTTTGTGCGAGAGTTGTTTTGTGTTTGACTCTATTGTCATGTAATGGCATTACTTTGTTATGATATCATAAGATAATGACTCTCTCTCTCTCTCTCTCCTCTCTCTCTCTCTCTCTCTCTCTCTCTCTCTCTCTCTCTCTCTCTCTCTCTCTCTCTCTCTCTCTCTCTCTCTCTCTCTCTCTCTCTCTCTCTCTCTCTCTCTCTCTCTCTCTCTCTCTCTCTCTCTCTCTCTCTCTCTCTCTCTCTCTCTCTCTCTCTCTCTCTCTCTCTCTCTCTCTCTCTCTCTCTCTCTCTCTCTCTCTAGGTACGAGAGTTAGCCTCCTCCACTATCAGTGGACTAGTAAGATGTGGTTACATTTCTAATGATAAACTCAAGGTATATCTCACAATGATATAGTACATAATTAGTCCATATTTAGTAATATTACTAACTATCACACTACAGGATAAATTTCAACTGACTCAACACATTATATAAATAATAGTAGTCCACCTCTAATGTAATGATCCATGCATAACAATTCCTGCTAACAGCTGCTGAATTTAATAATTTATTTTTTGTTATCCTATACTATACACAATATAATTGTTTCCTCCTTTCAATATAGCCACTATTTACTAAGAAATCTAGAACTAAACTTGTAAAGAGATCAACAGAGGATGTGGACAGTGTACAGACAGGAACTGAAGGTATCATTCCCTCGTATAATATTAACCCTGTTGTATTAAATAATGACTAACTGTCTGACCTACTGTATTATTACTAGATCTAATAGAAATTATTTAGTAATTAAACATGAGTACGATTACCAAACAATATCTATATTGTGCAATGAGTAAGCATAATAATGATGATAGTGTTCCTTCTGTTACTAATTTAGTGAGTAACTATGTATGCATTGACCATCTGCTATAACATTACCTCATAATGACACTATTAGTCATCATTTTATTATCACAATCCCTAGAATTTATAGAGGTTTAGAGACACTTTGTCCAGACAGATACCCGAGGAAGTCCTTTTGGTTAAAAACTCATGATTATTTATTTGCCTTCTTTCTTCGTAGGTCATTTAGTTCGTCGTCATTGTGGTGTCTTAGGTCTTGCTGCATTAGTACAAGCGTGTCCATATACTGTACCTGATTGGTTACCAGAAGTTGTAGATGAACTCTCTACTCATTTACATGATCCTGCTCCTATACCTGTAAGTATACTAATAATATACTAATAATATACCAATAACATGCCATAAATATACTGATAATATACTGATATTGTGGATACTGGTAGTTGTCTGGGATATTGTAAGGATATATTTCTATTCACATTAACATGGAGAACATGATGTTTGTTTAAAGAGGTGTATTGTGATTACGTAATAAACTTATTTGAGGGTTAATGAGCTATGAGAGATGGACTAATAAAACGTCTGCTGAAAGTAAGGGAAGTACATATATGTGTGTTTGGATAGCTATGCAATTATTATAAATATGTTGATGTCAAAGTAGTAACATCATGTCTCTTTGCTTTCAAAGTATATGAGAACATCCTTTTTGTGAATCATTTTCTAAGAATGATGACCTTGCTTCAACACTAGTTTGTTATCATGTTGTGAAATGATACAAGTGCTTTTAATGTGGAATGTCATTTCCACATTCCAATGTACTGCTAGAATTCTTATTTTATTTCAAAACATCAGTCTCAAAGTGTATCCACATTTAACAGAGCTTATCATTTTTCCACCAATCACTAAAGTCAGTGTTATATCATGTATAGATCTACTGCCTCAATTACAGCAGTGGATTAAGTAGACAGAGACAGACAATATGGTAATGTCACTTTCAACTAGTACTCCTAAGACCTTCCAGTCGATTATTGAGACTAGGTAGGTTCCATGAAGGAGGACTCAAGTTCTTTTCCGACTCTAATAGCAGAAAACTCCATAATTTACCACTAATTTTAATGGATCACTTGTTCTCATTCAATTTGGATGCTCGTCAAGTACAAGTTAAGGGGATTGTTCAATGATTACCAGATGATATATTTAGGGAGGTACTTTGTAATCGTCAGCTCACTATGTTACTTAGCAACCGTGAACAATCTGTCTTCGATAAAGATATACTCATAAAAATGAGAGGAAAATGCTGCCCAATATCCTAATTTATTACCATCAACCTGGCCAGCATCATAATATGATACCAAATTCTGTTGTGTTTTATTAAGTGATTCTTCTTCTTGGCATTCAGATCATCTACTGTTTCCAAAACAATTAAATAATTCTACTAGTGTCCTTAAACGAGTCTTGTAATGAATTAATAAAATAATTGAATAATTTATTTCTTTTATAATTAACAACCTCATTAAAAATACAGTCACCTTCTAAAAATAGATATTCTATTTTTAGCCCATAGTTCTATTATGTAAACAAGCACGTGTTGTAGAAAGAGCCTTCCCCTTACTAATGATGTCTCAAGAAAGTAAGATTAAACCGCATTAATCATTAATATAGGACATCATATGTGTATCCAATTGTTTGTTGGTGCCACAGATTGACATCCTATTATAAATCTTTTACAAATATGGTAACAAAGTCTACTCTTCTTTATGTTTTATTTAAAGCTATACAGCGTCCTTTGATCTTTGAAGACAAGTTGGTATCACGTATTGACCCATATCCAATATTCCATATTTGGTTAGATGAGGCTAGAAAAAATCAACCAATTATTGAAATGGTCTTGTCGACTGTATCTAATGAAGGCAAACCTTCCAGTCGATGTGTCCTTTTTTCTAGACTGCATGAAGGAGGCTTAATGTTCTTTACCGACTCTCAGAGCAGAAAGGCTCAAGAATTTATTGGAAATCCCAACGTTTGTACTGTTTTTCATTTCCCTAATAGCAACCGTCAAATACGAGTTGAAGGTGTGATAGAACAACTTCCACATGAAGTGGCAGCAGAATCATTTTACAGCAGGTCAAGAGAGATTCAACTTACCTTACTACTTGGTAACCAAAGCAAACCAGTATCAGATAAAGCCACCCTCCATAAAATGAGACAAGAGATAGTGTCCAAATACCCTGATCCATCGATACCTTTACCTGTACCACCTGACTGGGCCGCCTATATCATTAAACCGAACTATTTTGAATTTTATCAAGGGGAACCACATTATTTAGCAGATCGGGATACTTTTACAAAACAGTCAGATGGAACATGGAGTCCACAATGTCTTATGCCTTGAGGCATTATACTTTAACTATTGCAATAACATATAGTAGTTGTAATTATTATAGTAGTAATAACTTGTGAGTGATTTTAAAAATGTTTTAATTTTCTTTGATACTAAATACAGAGGCCCAGCTCTTTTACTATTGTTCTAGTAATGGTCATGACATCCTTCCTATTGTAATTTCTAAGGTCCTCCTTTACTACTATTATTACCTTTTGATGTGGTTTTGATACACTTTGAGTCTGATAAAACAATGTTATTGTTGTCCTTTGATGTGTGTGGTTTTGTATTCTAAGGAACTGAAACTTAAACTTCATTGACTTTAGATTTAAACACATCACATGTTATCCCCATTAATGTATATGTACATGTATGTTATCCCCATTAATGTATATGTACATGTATGTTATCCTCATTGATGTATATGCACATGTATGTTGTAATGGTTTACATATTAATACTACTTTTTTAGAATTGTTAAGTTATTCTTGATTAATGGTTCTGCTTGTGTCATGGCAACTAGATCAGGGTGTTATGTAATTCACAGTAACACATCCTCATCTGTTTAATTTTGACATTTTTACATTAATTGTCACATTCATTGAGTGGGTGGGTGTGGCTGTATTGTTGATAGTTTTATAATACACATTAACAATACATTTTTTGTTCATAGCAACCATTACCATGGTAATTGCATGTATCTAGTCATGTTATTTGCTCTTGTTTGTTTATACTATTTAAACTCACTATGTTATAGGTAGTGATGCACTTTAATAAAAACATTTAGATTGTAAGTATAAAGTCCATGAGTACATCCACCCCCTGTGAAGAAGACCAATTATGAAAAAAACAAAATTTCATAGATCCTGGCCTATTGATCCATCAGTCTTGTATGTGTCTATTTCTATTTGCTATCTATTTATTCAGCTTGTACGTGATGATTTAAAAAGTCCAAACACACACAAACCACCATTTAATTTCTTTACATCATAAGTTATTGTAAGAACATTTATTATATCACAAGTTAATATAGCTATTGCTTTCATCTTATTTGTGGGCTTGTTACATAGCAGTCCCTGTGGATGAAATAACAACTTGTCTGTTTTCTTTAACCTCATAACAACATGTCTGAGACAACAACAAAGTGACAAGCAAAAGTCCTGTCTCTTTGATTTTATTATACCCCATAAACACAAAAGTATGTACCATGTACGTATTTATTATAACACCCTTATCTTAATGGTGATGTTTGTTGTATGAGTTAATACACTGTTATTAGAGTGTCATAGATTGTTCAAACAGCTATGTCTATCTCCTCTTTGAAACCCTGTGATCTGCCAGAACTGTTTCCTTTATCTTTCCCACTATCACACACAAACACGCCATATTGCGCAAACAATATATCAGATATTAGTACTGTTACTATGACAACGGGTGACGTTTATGCATCATTTTGTCTGCAGTGTGTGAACGCAATACAGTAGATATAGGGAAGTGCCGACAGTTTTAAGGACTGATCCCACCTTATCTATGTTCAATTTGGCTATAATTCAATTTCTCTGAGATCAGTTCACATTCTTAGCCTAGCTACCTTTACCTTCAACAAAAATATTTAAATTATGTATATAGTACTTCATTTTATATGCTAGTAATGGCATATAAATCAGTATTGTTGTATTGTTAGTTGGTTATGTTTTTCAATTATAGTCTAATGTACAGGTCATCAACCCCCTCATATTAATACTGTTTTATATGACACAGATTTAGTACTGGATAGCTCTGTATATTGTAATGGTATGTTCATATTTGAAGTGTTTCTTTTGTACTAAATATCACCACCTAATTATGGAATGTTACTATGTACAGCTTCCTTTGAAGAGATCTGATGAAGCCATGTCTTTCTTTTGTAGTATGTATTATTGTGGAATTCTCACTAATGGTTTATATAGCTACTGTAAATAGAGACTGGCTGGAAAATGGATGTACTTGATGAATAAATGGATTGATATACTGGTAAATGGATGTACTTGATGAATAGATGGATTGATATACTGGAAAATGGATGTGCTTGATGAATAGATGGATTGATATACTGGAAAATGGATGTACTTGATGAATAGATGGATTAATACTGGTAAATGATGCATAATTAATTATGTAGATTGATAGATTGATAAATTGGCAAATGGATGTATATAAAGATAAATGGATCGATATAGTATATAAATGGATCGATATACTGATGTATATGGATTGATAAGCACAAAGGGTTAATTAAAAACTGTACAATAGATAAATTAAAAGTAATTGATGACAGTACATAACAATACCAAATGTAACAAATACATTTAAACACATGTTGCTAATAATGGCTCTGAAATCATGTGACTATTTCCTTTCCTTAAAGTATGTCATTATGTGTGAGGAATGTCGTTGTGCTAGCTAATATGGATAATAGGGAGAGGACAATTATTAAATGAGACTTCTGTTACTGTTGGCACATTAACAAGGAATGCCATTATCAATTTTGGAGAAATATTTCTTTTAATTGATTACTGTGACGTGTTGACTACTGCAATTAAGAACACATTAGCTGTTGTTTGTGACTAGTTCAATTCCATTTATGTTATTCATTTGATAATATTTGATTTTAAAGTTAAAAGGATGTCAGTATCAATGGTTTGTTTGTGTTACCTTTGATTCTATGTGTAGCATCCTGTTTACTGTACATCTACTTACTCTTATCCTGAGAGTGAAGAATATATAGACGCATTTGTTGTTGTTATTTGTCTTTTAACGTCATGCATTTGTCAGTGTTTACAAACATCTAGTTGTAGTTAATAGCTCCTGTTATATATATAGTAATACTGTATCAATAATGTTGTCATTGTGTATTGAAAGTTCTGTTTTAAATAATATCATTAATTACTACTAATATTATTTTTAAATAGCTAATTTAAGCTTTGTATATTGTGAAATTATTTGTAGGAATATTAAGAGGTCTTCTTTTGTTAAAGTAATAGAGTGTCCTTATGTTCATAATTGAGATGTAACACCAAATTAGCTACCAATATTATCATTGTAGTAATAACTGCTGCAATGACTATTAACATATAATACATTATACCAACTATGGCATTAGTCATGTAATATTTTAACAATTATACAGTAGATAAACAAGAGCTATTATGTGTCACTAATGGTTTTATAGTTTCATACCGGTTATGTGGGTCTTCTTGCTCTATATATAGACACAGGTTAATTCTATAAGTCTGTGGTATGAGGAATATCTGTCTTTCCTTTTGGCTCTGATATTTTAATACATAATAACAATATTAGTAATGATTTAGTAATTGTTATTTTTTTGTTTACTATATAGTGGAGTATACCATTTAAGAACAAACTGTATTTAAAAACAATACAGCTGGATTTCTTTGCATGGAATTATCAGGGTTTAAAAGTTTGTAAATATTAGTCGTGTGGAATGTATTTGACCTGCCAACAACACCATACATTATTATAAATTAAAATATATACATGAAGCAGAGAGGCCATTTGTTTTCAGGTAGACATGCCCCAACCTCAAAATACCTTAGTCATGTGTCCTGGTTGCTACTCTGGGAAACAATTACTACATCAATTGTACACACATTTTCATAGAGTGTTAAGACAGGTTTTACATAGATGGTGGTTTTACTATAATTGGTGTAACATGATTCATTGGACATCATTATGAATCCTACACTTATCCTGTTATCACCCACACTGTCTACAACAATGAAATTAATTAACTCCCACCTAGTATCTACACCCTTTATTATTACCCTCTAGAAAGAGGATGGAAGGAACAAACTATTCTTTTGCTCCTATATAATATTATCCTCCTTTGCTAGACATAATCTGGCTATTCTAGACTACTGATGCAATGAACTGCCTTTTAAAGTGCCTGATTTAAGGCCCACTGGCTGGCAGGGGGTGGCTTATGGTTGTAGTAAAGTGTGTGACACATCTAGTGACATCACTGTTGATGTAAGCAGTTACCACAGCTAATTGTAACTACAAGGAACTCAAGTTGCCTGGTAACTTGTACTAGAAAATGCAGGTGTATTACTTTATGATTACTTTGATGGTCTGTAATAATAACTGAAGTGATGTCATAGTTGTATTATTAATGTTCACTTATCTAATGATTTATGTGTTATAAGTATTACATCAACATGTCTTGTTTATAAGCCAATTTAGACATAATGTTTTCTGTATACAACAGCTGGTTGTACCTTTTGACATGTTAGTCATTACAAACAAAACACAAACATTATTATTATGTAAAAATTATTTACAAGTTCTTTAAACATGCTTTGTTGTTAACTTCTCACCTACAACAACCAGTCACAACCTTTAAAAGGAAAGAAAGTGAACAGGGCTGGGTTAGTACACACCCTGACTATGGATATGGAACTAACCAGTATAATATAGTTTATTATGTTAGGTACAGGTGTGTCTTGAAACTTATGGTTTCAATTCAAAGTCTTCTAGACAGTGCAAGTCATTGTTCACTAAATAATATAGTTTTTACAGACATGATGATTGAATTGCAGACAGAATGCTGGTTATATATGGATGTTCTAATTTATTAGTGTTAAATGAGCCAGCAGAAGGTCACAAGATACTTGGGCACTACTAAATATACTGTGGTAGCTGGTGTATTTAAATAATGACAAATATGAATTAGTAGCCTTATAAGATAGCTTGTTTTGTTGACCTTGTAAAATGGATTATCTTTTCTCTCTCTCTCTCTCACACACACACACACACACACACACACACACACATTATTAGAGTACTGTTAAAAAGGCAATGTCTGATTTTAAACGAACTCATCATGATAATTGGAGAGAACATAAATTGAAGTTTACAGAAGATCAGCTTTCATCTCTCTCAGATCTTTTAGTTTCACCTTCTTACTATGTCTAGCAGTAATAACTTGAAACTCATTTGTGTTATTAATTTAATTTATCTCAAACTAAATATTATTTATTACACTTTTTGATTAACTGTACTTCTAAAAAATATTTATTAATTGTTGCAGTTATATTTTTCAAAATTGTTTATTTGTTATTGTCTGATTTACTGGAAGGTTCTTTTCTTTATTTAATTAAAATAACATTATTAAGACAACACTCCCCCTTAAATACCATCTCTTAGTGTCAAACAAAACAACTATTGTATCATTAAAGTGCCTGACACAAACAGTTAGAGATATTGATGTCATCTTTGTCATGCTGTCATATATACTTACTGGATTTTGCATAGATGCCAGTATTATTTTATATTTATCGATTATTTCGATGTTTCTTTCAATGATGTTATTAAATTGTTTTTATTTTATGACCAGTGTTCAATAATAATAATACAACATGGTATGGTGACAAAATATATGCATCTTGATGACAAATATGTGGTGATGACAGTTAACAAAAAACAATTGTAAATGGACATAACACAAAAATTGAATGCATGATTTAAACACAAAAAAAGAGCCGAGATAACTTGATTGTATAGTTGTTCTTAAGATAGAACACTAGTTTACAAGGAAATGTTGCTGTATCGTGCTTTTATGTTGAAGTTCTGACCACTTAGTCTGCTAACGACACTTGTGTTAGATCCAAATCGTCTGAGTTCCATGTGACTGTGTCTTGGTGACTGTAATCGTGGTGATTGTAAGGGTGGAGTGCTAACAGGTGAAATGTATTTTGGTTCTGGCATGGCAAAGAATTTTTCTGAGAATGACTGCAGTTGAACAACAGCTTTAGATCGGAGGACAGATAGTTTTTCATTTTCCTCTTCTAGTCTAGTTACTTTTTCTTCCAACACAACTCTTTGCTGTGTTTCCTGGAAGAATAAGAAAACATTAATCATCACCATATCAATGTAACAATAGTGTAGTAGTAAGATAAACCTAGATGTGTGAACTAACACTAACAGTTGTACAAGCAAGTCTATGATCATCTCTTGTGAACTTACATTTTTTAATTGAAGTTCCATACTCTTCAACTTCTCTTCAAGCATTGTTAATTTATCTAGTACAGAGTCACTGTTAAAAAGAGAGAGACATTATAAACTAGTGATAAATCGATAAACTTAGTTATTACTAATTGACAGGTATGGTGTGAGTAATAAGTTTTCAAGAACTAACACTTACAATTCAAATATGTACATCAGATTATTATTATCAATTCTACAATATCTAACAGTGAGGTGTGTGCGTGTGTGTGTTTGGATAGAGAGTGATGGTCTAACAAGATAAGACTTACCTAATGTGCCCATTCATGGTAGAAGATGGAGAACTTTCAAATCGTCTTTTAAATGAATTTTCCTAAAAAGAAAAGGCAAACAGCGATAAAACCAATTTCAAACGAAAAGAGACCACTACATCCTTCGCAAAAACCCTTAGCCCTTTTACGTAGTTTTGTAAGTAACTTACCCCGCTCAGTTCTCCTTCGTATTCCATAGATACTGCCGAATCACTGCCTGAGCTTTTGCGTGATACTGGTGACAAAGTGGCAAGAGGTGAGAGGCGACAACAGTCGTCAATGTTCGTGGCGGACAGGTCTTCGGTCATTTCCTCGCTATAACAAGAATCTTTTGAGTCTCTTCTGATGATAATTTTATTGCAGCTTTCAAGAGTAAGAAGGGACATTGCACAAAAATGCGTTTCTTTTTTAAATTAGACACTAGTCAGACAACTCGACAGAATGCAGATTTAAATTTGCGAGTGCTGAGCCAACTTATATAAGATACGTCACAAACCACGTGGTCCGCTAATGCGCTTCCTGTAGCCGCCAGTCATTCCAGGAAATGCAGTTAGTGGACTTCACTGGATGACAGGTGTCTAATTAATAAGACATTATATGAAGATGACGAAGATGACACTTCATGTTTTTGGTACAATTGAACACCAGGTACACACACCTTTGATTATCAAAGGGTAATACTTTTCTTTTATAATCCTTTATGTACAGTATTAAGTATTTTTGTCAACATACACAAGACAAAAGACTTGTTGTACAACAAACCAAAAACATGGGAGTTTCAATCACGAAATTATGTAGTTTAATTTAACAATTGATACTTCAATAACAAATTACATATTATGCCTTCAAAATGACTACACTATTTCAGCAACTGGTTACGCAGGAATGACCTGGTTATACAGTACTTGTATCTCTCTTTTTATTAGATAGTATATTCATTCTTTCTTTTCACTGGCTATTTGTAAATTCATAAATACAATTTTATTGGACTTTTTAGAAAAAATTCTTAAGAGTGAATTATCCATTTAAAAAACGCAATATCAAGTCATAATTATAAACACAATGTAACAAAAAACGAGTGTATCACATACACAATTTATATATATTTTGTGAACTGTACACCATTGCTGCATAACATTAACTGCAATCCACTGATAGTATATAAAGTGAATGAATAAGTATTTGATTATAAGAATGTTAGACGACATATTAAGTTAAGGTAATGATTACATGATGTGGTGATAGAAAGCAACTTATAACTACAGACACAATAATATGTTTTTTATGATTCTCTTCTTTTTTGAAGTTCTTGAATTCTTCGATTGAAACTCTCGTCTTCTTTATCTGTTTCAGTTTGCTTGAAAAACCTTCTCAAAATAACGCTATGAGATACTTCATGGCTCATAGATAAAAGACCCTGAACAAAGAAAGAAAAGATGAATTAGCTCTGTTTACAGGATTGAAGGAGTTAATAAAATGTAATGTCTACATTTGGTTAAAATAGCTGGTTTGTATCCGTTAACGGATCTATAGACAAGGGGTGTTTATTACATCTAATAGCCTATTGCCATATTAACTGCTTGTAACTAATAGTCAGTCAGTTAGTCAGTCATACCAGGTGTGACAGAATATGAATGCTTCCTGAAATAATCATTATTGTTACTGAGATTATTGAATTAAATCTATTCTCTCAGTCATAATCCCCCAGAGAAATTGAAGTTATTCCTAATGGAGTATAGTCACTATATCTGTATTATAATATCACGTTTCAGTTATCATATGGTGCGTTTAAGGTATTATTAGTACAAAGGGTATTATATAAAGGAAGTTAAAAGTTAAAGTGATTACGTCATTACTCTATTAATAAATGACATTGTCACATTCGAACAGGTGCATCTAATTCCATATATATCCACTGTTTGTACTAGAAAGTTAAATAAAGCACAATGGGATAATTGGCAATAACAGGAAATAAGTAAGGAACTAAGATTGTTTGCACAGAAGAAATGAAATTGAAGAGAGAAACTGACTCTAACATTATGTAATAGAATACCTATCTCATTGAACAAAGATGAGATCGCCGATACAAGAGACCAATACAAGTATATTTAACAACAATCAACAACAACACATAACTTAACAGTTTGATCATCAACTTGAAGTGTATTTAATACATCAAACGGACTCTTTCAATTTGAGGGACAATGCGTTTAGTTAATAACATTAAATATTGACAGAATAAAATGAAGGAAAAGGGAAGATGTTGTATACATCCACTCATGATTACATCATTAAGTGGTACTAATTAGAATAGTTAGCTATAATGATCAGTAACACTGGGGAACAGAGAGAGGAATGTCATAGGAAATGTCAGTAGGGTGTGTTTGTCTTGTTATCTTTGCTCTTTAAGTTTGATAACATTTGACTCTTATAAGGTAACACACATACACACACATTTTTAAAACCTAACTCCTGAAGACTTTGATATATGATTGAACAGCTTATCTTTATATTGCTCTCATGCTAAAAACACAATGATTAACAAAACTACCATTAATAACAATATTATTATAGGATAGTTTTTAGTTTCAAAGTTTATAAGATCAAAAAACCACACATCTCATTCTACCATCATTCTATCAAGCTATCCACATATCTTGTCCATTTTTTCCATCCACCCATTCATCAACATTCATCTTTTAATTTAATCTTGAGCCCCTCCTATTACCATTCTTAAATATAAACATTCCTTATCAAGTAGACATTATTATACAAATTAACAACAAACAAGTGATAAAGATTTTGTAACATTTGAGGAAACATCTCAATCATATTAGGTAAATATGAAGGAAGCCTCAACAGTCAATATTTTATGTCTGACAGTAAGTGTTTGTACAATACACACATATTGCATCAGAGTAAATTACAACATCAAATCACATGGAGTAACATGTTTCCTGTGATTTAAGGACAAGACCAAACTTGCCAGCTGTAGTGTGTATTTTTAAAATATTAATTATGAGGAGAGGATGCATCTCCACTTACACTATCATATGGAGGTTAAAGGTCAAGTATCAGGAAAGCTCTTTATACAAATTTTAAAGAAGACACATAACATTTCTGTAAGTCGTTATCAATAGTATCACACCTACTAGTTATATTAATATTATCAATTAAGTTGTTGAATGTATGGATTGAACAAATGAATGGATGATGGATGGCCAGATTGGTATATGATAAAACATGTTTTATTAACATTACTCTAATGAATCATATATTTCCTCTAATGGCCTATTATATCCTCTAATGACCTATTATATCCTCTAATGACCTATTATATCCTCTAACGACTTTTATAACTTCCTCCGATTGCCTTTATACTTTCTCTAAGAAATGCTTGATGTATATACATAAGATTATATTTTAGATTTTAAGGATTCTGTTGGAGTTCATACAGTGACCATCATTTCCAGAACAACTATGACAATACTACTACTTTGACCGATTGTTATTTTATTTTCAAAGGCTATGTGTGTGTGTGCGTGTATGTGCATGTATGTGTGTGTGTGTGTGTGTGTGTGTGTGTGTGTGTGTGTGTGTGTGTGTGTGTGTGTGTGTTTGCTAGTTCATAGTCTGTTTCCATATAGATACAAGTTAGGAAGAATTAAAATAAATACAATATTTAACACTAACACTTAATTACGACAAATGACTCCGCTTCCTCTATCTCTTTGACACATGAACACATGTGACCCGACCATATGCAATTAACAAATACTATATTATACCACAAACTAATTGAATTTATTAAACCAAGCAATATGTATACTAAATATGTTTCCACAATACCTTATTATAACTAATATTTACACAATATAAAGTAATATTGTATCCTTTATAACAGGATAAACTAGTAATACATTTATCTTATAATTTATAGTTCATTTGTTAAGATTTAATGTAAGTTTTTTTTTAAATTTTAAATCTAATCAACAGTTTCATTCAGGAAACAGTAAGCACAAACGGCTTCTTCTCACACTCTCCGTCCTTTGTTATGGCTGTTTAACACATTGGTCTGTGTGTACCCTAACCATTGGAACACAGCCAATACTATCCTCCCTTTTATTATACAGACAATGTTATCATGTACAGACTAGCTTAATTATTTAAGTAGACAAACCTAGACAGGCGGTTCATACAAAAAGATAACATAGTAAGTCTTCAAATACCCAAACATACTATCAAAAGGATATGCATATTATGTTATATTTGTATATTATAAATATACTAAATACTATATTTGTATATTATAAGTATACTAGATACTATATTTGTATATTATAAGTATACTAGATATAGTAAGTATACCAGATATAGACAATACAATAGCTTTCATTATGGTATGTTACATTGTCTTGCTCTGATAAGGTAAGTACTTAATGGTGCATGTCAAAGGTTCTTTGTACAGGAAAAGTAGTCAGCTACTTGTAGCCTTCTAATCAATAGAATTGGCTAATTATAAGTTGATAAAATATTTTAACAAATTTAGAAGGTTTGGTAAATATTCAGGAAGGTTTAGTAAATATTACAAGTAGTTGACCAAATCTAGCAGTTAGTTTTCTATTAGTGTTTTAGTTCAATAAAGTTCAGTAGAAACAGCTCAAATTAACTTATCTATTTTTTTTCAATGAGTTTTATTTCATAGTTCATCAACAGCATATAATAACTTACTTGTAAGTATTGCTGTAGTTCACCCATTCTTTGTTGAGCGACTGTCCTTTTCTGACTCCGACCAAGAAATATCTTTTTGGGAAGAGGAGGGAATATCTCGAGAGGAAAGGCTTTCCGGAGGGTTTGATTTAGCGAGTACCATTCACTATATCTGTAAAAAGAGAGGAAGAAAGAAAGATGAGAGGAGTATTGAACATAAATAAACTAAAATAGTTCAGGTCTATACTTAGTACATTCAAAGTATTGGCGCCAGTTATCATAACATTTACTGCTAAATTGTATATCACAACATTCATAATCAGATGTTAGTCATGCAACAACTACTCCTGTACTAGTACACACATCATTCATTACTCATATACTATACATACCTACAACTAATGTACTATTAAATATGTACTATATAAACACATGTTACTCTATAGAGTTAAGTCTTAATGGTTTTTAATTCCAAATTAAATCACATGTACACAACAATAAATTTATCAATTAAAGACTGGTACTATATTAGGATAAACTGTCGTAACAAACTAATGGAACAATAACAATATTACTTAATAATAAGAGATATAATCATTAATTAATGTACTCATATTGTACAGCCTACATAATCATTAAATAAATATTTAGAGCATTATTTGCAATACATTAAGTGTTTTAATGTGACATGGGAACTTGGGGGCTGAGTGTTATGTTAAAGTATTTCCTGGAATGTAAATGATACATTAAACTGTTCAGGTATTATGTAATCCTGGACACCTGCCTGCCCAATATGATTTAATGTATACATAATTGTGTGCATTAAATTTGAAGTGATTTAAAAAAAACAATCGTTTGAGTTATGTGGAAGAATAACTGGTTTAGTGTTTAACAATATAATGTTCATTGTTAAATGGTGTTGCAATGTGTTGGTATAATTTTCTTGCTATGAAAATAGTGCTCCCATTCTTACTAGTTTTCTCTTATTACAATTTATATTATAATAGCTATATATTGTTTTATCTATTATATTATATTGTTAGTGAATTACTGTTAACACAGATGGTAAGAATATAGTAGATTAATTATTAATAGTTATTTACTCAATAACTATCACACAGGTAAGCTAAGACACAAAGTAATTAAATTAAATATCTATAAGTATATTGAAAACAAGTTTCTTAATGCCTATATATGTCTATGGAAGGTCTCTGTGTGTGATTCCAATTAAACAGAAGTTCCTAGCAATACAACATGTGACTTTCAGTCAATAAGCCTCAGACCATAAATGGTAATCTCAAATTACAAAGAAGCTCAACATCTTCTAACACTCCCTCAAATCTCAGACCCAAAGTAAACACTTGTAACAAGTAAACAGCCATTAATCAAGTCAATTGATATTATTGGACTCAATAGGGTAGACACATGATACTTTAAATAACATAGTGAAAAGTGAGCAGTACATTTGATCATCATCTTAATACACTGTTTTGTTATATGTGACTAGTGATATCAGATACCGTTAGTGTAAATGATATGGATTTTATCAAAGGAGACAACACACACACACACAGCTGCTGTTCCTGGACAAGAGGAATCACCCAATTCCCAAGACATACTGTAAATCATTAGAGAAATAAACCTACACTTTTAAAATAACTATTATGATATTGCAAGTGTATGTGTGTGTGATAGTAAAAGAAAATACCCATATAAAGGTACTGTAATAGCTGTTCCATTAGTATAATTAATTTCAATGTCAGAAGGATTTTTTTTAGCTAATGGTACATTATGTAAAGTAAATTATGTCATACGTACATAGATTGGTCCCTCACAGTACACACTTATATTTATATGTCAGTAGTGTCACATATATATATACAGTGTATTGTCTTACTAATGAATATTATTTAACTGCAAGCAATCACTAGATTATAATTCCTGTCTAATGATATATGTTGACCATTCTGTGTGTCCATTTATCATTCTGTATGTCCATTATAGCATACCCTATGCAACCATTTTGTACACTTCCTCCACTATAGGTGGAGTCACATATTAAAAGTAATTAGTTGTAATAAATACAGACATATTGCTCAATATTTAGAGACAGGTTAACTGACTACAGCAGCTGCAATTACACACTTCAATGATCAATATATATAACATTGGTATACAGTGACTACTAGATATGCTGAGTGACAGTGGAGGAGGACAATAAACAATTACATTATGTGTGAGGGTGTCTATTCATAAAAGGGGGAGCATATACCAAACAACACTTCCTAGTCTTGTCTCCTGACATCCATTCACTAAGTGGAAGAAAGGGCTTTCGTCCAATTCCTTGGTATTGTGACATCTTGATGTGTTGCTAATGGACAGTGTGACAGATCAAAGCGATTTGCTCCAGATAATGCAAGTATATTTACTTGTGATAGTTTCAAGGACTACCTTCAAAATAACGATACTTTTACTCTTAATGTCGTATCTTTATTTGCTATGCTTTATTGATAATAATTCTTGCAGCTAATGATGTCATATATTTCGAGCATTCTGATTGGTAAGCTGACAAATGCCAAATAATTAGACTAAAAATGTCACCAGGTGTCCTTTCTCACTATAAATGACAGGCATCTGGTGACAATAGTTCCGTTATCAAAAATCACAGATTTGCAGACTCAGAAGAAACAACAATGAACTACACCATTTAAGATATACAACTTTCTACCTAACATATGATTTTATATCTTTAATACTCTTTATAGATTAATTGAGTATAACCAGATTATATCATAATGATAGGGGTATCTATAATATAGGGTTAGAGCTGTACCTATAATAATCATCTCTAACATCAGTAACATCTTGTTAATTTTTACAGTGACATGAATACCAATGCAATATGATAATATCATTGAAGGTGGGGAATTTTAGTGATTAGATTCTTTGTTGTTCAAAGCAATCCTTATTTGCTATTTTTATTAAGGATAATTTACCACATCCCTAACTTTAAAAACTAGAATAATGTGATAACAGACTATAAAGAGGAAGAAGGCGGAAGAAGACATCCTAGTTTTGACTCAAACCAAAAGTCTGTGGTCATTGGCAAAAGACTAATCATATTATGATATTATTACATAATTCAATTATTCATTACCACAAGACCCATACTATCTACTTACAACTATTGACAGACAATTATCTGAATTAAGTGGGTGGAGTAGCCATATTCTAAAGAACAAGTTCTTGTTAAAGGACAATACCACATTACATAAGACTTAAATAACCAATTATTACTATAACAGGCAATACTCAATTATATTCAGATTAATATCCTTGTATTCACCATGTGCAGGTTAAGTCCATTGTCCTTTAACTATTTAGTTGATATACCACTAATACACTCTGTTAAATTCTACGGGTTTACATATTCCTAGTCTGGTTCCAATACTCTAGCAGATTCTCAAAGTATTGGAACCATACAAAGGCTATTAATTCAATAACTGACCTTCTGTAGATGAAGTATTTCTGATTATCTACTTGTACATCAACTTCATATACCTTTAAAAAAGAATCATAAAAATCCAAAACATAAAAAATTAGCAAAAACTTTAAATATTAATTAGAGAAATGAAATTATTCTCGAATAAGAACTAGACTTCATATTCAAGTAATTATTTAATTAATTATTATGCCTCTAGTTACTAGAGGCATAATATTTAAATAATTACTTTGTTATTTACCAAATAATACAAAAACTAAACACGAAATACCAAGTCAACAGTTAATACTCACATAGTACTTTGTGTCGAGGTGTCTTCTCTCAAAATTTGTAATGGTGGCCTGAATGGGATGATCATTGAAGTCCTCTAAAGATGTGTACCTAGACAATAAAAATGTATTTTTTAGTGATAACATTGTAGTGTTAAATTTTTGATGACATCATATGAATTCATTGACCTTCTTCTTATGGAAATCAATTTAAAACTTACGATCTTTTTGAAGTCATTTTCGTTAAGTCTTTCTCTACCAATATTTTCAGATAATTGCGACCATCTTCACTCTGTAAGAAGCCATTTAAGAACTCTCTCTCCATTTCATCATAAATGTATTGTTGAGCTTCATTGAACAAATCTGAAAGTAGAGCAATTATGCTTTAAAAACAGTTGCAGTAAATATTTATCAGTATACAGTGGAACATCTAAAAACAAGATGTATCACTTCTGTGAGGACTCTCATTTTGGTACTTTAAAAAATATCAAGAGGTTGTCCTTCTAATTATGGACAATTGACCTCTGTCTAGAAGTTCTGGTGTACACGAAAACAATGTCATGATTCATGTACTATTCTTACCTGGAGTGACGGATGACTCTATTCTATCAAATATCATTTTTTGTAGCTCTCTTGGCATTGGTACTGGAAGTTCAGCATAATATCCAATGTATTTTGTCACTGTTGATAAAAGAAATAGAGTAACCTTTATAATACACAATTCTTAGTATTGTATAATACAACTATGAACACAAGAGGTCATATAAACCTCCTCATATGTTATGAGGAAATCAGGAGCCTCTCTCTCTCTCTCTCTCTCTCTCTCTCTCTCTTTCTTGTACTTACCAATATGATGAGCAAATAACTTCAGGTCTTCATCTCCTCCATCAAATTGTTTGAAATGTTCCACGTCCAACCAAAACACAATATATTCAACAATATCATTACTAACACAATGGTTAACAAACTAAATGAAAAAAAAAACAGACAGCATTAGTTAAATGATCATTGTACAATGACAATTGTATAATAACGCATTAACTAATTAACGATAAAAGAATAAAAATGATGAAACATTATTGTACTTTACACCTAGAATTAATTTAATGTAATAATTATAGCATTTTAAAACAACTATAGTAATAAATGCTTTATATTCATATAAATTATAATTGAGTGAGTGGCTAAGAAAAATGATACAAATTATAAAGTAACAGATAATCATAAGTACAAAATATGGAAATATAATTATTTCAAATTGTAACTGGTAATCATACAAATTTTAATCGACAGTTCAGTTTTATTTTAAACTGACCAGTACACTTCCATGTTCATCATATAAAATAGCTCTAAGAGAAGAAATACTTAGACCATGAGCAGTGTTAGAATCATCTTTACGAAGATTAGGCTCTGAGAAGGAAGGTCTGAGCAATGAGTGTTGGCTGAGAGGAGAAGATATGTTAGTATATATGATACATATCATTAGAGACAATTACATAACTAATGATGTGATGTGGTGTTAATTGAACATGTAGTATTAATTCCCTTGAGCAATGTAACATATGCACCTGATAGCTTAATGGATGCTCAAAAAGATGGACAAATGGATGAATATATAAATAGACAGATGGATGGATGGATAGACAAATGGACGGATAGATGGGTGAATGGATGGATGGGAAGATAAATGTATAGATGGAAGATAAACAGATTTAACGTACTTATTACTAGAGTAGAGAGTAATTGATCGAGATAGACTCTCTAATTTAGGGTTTAATGAAGGAGCAATAACACTAATACTACTGCCATTGGTAGTAGTAGCTGGTAACTTTGCAGCACTATGACGACATGAGTTGGCATGACAAGTCTATAGAAGAGAATAAATTTTGTACATCCATGCACATTTTTTATCTGTCCATCCATTGTCTGTTAATTTGTCTGTCTGTCTGTCTATCCAACCATCATCCATCCATTCACCTATCCATTTATCTATCTATCCATTCATCCATCATTCAAACCTCATTTGTCTGTTCATCAGTACTTGCTGTCTCACTGACACCACTATCTGTTGAAGGAGAAGGGGAGAGGAGGACAGAGGACATTTTGGCACCGACACTAGGGGGTTTGGCATGAGAGCAAGCAACTTTAGTTGGACTCCACATATCATTGAAAACTGGATTAATACAATTTGAGCAACAAGGTTCTCCGCTATTAGCGTAGACTTTAGTGACAAGACTGAACTTCTACAGAAACAAAGTGATAGAAATAGTATTAATAAAGAACGACCCCATTAATATGATATAATCAACAGATCCATAAGATACAATGAGTAAAGTCTTATGATAAGGATAGATCACAAACAGTGAACTGACATTTGAATACAATTAACAGTGTACAATAAAGCTTTGCATTTATCTGTTAATCTACATAGTACAACCACACCTGGTTAACCAGAAACCTTTCACAGTAAGCTTACTGTTAGTTCACAGTAAGTAACATATGAGGATATATATACATATATATATATGTTAAGTAAACTATTATGAAGATAGTAAAGCCAGCTATGCTAACAGGTGTGATGTCACCTCATATCACCCACTATAAACTAAATGTGTTAATAAGCATTAAGCTACAATGACTATATATAGCTAAAACTGATATCAATTATGTCTTTATAAGGCTACAATTGTCAACAGTGAAAATGTATATTATCTACCTACTCTCCTTTTTAAAAATATGTATATTTACAGATTAAAAGTCTCTATTTAATTGATCCACCTACTACCATCATCTACCCACAGCTAAGTGGTTACCAAGGTAATAAAATAATACAATAAGTAATATAAAAAGAGGACGTCCCCAACAGAGGACAACTAATTAATTGACATTATTCAAAAATCCATACTAGGTACCTCAAAGGACAGTAAGCCTACAAGTGACATTGTTAATGAATTACTTAAATATTGACGTAATTGAAAGGTTAACTTTGTTAGCAAACCTCGTCACATATGTCCTTCCATCACATGATAATACAAGCAGGTGACTAATACAAGATCCACTGAGAATTACTTACACACATGCAACAGTGAAATAGGAGAACGTCTTACATTCTAGCTCAATTTATTATTAATATGTTATGAGAAAGACATTACAGGTCACTCATCCTTAGCAATGTCAATAACAACATTGAAGGTATTATAAGGTATATATTATGTCATATGTTTAGCCTATATTATGACTGCACAAGAATGATTTCCCCTGATGACATATTGTATCTATTGTAACGCTAAAGTGATTAACAATCAATTTCAAATGTGATAGGGTATGTTCCTTAATGGTTCATGTCATTGTAATTATTACCAGAACAATAACAATCTACATAATTAAGACAATATCTACATACTTAAGTTAATGGCAATAAATGTGTTGTTGGTACAATAATGATGTTATTGCAAGCAAAAAAAGAAGTTTGTAAAGAGACAGTCATTAGTGACAAAACTATTTTAACTTTGTAACAACAAAAATAAGTAGAATTACAAACAATAAATTCCATCACTAATAGTAACTGGTTGACTGGCTGTGTTTATAAATCAATCACAGATGAATTAATTGCTAAAATATTATACACAAAAAGTGAAAGACTTTCAGAGAAGAAATAAAAACAGTTTTTTTTATAAAAATAAGCTTGCTCTTAAAATACAAGTATTATATAACTAGGAGATTTACTATCACAGATGGCTTTATGTTCTGTTTGTCTAATAATCTGTTTCCAAAACAAGCCAAACAGACACTCTTCGTTATGGTGCTTCTATTAGTAAAGAAACCACAACTTGGCCACATACAGTTGTGTAGAGGAGTTGGTTTCTGTTTAGTCAGCATCTGTACTTTAGTGAAGTTTTGATAAAAATAGAAATAGCTTAGAGTTTAAGGACAAAAAAATGAGTCTAAACCTGAGGGAATGGAATGGGTTTCAGTCTAAATATAATACAAAGTGATATCAACATGCTGAAGATCTATAGCGTTGTTATCTCTCCACTAACACATAACATAGAAGAAGGATCCCTTAGTTTTATTTGTGCATTATTTTCTAGACAGCATACAACTTGTGACAGGACAGTATACCATATAAAAGACTTGTTTAAGGTTCAATAATTGTTTCCTGTTGTAAGTGAGATCAATTACATATATATATATATATATATATATATCACATAATTATCTCATAAGTATCATCGTCTCTACGTATCTTTGTCTGCCTTTATGTCTGCTGTAAATCCATCAATCTGGCCACCTATCCCATTTCTAATATAGTAATTTGATGGTGTTATACACAAAGCACAATGTACTTGGACAAAGGGTATCCAACTATTGTTCTCATTTAAAGACTAACTCACTATAAATCACAACAAACAGTGGGCAACTAATTTCGTTATTATATGTGTAAATGAAATCACTGTGTAACAACAAACATTAGCAAACATTACAAGATTTAGTAAAGAACAAAAATAAGACAATGGAGAACAATAGAAACATCTTACCAAGTAATATATACTTAATGAAGTTGCTATTGGTACTAATCATTATTTAAATTACGTTATTGTAAGGACATCTCACAAATTCAGTTACATTACAACTCATACTACAACTATAGCTCTTTGCTGTCTTAATTAAACACACAAGGAGGCTCCCTAACTAAATTATATTTATAAGAATGTGCAGAATACTACATTAGATTACTACAAAAAACAAACTGTCCATGATTCTCACTTCTTCATTGCTTCACTCTTAGTCTGTCGCTGGACAATTACCCAAGTATTATAAACAAAAATGAATATATACATACTTTGAGTTACTCCCTTATACAAAACTACAAATATGCGTAAAATACATACCATTGACTTCAAAGGTTTGGCATACCACCTGTGCTCAATGCGTATATTGTTAGCATTGACATTAGAGCATGCTACATGACTTTATTTTTATAACTTTAATACTAAATAGACTAAAGTAAGTATATTGTTTTTATTTTAATTTCTGCATTAATGAACATAACTAACACTCAACAATAACCATTGCTGTCACTGTCTGTGGAGTTCAACATAAACAAACCACTTATAGAAGTAATAAAGGTCAAGGTTATTCTTTTAATAAATTTGTCAGCAAGCATAACAGAACTATAAAATGATATGGCATTTCATATAACCTATTACTAATATATGTGAAGTGTGAATGAGGTAAGTTGTCAACAAGGATGACTTCAATTACCCTTTATAACGAAGATGCTATTATGTCATATCACTTGACTGCCATTTACATAATTGCACTAATCTTTCTCCATAACAATTAGATATAATTTAGACACTACATTTCATGCGAATAACTAGTAACTAAACAACTTACTCTACCACATTGGAAACAAGCCAGACATTCTTCGTGAAAATCCATCTTCAAAACAGAGACATGGTTCTGAAGTATTTTCTTTCCACAGGTATGACAATTTGGCGAACAGGCAAGACAGAGAGGTAGTCCATCAATGCCGACCAGAAATTCTTCCATTTTACCCATTGGTTCATGGCAGTGACCACACTCAAAGCAATTCAGATGAAACTTGTCGTTTCCAAATATCACAAATACTTCCTTTGAGTGAAATCCTTCGTGACATTTGGTACAAAAATGGGTGGAATTAAAGGTGTCTGCAAAAGGTGTCACATTACGGTCATCACTGGTAGTGGATATTGTACTGGCAGGACTACCACCAAATAAAAGAGTTTCTTCTTGTGTCTCTGTTGCGGAATAATCAGTATGGTTGTCCTCGTCAAAGCTGGTGTCCTTTGCATTTGAGAATGTCTCTGGGGCAACCTTGTTTCCAATTGAAATTAATGGTTTACTAGTTAATCCAGTAATATCAGGTGGTATGCTGTTAGATTTAGCTTTTAAAACTGGATGAGGCCTTTGGACAATGCACTTTAGCGTGTGCATTCGTCTAACTCTGGTAAAGCTTGGAGACTCATCAGAAGTATCAACAAAAGGTCTGGAGGGAAATCCAGGCTTTTTAGAAGGCGTACAAATCCTGGATAAGGTCACTGCTCGCTTTTTAGCGTCTAAATTTTGTAATTTGGTCGCCATATATGTAGAGGAATCTTCCAGTTCTTCTTCGGAATCCGACGTAAGCGAAGACTTCAGTTCACTATCTGTAGGCGTTTGTATAGCGACAAGAGACATACTTCAACGATCAGCTCCGTCCAAAGAATGCAAGTTAGGTAAATACAACAAATTAATGCAACCAAAGTTGTGATAAGAATGTCCTCGTGGTCTGTAATGACCTTAAGAATAGCGATGAATATTTAAACAGCTCACACACTTCCTCTGTCCCTGTGTACACACCCCTCGTCATGATGATGGGGCAATATTAGCAAGAGACACAATGGCATCTGTGTCTACAGTCAAAGAGAAAAGATTGGACTATTATCTTGTGTTAGATTTTGAAGCTACCTGTGATGATCAGCAACCTCCCAAACCGCAAGAAATAATCGAATTCCCAGTTTTGAAAGTCAATGCACAAACACTGGAGACAGAAAGTGTGTTTCACACTTATGTTCGTCCAACTGCCCACCCAATTCTAACTCCATTTTGTACTCAACTGACAGGTATTACACAAGACCAAGTTGATGGGAAACCGACACTGTCAGAAGTACTTAAACAGTTTAATTTATGGATGGAATCGAACGGTCTCCTTGATCCATCAATTTCTTTCAGTTTTGTAACATGTGGAGACTGGGACTTGAAAACCATGCTGCCTGGCCAATGCAAGCACTTCAATCTACCAATTCAAGACTATTTTAGAAAATGGATCAATATTAAAATTGTTTTCTTCAATGTTACAGGTGTCAAAGCTAAAGGGATGCCATTCATGTTAGATCACTTCAAACTTCAGCTTGATGGTCGTCATCATAGTGGTATTGATGATAGCAAGAATATTGCAAAAATATTAGCTAAGTTGGCAGAAATTGAACCAAATATTCAACCAACAAGTTATTGCAAAGTTTAATGAAAACTTAAGCAAATTTTAATGAAAAATGATATTATATTCTATTTTTAATCTACAATTGTTATGTGTAATTTATGCTACTAGCCCATAATTTTAATGGGAATTTATATAATTATGTTTATAACAAGGAAATAAAGTAAGTTTGTAGAAAATATTAAACTGTCAGCACACAAATAAATAATTCATCATGTGACATGGTCCATAGCATATCTGCTAGGTTGACTCCATTAAGTCATTTTTCATTCAAAATAATAATAGAAAATATTAATATTGGTTGTTATATTGTCAAAGATTATAACATAACATACTTTTAAGTATTAAAATTCCAATAATTATCACTACAGCCACTAAAGTCTTTAATATATACAGACTACCATAACCATTGTGATTGTTAGGATGTATATATAGTGGCAAGTACAACAAAAAAGATTCTTATATATATATATATATATAGATAGATAGATAGATAGATAGATAGATAGATAGATAGATAGATAGATAGATGGATGGATGGATGGATGGATGGATGGATAGATAGATAGACTGTTGTTGGATCAACAGATCTTTGCCTAATATATTGCTATTAACACTTAACATATCAAAACATGTAACAGTCACTGATAGAGTTTGTTATGTTCCTTTCTAATTGAAACATACCACCTCTGTAAATAAACATTATATTCTCATTTTGAAAGGTAACTGAGAACAAACAAGAGAAGTGTTCAATAAGTGTTATTGTTATAGGTTTGTATACAAGCTCTGAATCAATGTTCAGTTAATAAACAAATATTCAAGTTGTTTCATTCCATACTTATACTATTAGTATATATATGTATATACAAATATACCAGCTCAAAAACTAATGTAATTTAATGGAAAAGTAATTTAATTGTCTTGTTACTAGTTAATAACAATGAAGAAACTTAGTATAGACTGTCAAAAGAAAACAACAACTTCAATACAAAATATAATAATCAATTTGTTTATTCACATAATATAGTATATTTTACATTTTAACAATAAAAATAGAAACAAACTTTTGGTTTCAGTGTTGTTATATAAAACGAGAGCTGTAAGACTGACCTAAATTGCAATAATCATCCACAAGAACGCCATTGCCAGTATCACTAGCTGTCAAAATTCCCACAAATTTTTCAACATGAGTTTCTTAATGGCTAAGGAAGGTGAACCAATATTCATGTGGTGGATTGGTCAAGCTGATACACCAAGACTCAAAGCTCGATATTGGCTTCAAGTCTCACTATTAAACACCATTGTTTTTGCTGTTAGTATTTTTTGCTTACCGGGAATATTCTTTACAATACCAGCTCTTATACTTGCTATTCAAGTAAGTGATTAATTGTTGAACAGATAGATGTCATACCCTTTTTAATTCATGCAGGCTGTGAAAAAGTTTGATAGTGGTGATGAAGAAGGTTGTAACCGATTTACAATGATATCCAGGATTCTTTGTGTTATTGGAATACCAATGGCTGTGATTCCGATAATATTAATTTGTGTAATTATTACTATTGCTTGATAATATGATGTCTCGTATTATCAGAAACTATACCTATATAATTATTGTGCCTAGTAGTTTGTTAACTATTGTGTTAGTAACAATATTGTTGAATAGAAATTGAAAAAATTAAATTTAATTATTTCATGTTGTCTTCACATGAAAAAATCTTTATGTTTATTGTTGAGTAGTTAGTAGGAATTGTTATGACATAATTAAGTTTCATGTCATCAAACAAGATAAACTTTGTTTATTGTCAAGTAGTTAGTAGGAGTTGTTATGACTTAGTTAAGTTTCATGTAATCAAACAGTATATAAATGATTAGTAGTAGCTGAAATTAAAGTCTGAGTTTCATTGCATACTATACTTACAAAAATAATAAAAATGCTGTTCCTGATGGCTGCTCCAGTCAGTACACCACGTGAAAATGCTGTCAAATGGCTTATAATTTCAATCCTCATGACCATTATATGTGTTTTTTCTATTTTGTTTTTGCCTGGAATATTATGCTCAATTCCAGCTCTGATATTTGGCATTAAAGTAAGTTTTTAAACTATTAGATTTCCTTACATCTACAATTACACTCTCTTAGGCTTTGAGAATGTTTGATAATGAAGATGAAGAAGGTGGTAAACGAGCCACAACAATATCTATGATTCTTAGTTGGATTTCACTAGCAGTGGGACTGCTATCTTGTTTGATACTAACACCTGTTGTGATTATTATAATAGTCAACAGTATTTGATACTGACTACAGATATTCATTGAGTATTTGAACTTTGTCAATAATCAATTTTTTACATATGTAGTATAGTTCACAATGTATTGATATGTCAATTGAGAAATTTCAATAATTCCTATGTATGATTAGCAATAATACTGCATCTTATTATTGACAGTCTTGTTTACATGGAGCCATGTAAAAACATGCTATAATTTATGATCTTATGACATGCAACACAAAGTAAAATATACACACATAATATATTCATATATTATTATGTTGAATATATTAAGTAGTTAAGATAGTATATACATATATTATTATGCTGAATATATTAAGTAGTTAAGATAGTTTTGAAAACTCTAATTCAGACACTAAAAGCAAGATATAAACTCAATAAGAAGATGGAATGAATTATTTATTGTCTATACTTTTACTGCATGAACATCAGTAGTAGGTATATATATTGCAAGAATTTATGATAAGGAATAAAATATTCCTTGACAGCTAATTGTAAATGATTGACAGTTATTAGTTGTTAATATATGACCATAGTACACAACCTATTGTTTGTTATAAATCATATTTTCCTAAATCATTGGTGGCCATTTATCAATCTATGTTAAACTAATTTTTGAAAACTTTCAGGCACTAAAAATAAAACATAAACTCAAAAAGTTGATCTTTCAAAATCTAAACAAGCAGAGAAGAAGCAAAGTTTATTCTATTCTTGCCAATTAATAAAAAATATATATATAATCGGTTAATAAAGTGAGTAAGAAGAGGAGAGACTATATGCTGCATTTCGTTCCAATATAATGGAAGTAAGTGATTGGTATATCTAATAAGTGATGTGATTGTTATCTGTACAGAGAAAACCTGAAATTGTTGAAGCTGTTGCACAGCAAAGAAATACCGACAAAGCAAATAATTTAGAAATCAACACTGAAAACAGCCAGCTGGTAGTTCAGGAGCAGTTATCTATGGTAGATAACAGTGAAGAGGAGAGTGATCTGTCACCACCATCTTATCATTCATCTCCTTACCTTCCTTCATACAATGAAATTGCTGGAGCCAACTATGAAGGAGCAGACAGTCTGCCACAACACACCAATGTGAAATACAGACACTATCATTTCAGGGTATACTTAATTAAGCAATACTTTATATTTGTATTTGTCACAAATGTATCTCACTAAAAGTACCACAGCAAAAGTAAATGTCATAATTATCAAGGAATGATCAGCAGTGTATACAGAGCATAATTAGAGCCATACCTCTTCAAACTAATAATAAAGTATCATAGGCGGATGAGGCACTTATATTTTGGGGGGGCTCACACCATAACTATGTAATGAATATGCAGAAACAAATGTACCCATAATGAAGAAACTATGTTTGATATAATCACAATCAGTATTACCAACATTAATTTAAAATGTACCAAAGTATTTCCTTTACTCATCATTTACCATAACAAATTCCTTAGCTATTTCAACAAGATCACACTCATTAGTTATGTATTTGTGTACATGAAGGACCAGACAATTGTTAAGCTGTTTTTCCATCATTGTGGCCTGAAAATATGTCAAAACTTTTGACAGTTTCATCAGCACCAATAAGATTAACTTAGATTCTTTTTGTGGGGTAAGTAGAAAGCAATAAAAATTTGTGGGGGGCTGAGCCCCCTCTTTCTAAACATTGGGGGGGGGCTCTAGCCCCTCCAGCCCCCCCTTCAGCCTCCTATGAGTATTATAATTATATAAGAATAAAAAACAGGGCGTGGCCTGCCTTTCCCTCTCCATGTTAAGTCTTGTTCTTGTGTTTTGTATTACTACTAACCTGATATATGACCATATCATGTGATTCTGTAAATCTTTTTTAAGGTAATTACACGCCCACCTGTATCTACTAACAGACATAGAACATACAATGACTTCAGCGACTATCAGATTGATGGATACTGTATGAAAGAAGTGTCCATTCTGTTGACTATCTTCTGTCTAGTTGCATTTGTCAACCCATTGGCTCTCTGCTGTACAATGCCAGCATACATCTTAGCCAGAAAGGTACATGTTTATATCAGTTTGTAGGTATTATACACAACATTGCAATGTATTAGTAAAACCACACATCAGACTATGTCCCTTTTGAACATAATACTCAGACAATAGGATAGCTTTTTGTATGATGTCTAGACGGCATTATTGCAGGTGGCATGTTTGTTTAAACTGTACAGTGATGTCACAGTAAACTGAGATCAAAGATATGTCTATCTTAGAATAGACATATCTGTGATCTCATCATGACATCACAGTCATTTTAGTCAGCTGTAATATTGTACAGGTTTTTTATATTATTATTATAGTCTATGAAAACTACAGATGAAGATAAAACACTGCAATATACAAGACATGCTCTTCTATTTAATCTTGCTTCATTAATCAGTCCATTTATTTTTTATGGCATTATTGGATCAATGAGTAGACTGTTCTAACAATGTCATACTTGTTATTATAGTCTGTCCAAGTTCGTTATTTCATGGGATGTAGAGTGATGACTAGTATAATTACTATATCATTGATCATAATTTTATTATCTATTTGTACACGTGTATTACAATTTGTAAATCTGTATGTAATTTGTAATATGTATTGAATACACAATATGACGTAACTAGTGTTTACAGAAACATATTAGTATTTTGCAAAATAAAATGTTTTCTCTTAAAGACAGACGTACATCCTCCCTTGAATTCAATTCCCGATATGTAAACATGTTTTGGGACAAACAAAACTCTAATAGTTTATGTCTATACACTTGGTCCAAATGTTGATTCCATAATTTGTACATGTCTCATGAGTCCATGTACTACTAATGTTTTTATAATGCGATTAGGATGTTTATAAACTGTACATTATTGAGAAAGTTCATATTGAGTTACATTATTTCCAGCAGTAATAATTATTCAAGACAAACTATAAGAAACAAAACAGTAAAAACACTCTAGAATAATAACAACGAGATTTAACTAATAGTAACAATGACAGTCTGCAAACATGAAAATAAATAATAACAGGGCCTCGTAATTAAGAAATATGAGGGCTCCAGATAATAATTAACAATACGATTAGTAATATACATAATATATATATTATACCACAATGTTACAATACAAATAATAGTTTGACTACTTCATAAAGTCAACATATGATTTGTTTTAACTATGATAGTATTTGCTGAGCAATACACAACTACCTACAATGAAACTCAGCAGGGTTATAATGCCACCAACCAGAGCACCAATATTACACCAAAAAGACTTTGATCTATTTCTAGACATCCCAACAAAATCATGCTTGGCATCTGCAGCTTGAGCCTATAGTGGAAACATTGCAATAAGTGACTGAATACATTAACACATTCCGAAACAGCTTATACTGTCGTTACATTGACAAGCATTATCACTTACACGAAAGGAGTAAACAATAGCAGGAATAGAGCACAATAAAGAAATCCAGCCACCAGTGATGCAACAGAAAATAGTAAGAAAGACTGAAACACAAAGATGGTGATCTCTTTTCTCATTTTGCGTGGTTACATGAAAGCCCTACAGTGATCATTAGGTTCTCAACAGTTGTACTGACAGTGCAGGCTGTAACTAATGATCTTACCATTTCTATGGAGTCTTGAACTGGTGGTCCATCCAATGGCTGATAGGGTGGAGGACGATCATATCTGATAACAGGTTGATATTCTGCAACAAAGAATCACTATATGAGTGTGCACAATTTGAATTCTTACCTGGCTGTATTTAATATGAAACCAGAGGTAACAGCATGCAAGGAAGACAATTAAATTAGTGAAATTATATAGATTTTTACCTTTTCTGTTACTACTGAAGTATATGGCGGAGGTAGAAGAATTACTTCGGTTACTTCTGTAGCAGTCATCTCGTTTATCACTGAATAAGGTGTGGCTCGCACAGCTGTTAAAAAGGGGGTGGGACTCGTAGCAGCTGCAAAATATTCTTACAAAATTTTTATTCCGCGATAAGACCCCTTTTGTCAGACTATTGAGACTAAATCACAATTAATTTTTAATATCATTACCAGTAAAGTCATAGGGAGTAAAATATATATATATATATTTATATATCTCAAAACCAGTTCACAAAAAATTTAAATTTGCCCGTTCATGAGGTAGCATTTCCTACAGCAATTGCTATAACAACAAGACAAAAACATGTAGCCCCAGTCACAACACCGCACAAGTCCAGGATAAGAGCAATACGAGCATTTTTCTCCATGGTAACCCGATCACCTCTTGCTTCAGCTTCCTGGGCCTAATAAACAATACATAATACAATGACAATAACAATTAGTCAATTAATTATGGGTTAGGCATTTGGAGGTATTGGTAAATAGTATGAGAGTCACACAGCCCTGTAAATATAAGTAGATAATGTTTGATGATCAGTGATCTTCACATATGCATATCTATGTTTGAGTTTTGAGATCTAAAGAGAGTCTAAAGACTGTATCGTTAGCAGCTCCTCAGCTAACTATAGTATCCAATACTTTATTGATCTTTTCTAAGTAACAATTTATTAAAGACTATTATTATTGTACATTGTACATTTCTTACTTACATTAATAGCAAAGAAAATAGCAGGTATTGTGCAGAGAAGTGTTGGCCAACCACAGGCAATAAAACAAATGATTGAAATCAACACAGACAGCAAGAGATGGTGATCTCCAGTTCCATAGCGACGCTCATAAACAACATAGCTAGGTTGTTGTGTCACAATAACAGTAGTTGACTAATAAATGAAACATAGGATATCATTATGATGGAGAGATGTCAACAAGTTTATGTTTGAAAAATATTATCCTATATATAATTGTTTTGGAAGACACTGACTTCACAGTGAAACACGAACTAGAGCTACAAAGATGTATAATTAGTAGGAGTGTCTGTGGAGGTCTATAGCTATAGAATACTAGAAATATAGCCAGAGAAGCAAGCTAGCGTGAAGCTTTGAGTATTGTCAGTCAGTCACACCCATTGTCATAGGGTTCACAGTCAGGGTTAATAAAATTTATTGGTTGCTATATGTGTTGGAGGTTAAAGGATGTGGTTTCCTTTCATTTGTCATTTTAATTGTTGCATACAACCATACAATAAAACAAAACAAACCTATCTCTAGTACCCACACACACACACATGTATATACATAACACATGGTCCAAAACAACTATAGGGTTATTGCATGTGACAGACAATAAAAACTAGTACATTCCCAACCATAAAAGTAACAGGTAGTAGAAAGGGTTAATGGTTTTAAAAAATAAGAAATTCTTGAAGTAGTAAGTCTATATATTAATATTACAATCCTAGAAGCTAAATCAACATCTAGCTATAGGCTACAACTAAAAAATGACTTCCTTATAGTCGTACACTCTAGATCAGGGTCCAGCATATGTGTATATAGACTTTGCAACTTTAGATAAGTCTTGTGGTCATGTTAGTTGGTAAAGTTATTATAAGTTAAGCTTAAACTGCACCAGTAGAAACAAGTTTACGGTAATCAGTACTGTACATGTACTTACATGAGGGGCAGGACCAGCAGATTGGTATTGTGGTGGAGCTGTATTGACAAATTATTAATAACAAATGATATCTTATTATTGTGTGTTACCTTCTTTCTGAAGACCAAACAAAGGACAAAGCCAAAGAAAACAAGATGAGAATCAGTACATAAAACAAACAAACAAAAGTTCAACTTACATAATTTGTTGTTGAAGGAGATGTAAGTGGATGCTTGTCTGTATATGTAAAGAAAGAAGAGTGAGATACAATGACAGGATAACTTACCAGACATCTTTGCAAGTTGGCTGTGTTATTGTTGACTTGCTAGATTGCTGATTGTACTTGCAAATCACGTGGTTTATATTATGAATTAATTAATATTGTAATTGTATTCATATTATAATATATAGAACAATAACATCTCTTTTATTAAGAAGGAATATTATCGTCTACTAGACTGAAATGAACAATCAAGACAAGTACAACTATAACAAATGATAAAATGTAAAAAACAATAGCAAATAAATTCAATTGAACAGCTGTCAACACAGCTTGTTCAGCTCTTTCATGGTTTCCATCAGCTTCAGCATCTTTAGCCTGTAAGTAACATTCATAGATAATAACAAGAGTTGAATAATTACTTAAATATAAGCAGACAGAAACTAGATGCATTTTGCATAGAGCATGATAGATAGCTAATATATATACTCTATAAAATTTTAGTCCTGCAATACTAATCTTTTGGAAGGAGTGAACTTAAGAGGCTATACTTATTATACTTACTGTAACAGAATAGAATATTGCAGGTATAGTGCAGATGAGACTCCACCAAGCACCACAGACACAGCACAAAAATGTCATTACTACTGACAAGATTAGGTAATGTTGTCCTCGACCATATTTATATCTTGGAACATATTGTGTATTTTGAATTGACTGAGTGGGTTGATCTTGTACACTAGGACGTATTTCTTGATTCTACAATGAGTAGGATGCTATACAACTGAACTTTGAACTATATTTAAACTATAATAAACACTAGCTTATAGCAGGGATTAATTTTTAGGCAAGTATTTGTTTATTTGTTGTACTTGCCTCTAGATCTGAAGAATCATCTCTATAATCTCCAATCTGTGTCAATAAAGGTTGCTGTTCTATATATTTAAAGGATATTTTCATATTTAGAGAGAGATTTAGAATTTAGCTTACCTCTTGCAGTCATGATAAAGTTTAGGCGGAGCTGACAGCTTGCAACTCCGAGAGCAATGAATAATAAACAGCCACACCTTATCGCATCAGCAATGCATAGAGTGGAATTTAATACTATTCTCTAGATCCTAAACTATAAACATCAAAACCTAAACGCATTAATTTCACACTAAACTACAGCGTTTGTCACTGGAACTCTAGACACTACCTAAAGTGTTTATCTGTCAAATAAAAACCAATATTTTACTTAATATTTAAGGTTTAGGAAGTTGGAATCAAAGCAATATTACACACCAAAGTATTGGTTAACAAACACTGCGACAAAATCTATTATTATATTACATCAACATTGTTTTAAGTATCATAATTAGAAAAGCAAACCAAAAATTACAAGTAAATCCAAAGACATTATGAGATTGTCTCATTGTTTATTTGATGCCTTGGAGCATTGACGATCACGTCAAACATTTGTTGCAATAATAGCAATAACAAGACATGTCCAGGTAACTGCATAGGTAACACAAGCACCGATGTTAAGATACAGTGCTATGCGATGATTGGTTTCCATAGCATTGTGGTCACCTCGTGCCTCAGCCTCCTGAGCCTAAAATGATATTAAAAGACAAAGGTCATGAAATATGTGGACACTGATTCAGACAAATATAAATTGAAAATAAAAATAAAATTGAAATGAAAGCAAACTTTATAGTTATCACACATAATTTAATGGAAAGTTATTATACAGATCGTTATCATATCTTATCAAACTGCAGACTTTAAAGTACATGTAATAATAATAATATGTTTATATAAAGTTAAGCATCACTCACATGAATAGCATAGAAAATAGCTGGTATAGTACAGAATAAAGCCCACCATGTACCACAAAAGAAACAGACGAAACTTAATATAATGGACAATAAAAGAAAATGGTCTCCTGAGCCATAATGTCGTGTATAGATGACAGGAGCTGGTTGAGTCATGACAACAACATTCTGAAAATAAAAATAAACTTATATCTTATAATACTATTGTCATACATGTTGCTGTTGTTGTACAGGGGCACCTTGATATCCATATGGAGGAGGTGGAGCTATGGAATGAGATTATGATTACTAATTGGCTTTTGTTACTTTTAGTGTATTTAAATAGAACAATGTACTATAACAATATAATAACAGATAATACATATATGTATATAATAGGTAACCAAGGAAACGACCTCAGATCATATATTATATATAATATATATATATGTATATAATAAGCAACCAAGGAAATGACCTCAGACTTATGGCTTCTATCTAATAAACAGTTTATACAGTAGTATTCTGCATTAAACTGCCTAAGCCAGTCTATTTAATTGCACAATCAGCATTAAAGGAACATGTATTGGTCAAGAAATCAGGTAATACAATTAAAGACCTAGTTAGTTATGTCGTTTATAATATTTTGATTTTGTCTATGAAATAAAACAAAACATTTAGCAGGGGTGTGCATATGGCGCTTATTTTAACTCTTCTTATTGGCCGGTAGCACCAGTGCACTAAAAATCTGCGCCAAACTGCTGCTTAGCTAGATTATTAGGCAGATTTATGGGGGCAGAGTTAGCAAGCACGTGATGGCTGAGAGATGGAAAGAGAAAGGGACGGGCACGCTGACATTGTTTGGATTTGGATTATCCAGCGGATCTTGTACCTCTACTGTAAACACACACCTGATACTTTTCCTTTTTTCCGCTGCTTGGATTGAATTTCATTGTTTTTAAAAATAAACAGTCAATTTAGCTAGTAGTCTATATTTTAAAGAATGCCTAAACGATGCTATGGGCATGTAGCCCCAGCTTCAAATTTGGGGCTGCAAGAGCAGCTCCAGGAAATTTTACCTTGCACACTCCTGATTTATTATGATATATATAATTTACTTCTAGCTAGTTAGACTAAAGAAAGACCAACATATTCTGTCTTGGTAAAGGTGGACAAACTTATTATACAGTTATTTATAAGTCGTGATATTCTGCCATTATTGACACAATCATTAATTTCAATTGATAGCAAGTAGGTTCAACAGGTGATTGTAAACCAAGTAATACAGTAAAAAGGATTGCACGAATTTTAACACACTCACCTTGTTGAGGTGGATAATGGGCCTGTGGAGGAGGAGGATAGGCCTATGATACAATAGAGTGTAATAGAAGATTATATATTATTATTAGAACTTACTGGCTGAACCAAGGGCTGTTTGTCACCTATAATATGAAAGCAGTAAATGATCAACATACATTGATAGTTCTAAAGATTTAAACAAACTAACCGTCCATAATTTGCTGCACAGACTAGAATTTAACAAAAATACTTAGAAGGCAATTAATGCAGGTTCATACCCAAACGCCCACATACGTGTAGGAATAATTCAAAATTTGTAAAAAAATTATACTTTAAATGTGTGAACACGTGACAAGAGCATTTCTTATATGCATAAACAACAAAAATATATATATAAAGAAGTCCCAGTTAGATAATTCATTTATAACAGTAACGATAACCATTATTATAATAACAGTAATAGGAGGAGGCGTTCGCTATAGCAACTGCACGAACTGTAATTAAGATAATCAGAAAAACCCAGGTGACAATGTAAGTTGCAATAGCACCAATGTTGAGATACAGTGCTATACGATGATTTCTTGCCATTTCAATATGATCACCTCGTGATTCAGCCTCCTGAGCCTGTAAAAAAGGACGAATGATTAGTAAACAGGTTAAATAGATAACAAAAACAACAATAACTCCTAATGCCAAACTAACTAGAAGCTATTACTACAAAACACTAATTGTTATTGATTGAGAAGACTTTGGTTTGTTTAATTGTTTGTTATGAGTAAACTTTTGCTTACATTGATGGCAAAGAAAATAGCAGGTATAGTACATAATAGAGCCCACCATGTGCCACAAAAGCAACATATGAAACTAAAGACAATGGACAGTGCTAGAAAATGGTCTCCTGAGCCATAATGACGTTGGTAGACCACAGGAGCTGGTTGAGTCACAACAACAGTCTGAAATAAAATAACAAGTTATCATTCCATAATACAGGAAGTTAATAAAATGTTTTATGCAATGCATACACATACGTGACTAGTTTGCTGTTGAGGTGGTGCTTGATATGCATATGTTGGAGGTGGAGCTACAGAGTGAGGTAGAGCACTTCCTGTACACCTACAAACAAAAAAGTTAGCACTTACCATTTGAAGGTGGATAGCCACCATAATTTTGAGGTGGAGGAGCATATGCCTGTGAAGTAAGAAAATAACAACTATTATTGCTGACTATGCTCTGACTTACAGGAGGAGGTGGTTGCATCAAAGGTTGTTTATCACCTATTATTTAGAGTTATAAGAGAATGAATTTATTTGTCATTTATATTTAATGACCTCTTACCATCCATATTTGCCGTAGACAAAGAACTAGTAGTTGAGAACGACCCTAACAGACTGCGAACAAAAGAGGACAGCTGACGTAGCGGAAATGTGACTCTTATGAATATTTTGTACAAGTTAATTATTGGTTAATCAAGACGTCATAGTTATATTCAAAAATTACTGAAGCACATGGTTTAGAGTTTCTCAATTCACATATTTATCGTTTGTTACTTTATGATCGATAAAAATGGACAAGATAAACAATAATACCAATAGTGATAGCTAGATCAAAAACAAATCCAACAATATTCAGACCGAGAACAGTTAGACAATTGGTTTGCATGGCTTCCCTATTTTCATGCATCTCAACTTCATGAGGCTGTATATAAAAGTATAGCAACTTCATCATATAAATCTGAATAATTAACTAATAGTAATTGGTGAATCATAACTGATATAAAATTCTTCTAAATATAGATAGACACTGTCTATAGATATTGAGTAGGGGATCCCATAGCGAGGATTCCGAATGTAGATGGTGTATTATAAATGGTTTCACTAACCACTCACCTTTACTGCAAAACTATAGCTGGTATGATACAACATAGAGCTGGCCATGGGCATACAATACACCGGAGCATAGTATGAACTATAGACAAAGTAAAAACTTTGTCACTGGGTGGAGGAATATGACTGTGTCTATGATTGATATATATATAAAGCTGTGTCACTATGTTATGGGGACCAGTGTATTCCTATATATAATATGATATATTCCTATATAATTATAACATTATTATTATTTTAATTATTATTATTATTATCAGAACTTTCTGGCTGAACCAAGGGCTGCTTGTCACCTATAATAACAAAAGTAGTAAACGATGAACATACATTGATAGCTCTAAAGACTTAAACCAAACTAATAATGATAACAACTAATTATACATAATCATTAGTATACGCTTACTCTTGTTTATTTATAAAGTTTAATAATGTATATTCACAGTACCATTTTATACATATTAACACAAACAACACTCATAAAGTGTGTTATTTGGTGAGTAAAAAATTAACAATAAGTATAATAACCAGTATTATAATATCAGCTTGTTCCATTTACAATCACTATCACATTAACTATGATGGAGACTAAGACAACAATCCAGGTAACAACATAGTTTATAATAGCACCCAAATTAAGAAAAAGTGCTATACGATGATTTTAAGCCATTTCAACTTGATCACCTCGTGATTCAGCCTTCTGAGCCTATGAAAAAAAAATACAACAACAGCAATAGAGGTTATGGTTATTATGCTAAAAATAATAACTGCAATGGCAAAACTAACTAGAAGTTATTAACAGTCTGGAATAACCATAAAATCTATCACATGCTTGTAGCAAACTGACCAATGAAATCACTTGATCTAGGGTTTATAAATATTAGTGATCATGACAAGTATAGAAAGAGACCTGGTGTTCGGGTAGATTAGTCGCTCTGACTATTGAAACGTTTGGCGTTAATACATATTTTGTTTGGTGAAATAAAAAATGAACATTCAAAACATTTCAGTACAGTTTCTATTGATCTATCACACCTCATCCCCTTGGTCTTTGGTTCAGTAGAAACAAACAGAACACAGCAGAGCCCACCACCTGCCACAAAAGAAACAAATAAAGCAGAAAACAATGAACATAACAAAGAAATGGTCTCCAAAACTATAATGGCGTTGGTAGACCACAGGAAGCTGGTTGAGTCACAACAACAGTCTGAAATAAAATAACAAGTTATCTTTCCACAATACAAGAAGATAATAAAGTGTTTTATGTAATGCATACACATATATGACTAGTTTGCTGATGAGATAGTGCTTGATATCCATATGGCGGAGGTGGAGCTACAGAGTGAGATAGAGTACCTCTTATACACCTACAAACAAAAACAATAGCATTATAATTATAGATAAAACTTAATATAATGGACAATAAAAGAAAATAGTTTCCTGAGCCATAATGTCGTGTATAGACGACAGGGGCTGGTTGATTCACAACAACAACATTCTGAAAATAAAAATAAAGTTATATCTTATAATACTATTGTCATACATGTTGCTGTTGTTGTACAGGAGCAGCTTGATATCCATATGGAGGAGGTGGAGCTATAGAATGAGATTATGGTTTCTAATTGGCTTTTGTTACTTTTAGTGTATTTAAATAGAACAATGTACTATAACAATATAATAACAGATAATATACATATGTACATAATGGGTAACCAAGGAAACGAATTCAGATCATACACACACACACACACACACACATGTAATTTGTTATTCATAAAGGTCAATCATTGAGCTTGTCACATAATGAATTTTAATAACATACTGTTCAAGATAGCTGCATACCAAAAATTTATTCGCAAGCATTTGTTTGAAATCTGTTTTGTGCGTTAAGTACCATTTTCGTATTTATGGTCAAATATATATATGTATGCATGTATGTATATAATAGGTAACCAAGGAAATGACCTCAGACCTATGGTTTCTATCTAATAAACAGTAGTAATTCTGCCTTAAACTGCCTAAGCCAGTTAATTTAATTGCACAATCAGCATTAAAAGAACATGTATTGGTCAAGAAATCAGGTAATGCAATTAAAGACCTAGTTAGTTATGTCATTTATAATATTAAGATTATGACTGTAAAATAAAATAAAACACTTAATACAATAAACATAATTTACTTCTAGCTAGTTAGACTATTAAAACTTTATTTCTATTTAAAAAGCTAAATAATGACCTTAGCATTTCATATGTATTAACATAAACAACACTCATAAGTCAGCTCTTTGGTAAGTAACAAATTAACAATAATAAGTATAATAAACGGTATCATAATAACAGCTGTTTTCAATCGCTATCACACGAACTGTGACAGAGACTACGATAATAATCCAGGAAACAATGTAGGTCATAACAGCACCTAAATTAAGAAAAAGTGCTATACGATGATTTTTAGCCATTTCAATGTGATCACCTCGTGATTCAGCCTCCTGAGCCTGCGAAAAAAACACGCACCAATAAGAATAGTGACAATAGAGGTTATGGTTGTTATGCTAAAATAATTACTGCAGTGCCAAAACTAACTAGAAGTTATTAACAGTCTGAAATAGCCATAAAATCTATAATGCTTGTAGCAAACTGACCAATGAAATCACTTGATCTAGGGTTTACAAATATTAGTGATCATGACAAGTAGCCAAACACTAATAAACCTTCCAGGAACATACATTAATCTGGCACATGTGTTATATGGCAGAAGTCAATTACACACCTCAGTATAATTTCTATTGACTTATCAAACCTCGCCCCTTGGTTTTTGGTTCAGTAATATCAGTAGAACCTCAGTATATAACATATGCATGTTTATTATAAGACTATTAAGCATATTAAAAATTAAATACTCACTTTCATGGCAAAGAAAATAGCAGACACAGAACACAGCAGAGCCAACCATGTGCCACAAAAGAAACAGATAAAGCTGAAAATAATGGACATAACAAAGAAATGGTTTCCAAAATTATAATGGCGTTGGTAGACCACAGGAGCTGGTTGAGCCACAACAACAGTCTGAAATAAAATAACAAGTTATCATTCCACAATACAAGAAGATAATAAAGTGTTTTATGTAATGCACACACATACGTGACTAGTTTGCTGATGAGGTGGTGCTTGATATCCATATGGCGGAGGTGGAGCTACAGAGTGAGATAGAGTACCTCCTATACACTTATAAACAAAAAAGTTAGCACTTACTACTTGGAGGTGGATAGTCACTATAATTATTAGGTGGAGGAGCATATGCCTGAAAAGTAAGAAAGTAATAACTATTAGCGCTGACTATATGCACTGAGTTACAGGAGGAGGTGGTCGCATCAAAGGCTGTCTATCACCTATTATTTAGAGTTATAAGAGAATGAGTGTACTTGTAGTTTAATGGCCTCTTACCATCCATATTTGCTGTAGACAAAGAACTAGTAGTTGCAGGATGACCCTAACCAGCGGCGGATCCAGAGTGTAAAATAGGGGGTGTACAGACCGCGCGCGAAGTCCGCGGCTAAAATTTTAAGCCTAATAAGATTCATTATATTTATTATCCATAGACACACCCTTTTAATCACGAGACAGTAAGCCAATTACAATAAAAACATGGAGGCATAGCTTTGTAAGGTGTAGTTGCAAGACTTTACTATGAATATACTTAAAATAATAATTTTACCACAGGATGTAACTTGATGATTGACCATGAAATCATTAGAGAAGAAAAAGGGGGTGCCTGTGTACCCCAGAAACCCTTCCTAGATCCGCCAGTGACCCTAACAAACTGAAAACAAAGGAAATGAAAATAGTGGACTAATCACTGAGTAAACAGACATGTGACTCTTATTAATAATTTAAAGTAGTTAGTACAAAGATTTGTAGCCTCTACAAAATTATTTTGAATAGTGAGAAGATGTATACACTATGAAGATAGTGAGATATTATAATATGACTATACTACGCATTTGAGTTACTGAGGATGATGGTTCTTACTTAAAGTGATGTGTGTTTTATTGCCTTATTACATAAGGGCAAAATGCATATTGAAAGATACTATGTTTTAAGTACCTAGTATATATAGACACAGTCCATACATATAGATTGACACTGTCTATAGATATTGAGTACGGGATCCCATAGTGAGGATTCCTAATGTGGATGGTGTATTATAAATGGTTTCACTAACCATTCACCTTTACTGCAAAACTATAGCTGGTATGATACAACATAGAGCTGGCCATGGACATACAATACACCAGAGCATAGTATGAACTATAGACAAGTCACTGGGTGGAGGAATATGACTGTGTCTATGATTGATATATGTATAAAGCTGTGTCACTGTGTTATGGGGACCAGTGTATTCCTATATATAATATGATATATTCCTATATAATTATAACATTATTATTATTTTAATTATTATTATTATTATCAGAACTTTCTGGCTGAACCAAGGGCTGCTTGTCACCTATAATAACAAAAGTAGTAAACGATGAACATACATTGATAGCTCTAAAGACTTAAACCAAACTAATAATGATAACAACTAATTATACATAATCATTAGTATACACTTACTCTTGTTTATTTATAAAGTTTAATAATGTATATTTACAGTACCATTTTATACATATTAACACAAACAACACTCATAAAGTGTGTTATTTGGTGAGTAAAAAATTAACAATAAGTATAATAACCAGTATTATAATATCAGCTTGTTCCATTTACAATCACTATCACATTAACTATGATGGAGACTAAGACAACAATCCAGGTAACAACATAGTTTATAATAGCACCCAAATTAAGAAAAAGTGCTATACGATGATTTTAAGCCATTTCAACTTGATCACCTCGTGATTCAGCCTTCTGAGCCTATGAAAAAAAAATACAACAACAGCAATAGAGGTTATGGTTATTATGCTAAAAATAATAACTGCAATGGCAAAACTAACTAGAAGTTATTAACAGTCTGGAATAACCATAAAATCTATCACATGCTTGTAGCAAACTGACCAATGAAATCACTTGATCTAGGGTTTATAAATATTAGTGATCATGACAAGTATAGAAAGAGACCTGGTGTTCGGGTAGATTAGTCGCTCTGACTATTGAAACGTTTGGCGTTAATACATATTTTGTTTGGTGAAATAAAAAATGAACATTCAAAACATTTCAGTACAGTTTCTATTGATCTATCACACCTCATCCCCTTGGTCTTTGGTTCAGTAGAAACAAACAGAACACAGCAGAGCCCACCACCTGCCACAAAAGAAACAAATAAAGCAGAAAACAATGAACATAACAAAGAAATGGTCTCCAAAACTATAATGGCGTTGGTAGACCACAGGAAGCTGGTTGAGTCACAACAACAGTCTGAAATAAAATAACAAGTTATCTTTCCACAATACAAGAAGATAATAAAGTGTTTTATGTAATGCATACACATATATGACTAGTTTGCTGATGAGATAGTGCTTGATATCCATATGGCGAAGGTGGAGCTACAGAGTGAGATAGAGTACCTCTTATACACCTACAAACAAAAACAATAGCATTATAATAATAGATAAAACTTATATAATGGACAATAAAAGAAAATAGTTTCCTGAGCCATAATGTCGTGTATAGACGACAGGGGCTGGTTGATTCACAACAACAACATTCTGAAAATAAAAATAAACTTATATCTTATAATACTATTGTCATACATGTTGCTGTTGTTGTACAGGGGCAGCTTGATATCCATATGGAGAAGGTGGAGCTATGGAATGAGATTATGGTTACTAATTGGCTTTTGTTACTTTTAGTGTATTTAAATAGAACAATGTACTATAACAATATAATAACAGATAATATACATATGTACATAATGGGTAACCAAGGAAACGAATTCAGATCATACACACACACACACACACATGTAATTTGTTATTCATAAAGGTCAATCATTGAGCTTGTCACATAATGAATTTTAATAACTTACTGTTCAAGATAGCTGCATACCAAAAATTTATTTCCAAGCATTCGTTCGAAATCTGTTTTGTGCGTTAAGTACCATTTTCGTATTTATGGTCAAATATATATATGTATGCATGTATGTATATAATAGATAACCAAGGAAATGACCTCAGACTTATGGTTTCTATCTAATAAACAGTAGTAATTCTGCCTTAAACTGCCTAAGCCAGTTAATTTAATTGCACAATCAGCATTAAAAGAACATGTATTGGTCAAGAAATCAGGTAATGCAATTAAAGACCTAGTTAGTTATGTCATTTATAATATTAAGATTATGACTGTAAAATAAAATAAAACACTTAATACGATAAACATAATTTACTTCTAGCTAGTTAGACTATTAAAACTTTATTTCTATTTAAAAAGCTAAATAATGACCTTAGCATTTCATATGTATTAACATAAACAACACTCATAAGTCAGCTCTTTGGTAAGTAACAAATTAACAATAATAATTATAATAAACGGTATCATAATAACAGCTGTTTTCAATCGCTATCACACGAACTGTGACAGAGACTACGATAATAATCCAGGAAACAATGTAGGTCACAACAGCACCCAAATTAAGAAAAAGTGCTATACGATGATTTTTAGCCATTTCAATGTGATCACCTCGTGATTCAGCCTCCTGAGCCTGTGAAAAAAACACGCACCAATAAGAATAGCGACAATAGAGGTTATGGTTATTATGCTAAAATAATTACTGCAATGCCAAAACTAGCTAGAAGCTATTAACAGTCTGAAATAACCATAAAATCTATCGTGCTTGTAGCAAACTGACCAATGAAATCAGTTCATCTAGGGTTTACAAATATTAGTGATCATAACAAGTAGCCAAACACTAATAAACCTTCCAGGAACATACATTAATCTGGCACATGTGTTATATAGTAGAAGTCAATTACACACCTCAGTATAGTTTCTATTGACTTATCAAACCTCGCCCCTTGGTTTTTGGTTCAATAAAATCAGTAGAACCTCAGTATATAACATATGCATGTTTATTATAAGACTATTAAGTAAAATAGAAATTAAATACTCACATTGATGGCAAAGAAAATAGCAGGCACAGAACACAGCAGAGCCCACCATGTGCCACAAAAGCAACAGATAAAGCTGAAAATAATGGACATAACAAGGAAATGGTCTCCTGAGCCATAACGGCGTTGATAGACCACAGGAGCTGGTTGAGTCACAACAACAGTCTAAAATAAAATAAAAAATTAGCTTTCCACAATACAAGAAGTTAATAAAGTGTTTTATGTAATGCATACACATACATGACTAGTTTGCTGTTGAGGTGGTGCTGCTTGATATCCATATGTTGGAGGTGGAGCTACAGAGTGAGATAGAGCACCTCCTGTACACCTATAAACAATAAAGTTAGCACTTACCATTTGAAGGTGGATAGCCACCATAATTTTGAGGTGGAGGAGCATATGCCTGTGAAGTAAGAAAATAACAACTATTATTGCTGGCTATACTCTCACTTACAGGAGGAGGTGGTTGCATCAAAGGTTGTTTATCACCTATTATTTAGAGTTATAAGAGAATGAATTTATTTGTCATTTATATTTAATGACCTCTTACCATCCATATTTGCCGTAGAGAAAGAACTAGTAGTTGGAGAACGACCCTAACAGACTGTGAACAACAGACAGACTGAGGAAATGCCGATAGCACTGAGTAAGCAGAAACGTGACTCTTATGAATGCTTTGTACAAGTTAATTATTGGTCAATCAAGACGTCATAGTTATTCACAAATTGCTGAAGTATCACAGGTGCATGGTTTAGAGTTTCACAATTCACATGTTTATCGTTTGTTAATTTATGATCGATAAAAATGGACAAGATAAACAATAACACCTATAATGATAGCTAGATCAAAGACAAATCCAACAATATTCATACAGAGAACAGTTTGACAATTGGTTTGCATGGCTTCCCTATTTTCATGCATCTCAGCTTCATGAGGCTGTATATAAAAGTACAGCAACATCATATAAATCTCAATAATTAACTAATAATAATTGGTGAATCATAACTGATCTAGAATTCTTCTAAATATAGACATTGTCTAGTTAAATAGTGAGTAAGGGATCCCATAGTGAACTAATGATGATAACAACTAATCCTCCATAATCACCAGCATACACTTAATCTTGTTTATTTACAAAGTTTGATATTGTATATATTCACAGTAGCATTTCATACATATTAACACAAACAACACTCATAAAGTGTGTTATTTGGTAAGTAAAAAATTAACAATAATAACAATTATTATTATAATAACAACTTTCATTCGCTATCACATTAACTGTGATGGAGAATATAATAATAATCTAGGTAACAACATAGTTTATAATAGTGCCCAAATTAAGAAAAAGTAGTATTTTATACATATTAACACAAACAACACTCATAAAGTCAGTTCTTTGGTATGTAAAAAATTAACAATAAGTATAATAACCAGTATTATAATATCAGCTTGTTTCATTTACAATCACTATCACATTAACTATGATGGAGACTAAGACAACAATCCAGGTAACAACATAGTTTATAATAGTACCCAAATTAAGAAAAAGTGATATACGATGATTTTTAGCCAATTCAACTTCATCACCTCGTGATTCAGCCTTCTGAGCCTATGAAAAAGAGAAAAACATGTAGTAAGAAAAATAGCAATAATAGAGGTTATGGTTACTGTGCTAAAAATAATTACTACAATGCCAAAACTAGCTAGAAGCTATTAACAGTCTGAAATAACCATAAAATCTATCATGCTTGTAGCAAACTGACCAATGAAATCACTTGATCTAGGGTTTATAAATATTAGTGTTCATGACAAGTAGCCAAACACTAATTAACTTACATAAAGTGATGTGTTATTTTATCACCTTCTTATTAGATGAGGGCAAAGTGCATATTGAAAGGATACCATGTTTAAATGCTCATACTCAATATCTATATCAACGAATATACATATATGTGTACTTCATATATGACTTGTTGTAATACCAATACAGTAAAGAGATACTATATAATTTACTGTAGGTCTCTTTATGTGGTTATCTTGTATGAGAGGTATTTCATCACCTAAGTTTAGAAAAATACATACCAAGTAAGAGATTATAATTCAGTTCCTCACTGTCTATAATGTAGTAGATTTTTAGAATTTTACACACAAAAGGTTGTAAGTTTAATTAGAAGGATAGATTTGGAAAACAGTAATCTAGATAAACACAATATCAATTATATTATTACTATTTTAATTCCCTGGAGGCCATTGTCCACAAAGGTTTATCATAAAATAAAAGTCCCACAGGGAAGTCTAATGGTTAATTAGTAGATAGTAGGTATTTCCCTCAGAGTAGTTATAGTACAAAGGTGTGTGGACTCTTACTATAAAGTTAATTTTGAATAGTGAGATCAAGATGTATAGACCATGAATATAGTAAGACATTATAATATGACTATACTATGTATTTGAGTTACAGAGGATGATGGTTCTTAACTTAAAGTGTTAATTACTGAGGGTTGTTGTTATTAACTTACATAAAGTGATGTGTTGTTTATCACCTATTAAAAATAAATAGCTTCAAGTATTATAATAATTACAACAATAATTCACAGTTCATTTATTTTGTCACAACCTCACATTACACCCTATGACGTATAGCCTTACTGACCTGACAGACAATTACCTTGCAATATCCTATAAATATTGTACAAAGGACTACATTCATTTCCCAGTGAGGTTTGCACACATGTATGAGGTGTATTAATTGTTATGGTTAAATGAATTTCTCTAAAACAATTACAAAAGGAAAAAAAGAATTATTTAACAGAAAATTAATAGTTTACTGTCCAAATACTTGTATAATAAAACGATTGCCAAAAATGTTACTTTTTAATTATTGTATGGGTATTCATTTTGATGAATAGAATTATAGTAATGGACAAGATAAATAATAGACCCAATAGTGATAGCCAGACCAAAGACAAATCCAACAATATTCAGACAGAGAGCAGTTTGACGATTGGTTCGCAAGGCTTCCCTATCTCCACGCATCTCAGCTTCACGAGCCTGTATATAAAAGTACAAAGTTATAATTGATCTGACTACTAAATAAAATAAAATAAATCAATGATGTAATCATGATGTAATCATGATGTAATCATCATAGTTGGATATACATTAAACACTCACATTTATTGCAGCAAATATAGCTGGTACAGTGCAGCATAAAGCTAGCCATGAGCCAAAAAGACAGCAGAGAACACTGAGAAGTATGGACAAAATCAAAAAGTTGTCACTGGGTGAAGCTAGAACTGGAGGATGATAATGAGAATATGTTGGTTGTGTCACCACATGAGTTCTAGAAGATCCAACATGACCCTACATATGAGATAACAACACTTACTACTACTAATGTTTTAATAAATTAACAATATTTCTTAACAATATTGTACTTCTTAATAATACTGTATGCTAATAATTATTCAATTATTATGGAGTCAAATTCTAAGAATATCCTGTATGGTTATTTATTAGAACTTATTACCTGTTGAGTTGGAGGGATACCTTGATAACTATAATTTGGTGGATTTGCTATACAAGAGAAATAGATTCAGATTAATCAGGTATATCCTACATAGTTACTCAAATAATTATAGTGTCGTGAATCAATACATAAATACAGAATGTGAATATAACATGTCATATTATGTACTTCACTTCATATATATTATGATGCTCTATAATATTAATTTTGTCACTACACTGCATAAATTCATGTGACAATATCAAAGTTCAGTTCTAAAGCATAATAAGTGTTATGTTATCACAATGAGATCACTATACATGTAGTCTCACCTCCTCCATAAGGTTGGTAAAAACCCTCTATTTCAGAATATTTCTACTCAGGAAGTTAACAAACAAATAAAATAATAAAAATAGTGCAAAAATCTATAATACTAGTATTAAAATAGTTCATTGGTACTCAATAAACTTATTGCTAATAATATTATTGTTATTTGTAGTTAGTACATTAATAATAATATTATAACTAAATAATTTAACTAATATATAAACATTATATGTCATGTTCTAGTTATTGTAGTAGCTATATATGATGTTAGCACTTAGGTGTGAATGTGAGTTAGTTGTTTACGCTATATATTGACTAAGGCCAGGCCAGGTCTGAATCATTGTTCTACTTGTGTAGAATGTTAAAATTACTCCTTCAACACAATTATTATAATATATATGTATGTACACTAGTACCATGCCAAAAAACTCGTATTACAACTCAGAGTAATAATAGTAACATTTAGGATCAATTAGATTTTACAATAATTATACAAATATTGTTATTGTTTAAGATTAAACATTCCTTGAATTACTCAAATTGGATACAAAGTCATAACTAAATTAAATAACTTAATATGCACAGCATGTAAAAAATAACTGAACTATATTACAAATATATATAGCAATTGATATATTCCTAATTCAACTTAACAATTATATATATATATATATATATATAGCTTGTAAAGAAAGGGCTGAATGAACAAAGTATTAATAACAATCAGTAACAACAGGAAAACTACACTTATTAAATTTTGTCTCATTTCTTTCAATCTATTTTATTATAAATTATTTCATGACTACAGTATGGATGGCTTACTACAATACTAATACAGTTAACTTACTGGAGGGGCTGAGCCTGAGGGGATTGTTTTAATGTCATTAATAAGAAGTTCTTTTTCACCTAGATAAATTTCAAGGAAAAACATAAACATATTACATTTATTATATTGTAAATGTCAAAATATATTGAATAATGGGACCATGTAATAACATAAATAGACAGTTTGTTTTGTTCTTCCTACTCTTTACCGTTCATAACGTAGCAGATTTGTCTTCTTCACGTAACAGGTAAGAAATGGTACACTTCGTGACTGGTTTAATATATTAGACCCGCCCCATACAACCACACCCATTTATATGTGGGAGTGCACAATGAAATATAGGGGTCAAAAAGGTCAAATATTGACATTAAAATTATAGCAGCAATTTCCAAAGCGAACACTTCAAATTTATAACTATTTCTCCAATCAGTCTCAATGTAAGTCACACACACACACGAGTCTAATTGTATGAATCTGTTGAATCTGTTGGATTTTCATGGTGAAAAAGAGCAGACTTATGATGGACGATGTAAACAATACTACCAATGGTACAAGCCAGTCCAAAGAAAAAACCGACAATGTTCAGAACAAGAGCAGATATATGATTTTTACGCATTGCTGTCCTATCTCCACGTCTCTCAGCTGAACGAGTCTATACAAAGAAAAACATAAATAATAATAAATTAATAAACATAATTATAATTGTTATGTTGAACTATTTATTAATGTAGTTTTCATGCTGTGTTTTATATATTGTTGTAATCCACTCACGTTCACTGCAGCACATAGAGCAGGTATAGTACAGCATAAAACTAACCATGAGCCAAAAACACAGCAAAAACACTGAGAAGTATGGACAAAACAATTAGAAAGATGTCGATAGGGTATAGCTGGTCCGGAACATGAGTTTGATGATTGGTCATATATGAAGGTTGAGTAGTCACCACAGTTGGTGTGCTAATGTAAGTCTACAAGAAAATAAACAGTTGTTATTATCATTATTATTAACGTTGTTATTATTGTCATGAACATAAATATTCTGTATTTGCTTTATAGTTGTCATGTGATGAGGTGGTTGATGTATATACAGATGTACTTTTTTTGCTAACATCATTCATTAATGGTAAAATTGAAAGGTATTCTATCAGTACTCATAAATTAAATCATTTCATTTAATTATAATTATTAACATTTCTTTGATTACTGAATTATACCTGTTGAGTTGAAGGAATATCCTGATATATATAAGTTGGGGGTGGATTTACTACAAGAAAGAATCTATACATAATGATAGTCATTGAAGACTCAAAGTATACATTCTCATTGTTTTGACTAGCCTCATACCCAAGTATTTGATAAAGAGAACGAACATCTGGGTATGAGGCTATGTTATGACATGAAATAGCTATTGACGATTAGTAAGATAATGAAATCACACAACTAGGTCACTTTATTCTTAATTTAATAATTGATGTAATATAATTATAATAAAAATGTCCTGTAGTCTAGACAGTCTCCTTCATGTCTTAGATATTACAACCCAAGTTTCCCGTGACACGATATCAAGTTCAGTTCCAATTATATATACTTTTATATAGTGAAATGAGACCTTACTGGTATAAATAGGTTAGTTAACTAGTAGTATGGTGTCAGTATAGACATCAGGGTATTGTTATCACTAGTTGTTGGTGTTTGAAGGATATTCATAATCTGACACTGACCTTCATAAGGTTGGGATATTTCTGGTACATCAGGATCTCCCTATATACAGGAAACAAGGATCAAATGATGTCATAAAACTTTGATGTAACAAATCACACTTGTTAATTGAAAAGGTCACTAGTGCATGTATATTTTTTATCCACAAACAACACAAACTATTATAGCTAGTCAATCATACATTTCATAAAAATTATCCTGATAATCTACTTTTATGAAATGAATGCGATATTATGAAATACATGGACAACTAAACTTACTGTAAATTCTGTAACGTTTTCAGTACTTTCATTTATGAGAAGTGGTTCCTTTTCAACTAAATAAAGAAAATATATTTATACATTAACAATAATTTTAACTAGAAATTAATAGTAGATTTATAGATAATACACGTAGTAGTTCTTACAGTCCATATTAGAGCAACAAATAGTAAGAAAAATTGTCAAACATAAGTAGTAATCCCTGGATGCAGGAAGAATCTGAGTATGACTGGTAGATTGTGGTTGTTGTTGTATACATAAACTCTTTCAACAGACTGTTCAAGGATTCCTTATTCCTTATTATTTGTAGTTAGTATATTAATAATAATATTATAACTAAATAATTTAACTAATATATAAACATTATATGTCATGTTCTAGTTATTGTAGTAGCTATATATGATGTTAGCACTTAGGTGTGAATGTGAGTTAGTTGTTTACGCTATATATTGACTAAGGCCAGGCCAGGTCTGAATCATTGTTCTACTTGTGTAGAATGTTAAAATTACTCCCTCAACACAATTATTATAATATATATGTGTGTACACTAGTACCATGCCAAAAAACTCGTATTACAACTCAGAGTAATAATAGTAACATTTAGGATCAATTAGATTTTACAATAATTATACAAATATTGTTATTGTTTAAGATTAAACATTCCTTGAATTACTCAAATTGGATACAAAGTCATAACTAAATTAAATAACTTAATATGCACAGCATGTAAAAAATAACTGAACTATATTACAAATATATATAGCAATTGATATATTCCTAATTCAACTTAACAATTATATATATATATATATATAGCTTGTAAAGAAAGGGCTGAATGAACAAAGTATTAATAACAATCAGTAACAACAGGAAAACTACACTTATTAAATTTTGTCTCATTTCTTTCAATCTATTTTATTATAAATTATTTCATGACTACAGTATGGATGGCTTACTACAATACTAATACAGTTAACTTACTGGAGGGGCTGAGCCTGAGGGGATTGTTTTATTATCATTAATAAGAAGTTCTTTTTCACCTAGATAAATTTCAAGGAAAAACATAAACATATTACATTTATTATATTGTAAATGTCAAAATATATTGAATAATGGGACCATGTAATAACATAAATAGACAGTTTGTTTTGTTCTTCCTACTCTTTACTGTTCATAACGTAGCAGATTTGTCTTCTTCACGTAACAGGTAAGAAATGGTACACTTCGTGACTGGTTTAATATATTAGACCCGCCCCATACAACCACACCCATTTATATGTGGGAGTGCACAATGAAATATAGGGGTCAAAAAGGTCAAATATTGACATTAAAATTATAGCAGCAATTTACAAAGCGAACACTTCAAATTTATAACTATTTCTCCAATCAGTCTCAATGTAAGTCACACACACACATGAGTCTAATTGTATGAATCTGTTGAATCTGTTGGATTTTCATGGTGAAAAAGAGCAGACTTATGATGGACGATGTAAACAATACTACCAATGGTACAAGCCAGTCCAAAGAAAAAACCGACAATGTTCAGAACAAGAGCAGATATATGATTTTTACGCATTGCTGTCCTATCTCCACGTCTCTCAGCTGAACGAGTCTATACAAAGAAAAACATAAATAATAATAAATTAATAAACATAATTATAATTGTTATGTTGAACTATTTATTAATGTAGTTTTCATGCTGTGTTTTATATATTGTTGTAATCCACTCACGTTCACTGCAGCACATAGAGCAGGTATAGTACAGCATAAAACTAACCATGAGCCAAAAACACAGCAAAAACACTGAGAAGTATGGACAAAACAATTAGAAAGATGTCGATAGGGTATAGCTGGTCCGGAACATGAGTTTGATGATTGGTCATATATGAAGGTTGAGTAGTCACCACAGTTGGTGTGCTAATGTAAGTCTACAAGAGAATAAACAATTGTTATTATCATTATTATTAACGTTGTTATTATTGTCATGAACATAAATATTCTGTATTTGCTTTATAGTTGTCATGTGATGAGGTGGTTGATGTATATACAGATGTACTTTTTTTGCTAACATCATTCATTAATGGTAAAATTGAAAGGTATTCTATCAGTACTCATAAATTAAATCATTTCATTTAATTATAATTATTAACATTTCTTTGATTACTGAATTATACCTGTTGAGTTGAAGGAATATCCTGATATATATAAGTTGGGGGTGGATTTACTACAAGAAAGAATCTATACATAATGATAGTCATTGAAGACTCAAAGTATACATTCTCATTGTTTTGACTAGCCTCATACCCAAGTATTTGATAAAGAGAACGAACATCTGGGTATGAGGCTATGTTATGACATGAAATAGCTATTGACGATTAGTAAGATAATGAAATCACACAACTAGGTCACTTTATTCTTAATTTAATAATTGATGTAATATAATTATAATAAAAATGTCCTGTAGTCTAGACAGTCTCCTTCATGTCTTAGATATTACAACCCAAGTTTCCCGTGACACGATATCAAGTTCAGTTCCAATTATATATACTTTTATATAGTGAAATGAGACCTTACTGGTATAAATAGGTTAGTTAACTAGTAGTATGGTGTCAGTATAGACATCAGGGTATTGTTATCACTAGTTGTTGGTGTTTGAAGGATATTCATAATCTGACACTGACCTTCATAAGGTTGGGATATTTCTGGTACATCAGGATCTCCCTATATACAGGAAACAAGGATCAAATGATGTCATAAAACTTTGATGTAACAAATCACATTTGTTAATTGAAAAGGTCACTAGTGCATGTATATTTTTTATCCACAAACAACACAAACTATTATAGCTAGTCAATCATACATTTCATAAAAATTATCCTGATAATCTACTTTTATGAAATGAATGCGATATTATGAAATACATGGACAACTAAACTTACTGTAAATTCTGTAACGTTTTCAGTACTTTCATTTATGAGAAGTGGTTCCTTTTCAACTAAATAAAGAAAATATATTTATACATTAACAATAATTTTAACTAGAAATTAATAGTAGATTTATAGATAATACATGTAGTAGTTCTTACAGTCCATATTAGAGCAACAAATAGTAAGAAAAATTGTCAAACATAAGTAGTAATCCCTGGATGCAGGAAGAATCTGAGTATGACTGGTAGATTGTGGTTGTTGTTGTATACATAAACTCTTTCAACAGACTGTTCAAGGATTCCTTATTCCTTATTATTTGTAGTTAGTATATTAATAATAATATTATAACTAAATAATTTAACTAATATATAAACATTATATGTCATGTTCTAGTTATTGTAGTAGCTATATATGATGTTAGCACTTAGGTGTGAATGTGAGTTAGTTGTTTACGCTATATATTGACTAAGGCCAGGCCAGGTCTGAATCATTGTTCTACTTGTGTAGAATGTTAAAATTACTCCCTCAACACAATTATTATAATATATATGTGTGTACACTAGTACCATGCCAAAAAACTCGTATTACAACTCAGAGTAATAATAGTAACATTTAGGATCAATTAGATTTTACAATAATTATACAAATATTGTTATTGTTTAAGATTAGACATTCCTTGAATTACTCAAATTGGATACAAAGTCATAACTAAATTAAATAACTTAATATGCACAGCATGTAAAAAATAACTGAACTATATTACAAATATATATAGCAATTGATATATTCCTAATTCAACTTAACAATTATATATATATATATATATATATATATATATATATATATATATATATATATAGCTTGTAAAGAAAGGGCTGAATGAACAAAGTATTAATAACAATCAGTAACAACAGGAAAACTACACTTATTAAATTTTGTCTCATTTCTTTCAATCTATTTTATTATGAATTATTTCATGACTACAGTATGGATGGCTTACTACAATACTAATACAGTTAACTTACTGGAGGGGCTGAGCCTGAGGGGATTGTTTTAATGTCATTAATAAGTTCTTTTCACCTAGATAAATTTCAAGGAAAAACATAAACATATTACATTTATTATATTGTAAATGTCAAAATATATTGAATAATGGGACCATGTAATAACATAAATAGACAGTTTGTTTTGTTCTTCCTACTCTTTACTGTTCATAACGTAGCAGATTTGTCTTCTTCACGTAACAGGTAAGAAATGGTACACTTCGTGACTGGTTTAATATATTAGACCCGCCCCATACAACCACACCCATTTATATGTGGGCGTGAATAATGAAATTAGGGGTCAAAAAGGTCAAATATTGATACAGCAATTTATAAAGACAACACTTCAAATTTATAACTATTTTTCCAATCAGTCTCAATGTAAGTCACACACACGAGTCTAATTGTATGAATCTGTTGAATCTGTTGGATTTTCATGGTGAAAAAGAGCAGAATTATGATGGACGATATAAATAATACTACCAATGGTACAAGCCAGTCCAAAGAAAAACCCGACAATGTTCAGAACAAGAGCAGATACACGATTGTTATACACTGCTGTCCTATCTCCACGTCTCGCAGCTGAACGAATCTATACAAAGAAAAACATAAATAATAATATAAATAATATAATAGTTACGTTGAGCTATTTATTAATGTAGTTTTCATGCTGTGATTACAATTTATATATTATTGTAATCCACTCACATCCACTGCAGCACATAGAGCAGGTATAGTACAGCATAAAGTTAGCCATGAGCCAAAAACACAGCAAAAAACACTGAGAAGTATGGACAAAACAATTAGAAAGATGTCGATAGGGTATAGCTGGTCCGGAACATGAGTTTGATGATTGGTCATATATGAAGGTTGAGTAGTCACCACAGTTGGTGTGCTAATGTAAGTCTACAAGAAAATAAACAGTTGTTATTATCATTATTATTAACGTTGTTATTATTGTCATGAACATAAATATTCTGTATTTGCTTTATAGTTGTCATGTGATGAGGTGGTTGATGTATATACAGATGTACTTTTTTTGCTAACATCATTCATTAATGGTAAAATTGAATATTCTATCAGTACTCATAATTAAATCATTTCATTTAATTATAATTATTAACATTTCTTTGATTACTGAATTATACCTGTTGAGTTGAAGGAATATCCTGATATATATAAGTCGGGGGTGGATTTACTACAAGAAAGAATTTATACATAATAATAGTCATTGAAGACTCAAAATATATATTCTCATTGTTTTGACTAGCCTCATACCCAAGTATTTGATAAAGAGAATGAACATCTGGGTATGAGGCTATGTTATGACATGAAATAGCTATTAACAATTAGTAAGATAACAAAATCACACAGCTAGGTCACTTTAATTTTAATTTAATGCATGTAATATAATTATAATAAAAATATCCTGTAGTCTAGGCAGTCTCCTTCATGTCTTAGATATAGTTCAGTTCCAATCATATATACTTTTATATAGTGAAATGAGACCTTACTGGTAATAGGTTACTTAACTAGTTGTATGGTATCAGTACACTGCAAAAACGGATTGGTTGATTTTACCACTATTTTGTTATACAGGTTGCATAATGTAAACTGAAAGTAAACATAATATAGTTTCGATTACTATTGTCCTATAGAATTCATTGTTTTTCAAATCAAGACATTCTTATTTCTTTAAAAAATCATTGTTAGTTCTAACACTTTGTCAATAGTTTGCATCATACAACCTGTATAACCATATATTGGTTAAATCAACCAATTAGTTTTACAGTGTACATGTATAGACATCAGGATATTGTATTACTAGCTGTTGCTGTTTGAAGGATATTCATAATCTGACACTGACCTTCATAAGGTTGGGATATTTCTGGTACATCAGGATCTCCCTATATACAGGAAAGATGGATCAAGTGATGTCATAAAACTTTGATGTAACAAATTACACTTCTTAATTGAAAAGGTCACTAGTGTATATGTTTTATCCACAAATAACACAAACTATTATAGCTAGTCAATCATACATTTCATAAAAATTATCCTGATAATCTACTTTTATGAAATGAATGCGATATTATGAAATACATGGACAACTAAACTTACTGTAAATCCTGTAACGTTTTCAGTACTTTCATTTATAAGAAGTGGTTCCTTTTCAATTACTAAACAAAGAAAATATATTTATACTTTAACAATAATGTTAACTAGAAATTAATAGTAGATTTATAGATAATACACGTAGTAGTTCTTACAGTCCATATTAGAGCAGATTAGTATCAACTTCTGGTACTGACAAGATTATTCCATTTTATAAACAGTGGCCATTTACACAGCACAGGAAGTACATACTGAAATGCAAAATTAATACAGTTAGTTAGGGTTCTAATGTTTAGGATTTAGGGTCTGGGTATATAGTATTAATTTCTCGTTGAAGTATGCACTTCTTGTGCGAAGAAAAAATCTAATAAATTTAACTTTTCATAGGCGGATGAAGTACTTATATTTTAGGGGGGGGGGGGGCTCACACCATAACTATGTGATAAATATGCAGACATGAATGTACCTATAATGCAGAAACTATGCTTGATATAATCACAATCAGCGAAAATGGTCAAATTTGCTATTAGCATCAAAAATAGAGTAGTTATTAATGGATTAGGCAAACTAGGTTATTATCATACTAATTAAGGATTAAAGTAGTGGATAGATGGACTAACAAAGAATGAATTTGATTAATCAATAGCTTAGCTAAGTATGAATTATTATTGTTAATGTTGTTGTCAATTCATCAACATTAGAGTTATTATGTGTGTTACATGTGTATTAAGTGATGATAATAGTTATGCTTAAAGTATGTTACACCTAATACTTAAAATACAGTAATTGTAACAGTGGAAATCAAATTTACTAATTACACTTTAAATGCAGATAGAAGCAAATATTTATTAATTGTGCTAACACAAAAACATTATTACAGATCAGTAACCAAATGCTACACTCAATACTGTCAATAGAAAAAAGAAATAAATAACAACAGAACAAAACAAAACAATTATTAAGAAATGAGTAAAACCACACTCTATATGAAATGGCCTGACTAAATATGTTTGCTCAGTGAATTGGAATCTTTTGAGTCATATTATATCTATATAATACTAGTAACAACTGTATAAAAGACACCAAATCAGGTGTGAGAGAGAGACATAGAAAGATAGAGATGCAGAGAGAGAAAAAAGAGAGAGACATGACATAATATATAACAAAACTGGGGAATACCAAATATGGCAGTGTTTACATAGATGTATTAGTAAGACACTCTCATAATGTAATAATCACTACATCTATATAATTATATTATATTTACTACATCAATTGAATATCGACAAACTATAAAAATAAACTTTCCTCTATTATTAACATATTGTGTTGTAATTGCTAAAATGATTTTACTAAAATTAACCAATAATGTATATGCATATACATGTTGTGATGATTATAATATATATGCATACATCTTATAATCATCACAACAGCTGATCTTAGTGAGTTAAATTATGATAATAAACAAATCAACACTATGAACAGTATAGATAGTGTATCCTCCTTCATAGATTAGAGTGTATGATGTTTACATCTAAATAAATTGAGTCTGTTTTTATATATACAATATAGAAATCAACTGAAGTTAATGTAAGGCTAAAATAATACATTAATACATTATTATATACTAGTGTATATGTGAGAGGGAGTGTACACATGTCACAACATTACTTTGTCTATTATCATAACTACACTCATAGCAGCTATGACAGGACATTTATCAAAACTATAGCAAAACAATCAACGACTGATGCATGCAGTGTCAGATTTCTAATGATTAACTGATTTTACACTGATTTTCCAATAAATATACAAAGGTATTGTATCATGCAATTTGAAGAATTATAATAACACTAGTGTGATCAAGGATCTCAAATCTACGGTTATTGTGAATTCAAAGAAACCAGTACAAGATACTTTTTTCACTTTAATTTAGTTTAAAATAAAGAAAAATACATAGGACAGGAAATTAGGTATGTTTAAAAAATTGATGGTGGCCTACATCAAATACAGTAGCATATTAAATGAAAATAGCAAAAATGTAAAAGTAATAATTATAATCAATTCATGTATCATTTATGGATGTGTTTAACAATCAGGATATCCTCCTTATTATATAAGGCTACAAACCTATGTAACAATATAACAATACTATTTTAATGTATTTGATGATGACAAAATATTACCAAATATGGTAAAGTTTATATTAATTAGATCAACATAGAAAATCAAGGATATAAAATTGAGAAGTTATACAAGATTATGAAATGCAAATTGTAGCATAGCTTAATTCTGATAGCAACCTTCATTCATATTAATAATTAAAGATCCGTTAAGTCAAACTGTCCAATCTTGTGTTTACACACATCCTATGTATTGATACAAATTAATTAAGAAAAGGATGAGTGTGAATGTCCCAGCCCACACAATTGTTAAAAAACAAAATAGTTCTCATCATAGAAGTGTTTTTCAGTGTTTCTTGATTTCATTGACACTCTGTGATTAGATCATTTGTATTTCCACTGATGTAACAATATGTTAATATTTTTACAAACACTAGTACTCAAAAAAGCCATTGATAGTCCTCTTAATTAGGACTGTGTTATGATGAAAACAGTACTGTTGCATCATAGTTCTAATTTAACTTTCACCCCTGTTGTATTGTAAATTATTGAGGGAATATTTTGTATTTGTAATTATAAAAATTGATTGCATTCCTTAGTAGTAATCCAAAACTCACCCATCCCTTCATTCATCATATACCATAACAAATTCCTTAGCTATTTCAACAAGATCACGCTCATTAGTTATGCATTTGTGTACATGAAGGACCAGACAATTGTTAAGCTATTTTTCCGTCATTGTGGCCTGCAAATACGTCAAAACTTTTGACAGTTTCATTAACACCGATAAGATTAACTTAGATTTTTTTTGTGAGGTAAGTAGCAAGCAATAAAAATTTGGGGGGGCTGAGCCCCCTTTTTCTAAATATTGGGGGCTCTAGCCCCTCCAGCCCCCCCCCCCCTTCAGCCTCCTATGCTTTTCAATTGCGAAAAAGTAGCGTTTATTGTAATAATGAAGTATTTACCTTTAAAGTGTCAACTCATACATACACACGTATATTTTATTTAGTTGCATGAATATCTCATTAAACATAATAACAGTAAGTATTAGTAGGGAATTCTTTCTTATAGCTATATATAGGTCTTGGAGTAGTAATATGTAATAGCAAGAACAGTGAACAGTCCAAAGATGATTTGATTCCAATGGTGTTCAGAAAGAGAGTAAGCATATGATTTCGATGCATGTCTTTCCTATCTCCATGAATCTCAGTCTCACGAGCCTAACAAATTAAAAAATAATTGTTAGAATCAAAGATCAATAGATACACGTGTTCCATCATATTACATTATCGCTGATTGACTCACATATGCTGCAAAAATTATAGCTGGGATAGTACAGCAGAAAGTCAGCCATGAGCCTAACAAACAGCAACAAATAGTAAGAAAAATTGTCAAACATAAGTAGTAATCCCTGGATGCAGGAAGAATCTGAGTATGACTGGTAGGTTGTGGTTGTTGTTGTATACATAAACTCTTTCAACAGACTGTTCAAGGATTCTCTATAAAAACAGAGGTTAGTGTTTCACATAATTGTTTATAAAAATCAACTGTTTTAACTTACAAGAGTATTTAGTTATTATTCATGGAATGTTATTAATATAATCTTGTATGATTAACAATTTATAATATACAATTTATAATATACAATTTATAATACAACGATCACACTATTAAGTGTTTTATAGGTATTCATAATAAATTTAAATAATATCTAGCAAATATATAGTTTAAAAGTGATCCTATATAAAAAGTTTTTAAGATGAGAGCATCATAGTATGTTGTTGAAGCTGATGATTGGAGAGTTAGTAAAAGCAATAGAACAACTATAGAATACTATCTGTAGAAGCAGAAAAACAAGGTAGCTAGAGACTTTGAAGTATAATAAGCTTAAGCACTCCCCATCATCTAGCACTCATAGTAAAGGCTAGAGAAGGTTGTTGGTTGCAACATATGTGTGCATTGGTGAGTAAAAATTAATTTATTTTGCAGTTTAGTTGTTACATACAACAATACAACAAATGATGAAAAACAAACATATCACATACTTAACTAACTATAACAAGATTATCTGGTACATTTTGTGTATCAGATAGTAAAAAGTATGTGTACATTAGTTTTGTGATGATCACAAATAAAGTACCTGTTGAGGTGGAGGAGGAACATCCAAATAAAGATAAGGTGGTGGTTTATCTAGAACAATGTAAACAGCAATAATGTTTTTTGTTGTATCTTAATGTATCATTTTTGTTGATTTTATTAATTTGCTAGTAGTATATGTAATCAACATATATGCCTTGGTCAGTTTAACTAATATATAGTCACTTGTGTTGTATTATCTGCATCATTTACATTCACTGAAAAGTGCTAACAAGTATCTACATATATATACTATTTTGATTACTAATTACTATGGAATTATATAGTTGTGCTTTTAAAATAAATTAGCATATGTAATATAATATGCATATGTATCAATTTAATATAAATCACAATTTAGACCCTTACACACAAGCCCAGAATCTGTAAAAAAATTATTCTGTCTATAACTGATATTTAAACACAGAATATTTATTGGTCTGCATGAAAAATAACTACAAAACTGTCAATCAGTATATTTTAGTAATGATAGAATATAAAAGTATCATAATAGCTATCACTATAGTTGATGGTATTTTAAGAATATTTATAATAATATGATACTAACTTTTAGAAGGTTGGGATATCTCTGGTCCATCATCATCATCCTACATAGAAGAAAAGAAGATCAAGTGAAGTCATAACATGTTTCATATAACAAATTACACTTGTTAATAGAAAAGGTTCCTGATTTATAAGATCTTAGAAATGAGTGAATTAAACTACTCTATTTATATATACAGTTCAACATCATTTCTACTTTCATGAAATTTAGAGGGAGGGGTAAATTGTAGACCCAGAGCACGTCGTATTAATTATATTTGTGCATATCATGTTATTCTACTTCCAGTTGAAGTTAATATTACATCTATGTGTATTCATTCATGATATTCAAAAAATTGTCGTGTTATTCACAATTTTGATGGTCCCCAATCTTAGCTTGTTCTCGTACATTGTTCTTCTTCTCTTAGTTCTCGAAAGAAACCCTTTATCCTATCATTATAGCATTTGATATAAACTAATTTACTACACCTCCTAATGACGTATTACTAAAAACAACAATACTTACTTTGATCTTACATAGTGTAGAAATTTCATTGATGTTATAGAGCAACACCCACTACAAAAGTCCAACATTGCAATATTACTAAATCTCTACACACGTGACAATAAGTTCGTCATACTATATACTAACTATCATTATAACCTCAGACATCACTGTTTATCACTATATACTCCTTATTAGGACTCCTAGACCTACCGAAGGTATGGAACCATTGGTATGAGTGAATAATTCATTGAGTATGAAAAATGATATTAAAACTTAAAAGACACAAGTAATTATTTCAATGATGGCATACACAACAACTACATGATTTAAACACATTACACTTATAAATTTAATGTCAATTCATACATGTATATATTGGTTGTATGAATATATCATTTATCCATAATAATGGTTAGTATTGTAGTGAGACTGATATTCTTTCTCATGATCATAACGGCTACTATAAAAGAGTAGATATATTATATATATAAGTACTGAAAAAGTCACAATCAGTCCAAAGATGAATCCAGTGATATTCAGACAGAGTGTAATTTTCCGATTTCGACGCATGGTTTCCCTATCTCCACGCATCTCAGCCTCACGAGCCTAACAAATTAAAAATTAATTGTTAGAATCAAAAATCAATAGATATACGTGTTCCATCATATTACATTATAATTGACTCACATATATTGCAAGAATTAAAGCTGGAAAAGTACAGCAGAGAGCCAATGTTGAGCCAAAAAGACAGCAAACTGCATTAAGAACAATCGACAAAGTTAAAAAGTTATCACTGGGAGCAGGGAGAATCTGAGTGTGACCAAAGGGTAATGGTTGTTGTTGTTGTAGATAAACCCTTTCAACAGACCGTTCAAGGACTCCCTATAAACAGATGTTAATGTTTAATTTAACTGTTTATAAGAATTAACTCTGCTCAATTACAAGACTCATTTAGTATCATTTTCATGTGATATATACTTTAAATGTCATTGCTGAGCACCTTAATGAGTGCCAACTATTCTAAATAGTGCAGCAAAACCTTGCCTTAGTTTCTATATATATTATATGTATGCATGTGTGGTTTGGTCATGCTTAAGAAAGAGATAATTAATTGCTTTATTGGAGGCCATAACCACAGATATGCAAGAGCACATCTTCATCAAGTCCACGAAGAAAACATTACTCAAACATTAGCGACAAAACAAAACTTATAGAAAGCAATGAACAGACAAATTTGAAACAATTTAAAGACCTAATAGATGTTCAAAGGGTATCTAGAGCAACTATATAAAGTAAATGATATTATAGATTAAGTTAGAAGCTAGGTATACTACAAGGGCTAAAGTTTATTAAATATTACTTAGAGTTTAACAAGTAATAATAAGATTATCTGATACAATTTGTGTACCAGATAGTCAAAAGTATACATACATATTCATATATTAGTTTTGTGATGATCAGAAATATAATACCTGTTGAGGTGGAAGAGGAACATCCCGATAAATATAAGGTGGTGGTTTATCTAGAACAATATAACAATAATGGTTTTATTGTGTCGTAACAGTCAATGGAATTATCTTATTAATTTATGTTAAATTTGTTAGCAATATATGTAATCAACATATATATGTGTGCGTGTGTACGTATATATGTATGTGTGTCCCTGAATAGATTGGTCACTTTAACTATTTCGTAGTTACTTGGGTTATGTGTATCACCATCACTCAAATACACTAACAACTATCTACATATACTATTGTGATTGCTAATACTATGGATTTATATAGTTGTGCTTTTAAAATAACTTAGGATATGTAATATAATGTGTATAGGGACCAGTCTATTATAAACCACAGTTTAGATTATGATGACCCTTACACATAGGCCCAGCATCTATGAAAAATTATTTTGTCTATAACTGATAAACACAGAATATTCATTGGTCTACATGAAAAATAACTACAAACTGTCAATCAGTATATTTTAGTAATGATAGAATATAAAAGTATCATAATAGCTATCACTATAGTTGATGGTATTTTAAGAATATTTATAATAATATGATACTAACTTTTAGAAGGTTGGGATATTTCTGGTCCATCATCATCATCCTACATAGAAGAAAAGAAGATCAAGTGAAGTCATAACATGTTTCATATAACAAATTACACTTGTTAATAGAAAAGGTTCCTAATTTATAAGATATCTTAGCAATGAGTGAATTAAACCACTCTATTTATATATACAGTTCAACATTATTTCTACTTTCATGAAAGAAATGCATTATTATAAAATAGAATTGACAACTATACTTACAGTAGGTGCTGTAATGTTTTCAGTACTTTCATTTATAAGAAGTGGTTCCTTTTCAACTAAATAAAAAAATATACACTTTGATGATAAAGTTAACTAGAAATAAACAGCATCGTAGATTTGTAGATAATATTATATGAACCAAATCTTCTAAAGTTAACAAAGGGCTGTTACTGAGCTACAACTTGAATATTAAATAGTGCTACAGTCTTTAGGACTAAATAAAAATCATATAAAATAAATTAATACCAATTGACTACAGATTTGTGCATTCATCCGAAACTTCTTCTTTTCTTTATCTTAATCTTAATTTTAGTTTTTACCTTTTTATCGTAGTTGTGTTAATAAAACTAAATTAAAAAGTACTGGTAGTTTCTCTTACTATCCATATGTAACAGGCACGTCAAGAATAGGCGTTTAGCACAAAGGAACAACAGCTTGAAATTTAGTGGGAGGGGCAATTCGTAGACCCAGCCTTGTCGTAATAATACATACTTGAAATATATATATATAGCATCAATTAAGTTGTTTGAAAAACTGAATTTGTTAGCTGCACAGATAATAGTATTTTTACAAATAAATTAATAATTAACAATAACATTATGAGTTATTAATATTTAATGAAACAGCAATAATCAAAATAATCGTCCAGGATACTATGTAGGTGATAACACCTGCAATGTTCAATATTAAAGCATATGCTCCATTTTGCTTGGCACGAGCATGATATCCCATAGCTTCAGCGTCTTGAGCCTATAACAAATGGATTCATATTAAGATCAGATTACATTAGCAATGTTGATCCTTACACTTATTGCATAGAATATGGCAGGAATTGTACATATGAGGGCCCACCATGTACCACAAAAGAAACAGATAAGAGAGAGTAGAATTGACAAGAGGAGGTTATAATCACGATTGCCATAACGACGCTCATATGATGTTGAAATCGGTTGTTCAGTTACCAGAACCTGTCCCTGCAATTAAACCACGAGGTGAGACAATATAAATTACTATGATCTGATATTAACATTATAACAATTATAGTAAGATAGTTTAAGAATTGTATTGTAGTAAGTATTGTGACAATTAAAGGTGGTAATGAAAAACTAAATAAACTGTCATGTATAATTGGTCTAGTCAGACACTCGCACCAAAGAACTTATGAGAGGCTGTGGTTAACCATTTTTCACTCACTTGGGTTGATTCTATACCATTTTTTTGATATGCTTCTAAAGTTGGTTGATAAAAGTCAATTCCATTCTTGTACTTTACACCACCAGCCCCTTCAATGAAGGATAATATTCAGTTATTGTGCAAATGTAAATGAGTGATATTTAGTATTTTGTTTTACTATTACCTGAAGAAGGTTCATTTTGATATAGTACTTGGGCAGAATTTCCAGAAAAGCCATTTGTGTGTTTTGGAGGGGCATAACTCCCAATGCGACGAGACTTATAAAGATATAAATATATGACTTGAGCAGTAAGTAGTAGCATCATTTTGTTTTATTTTCTTACTTGTGGCGTTCTAGAATCACCCTGCTCAAGCAAAGGTTTGTTTACTGTAGTAGTGAGAAGAAAGCAAATTTGATATTTTTACTGTGCAATAATAAACAAATAGATCTATATTATATAGTAATACTACAACTCACTTTGATCGGCCATTTCTGACATGCTTTTCGTTGGTTCTATTGCGCATGCGTAGTAACAAAATTGGCATCGATATTTCCCACGCCGGATCCAAATATTATGGATGAGAAAGGTTTGTTCACTTCATTATTTTGAAATATTGATAAGAGTTCGATATTATTTATCTTGTATCAATAACAATGTTAATAGTTTGACAAAATATTATTAAGATAGCAATGTAGACTTATCTACATGATGATGATGCAGCCAGCACTTAGCTTATAAAATTTAATAACTATTTTTCTTAAGATAAAAAGTCATCATCTGAACAGGAAAAATGTGACCAATTGGAACAGTCAATGATATCTAAAAAATTATCAGGCTCTGAATCAAAGGTAATCATACATTATCTATGTATACACACACACACACACACACACACACACACATATATATATAATATATATATATATAGTTATATTGAACAAATATACAAGTACTTAGTAATATAATGTTCAATACAAGCTGAAAACAAATTACAATCAAGTACTATTGATTTAAATAACATAACAATGTCAGGTGCTCAATGAACAACTGTCAGTGACTACTGATACTCAAGTTCCAGCTGTAAATAAGGAGGTGGACCTTCTGAAGTCTTCGATATTTTTGACGTTATTCTATTTTGTTTGTGGATGTTGGCCCTCTTTAGTCTGCACAATATCTGCCATTGTTTTTTCATTATTGGTTTGTTGCAGTAAATTTAATTGATTATAATGTTAATTTATGAAAATTTCTAGGGTGATCAACAAAACAAATTTAAAACCAAACAACAGTCATCGACAAATTTATGGGTGAAATTTTCTTTATTTTGTAACATTGTGGCTATTGTCACGGCATTTATTTTTGTTGTGCTTGTTATCTTTTTTTGTTTTTTATATTTATAAGATAATAAACTAACTATACAAAATTACACAAGACACAAGACCTGAATTGTTTGTTATAAATTATCATTATAATATAAACTTCAATTAATTTTGGTTTAACTATCTTCATATATATTAATACTTGATATTGTATATGACATTTCCACATCAAAAGAGATGATGCATAATACGGCACATTCTTGTAAATTAGAACAATTCAATGAAGTCGCTTATAACTGTTATTAATGAATTTACACTACAGATTAGCTGTTAAATTATTATGACAAAAATTTATATAAAACGTAAGATATTTCCTTTTGGTGTACTTTGAGGTCATATCATATATATACAGCATACAACTTTAAAATAGTGGTAAAAAGGCAACTAAAATGTTAGCAATTAATTACCTTTAATGTCACCTTTGATTTCTACATTTTATTTCCTTTCTGATCTACCCGCGCGTTAAAATATTCTTTTGTACAGCAAAACAACTTGTTTATGTTTATACAGTACCTTATCAAGGTTGGGCGAACTCTATTCCTTTGTAGACGCGTTGTTTCATTTGCTGCTTCCACCCACTACTTTGTATGGTAAACCATACGGGAAAGCGTGACTGGAAAGTATAGATAATAAACAAAAAATAGAAACAAGGGGATTTTTTACTTTCTACAAGGTAACAAACTCCCCCGTTGATTACAAACCAGCAAACCGCAAATAAATATAGTTGTAATAATTATTACTATAATACTCAAGAAACTAGGTGGCTTCGCTTGCATGTACGCTCGCCCAAATTCTTATAAAAGTTGCACATAACACTTTTTGTTTAGTAAGCCGTTCTAAGTTCAGTATCATGTTTTCTCTAATGTTAATTGGTCTATTGACATCACTTTGTCATTCTCAGTCAGGTATTGGTATTGTTAATTCAAGAACCATAATATTCATTATATTTATAGATGGTTTAGATGTATCTGTAAAGAGAATTCCAGCTGGTCCACGATTTGAAGCTGCAAGTCTAGTCTCTTTTGAATGTCATGTTAATGAAGGCTCTCCTTTAAACTATACTTACACTTGGATAACCAGTTGTAACGCAACTAAAGTAACTAATACAGAGACTAGTCCATCTGTTTTTGGACAAAGCTTTGGTCCATTGACTACAACTCCTAAAATTTGCAATGATGTGATAAAATGCATTGCTCGGCATATTTCGACTGGTCAGAGTGGATCTGGTGAAATAGTACTATCTCCAATTGTTGGTAAGTTCAATTAATTTAGAATTGATATTAGCTAGACTTACTATCTATGTTGTCATAATTACAGGAGTTCAAATTCAATTATATCTTAAGAGTCCACCTCCCTATTTTCTTGTTAATAATGGCACTGCTGTCATTCTTAACCAAACTGGACAATTTCATGAGTTGGTCTGTAATACTGGTCTCAAAAAACCAAGTGTTGGCTATTGGATACTTCCAAATGGCAATAAATTATCACAAAGTAATAACATGTTTCAGATTGAGAAAGGAGGAGGAATAACATATCCTGCTTATATGACATTGAGTCTAAAGTCAGGTCAAGTAATAACTACTGAGGAATACATGGGTATATATTCCTGTATAATGCCTGATTTAAATGGAGTAGAACAAGAAAGTCATGTATGGATAATGGATACAGAAAGGTTTGGTAGGTGATATATACATAACATTCACAAAACATTTGTTATTTTATTTTTGTCCCAACAGAATTCCCTCGATACTTAAATCATTCAACATATACTGGACATCCATTGATGTTAAGTTGTATGTTTACAGACTCACCTGGTGAATTTGACTGGCAGGTTGATGGAGTCAGTCTTAAATACAACAAATCATTTAGTATTGTCAACAGACATGTTAGTGTCTCTCCTCCTATATATGTCAGTACACTCACTATACATGAAAGGACTGCTATTGCTTCTTCAACATTTTATGAATGTTTAATGACTGGTCAACGAATCTATTCTTTGCCTAATCCAAGAGGAGGATTGTTTCGAGGTAAAGTTTAAGTTTTTAAATCTGAAATGTGATGTTAATTTATTATGTTTCCTACCAGTCAAACATAATTTTGTCCTTCAAAATATTGGTAAACGATTTTCAATTCGTTGCACCTTTAGTAGTAATGTTACAAGAACTTCTTTCTATTCTGAGAATGTCTTACTTGATAGTGCAGTACACAGGATATACAATCATACCATATTGATTAATGATACAACTCATGATAAACATTTCAGTTGTGTTGGATACACTGATGATAACAAAGTCTACTATCGCAACTTTTCAATTGTAGCACTAGGTTAGCAATTACATAATCAATTAGAGAAACTATTCTGTATATCAGCTCCATATGTTATTTTTTTATATTTTCTAGTACCTTCTCATGCCCTAACAATGGTTATTTTCAAGCAGCCTGATACAATAGTGGCTGGTGATAATATAACATTGGATCTAAGTGCTGTAAAAGCAGTAGGATTTGTTAATAGTCCTAGTATAGTTTGTACAAATGCATCAGGAGTACCACTGACTGACATTAATGGAGTAGAGGTTCTGAATAAATTAGTCCATCATGGTACAACATCTAACCTTAGATTAAGACTGAATCAGTTTAATCTCTCACAAGCTGGTACATATTTCTGTACTGCAATACTTAATACTAAAGCATTGCCTTATCCACTTACACATAATGCAACTACTGCTGTTAAAATAAAGAGTAAGTTAATATGACTAAATAATTATATTAATTGAAAACCTTTCTTACAGTCCCCATACCAAGTGTTACCATTGACCTCAGCTCTCATAATAATGTCATTTCAAATGGAGATTCTGTTCAATTTACATGTAATATCATCATAAATAAACCTGATTATATAGATGTACCAATACATCCTGTTATCACCTGGAAAATACAAAATCGTACTGTCAGTTTTGAAGATCATCGTGTTACAGTTACATACAATGATGTTACATTTCAATCCATTTTAATTATCACTCCAGTTATTAAAGAATATGATGATGGTCCAGTCAATTGCATTGCTCTTCTAGCACCAAATGAAAATAAAGAATTTGTCCTTCAAAGTGGATTTGTTGAAAAGTCTATGATGTTGCAAATAGAAGGTATATAAATGTTTGTTACCTTTAATGCATTAAATTGCTAGTTATCATAAATATATAATTATGGCACAAAATCTTTAATAATATAGGACAGAAACAATCTTACTCACACCATATCCAGTTAAATCTGATGGGATTACCAATCAATTGTAATGAGTGGGTGGTAAGTTCAAGATATCAATATCCACAGAAGGATATCTGAATCTATATAATAACAAAATAGCTATATAAAAATATTATTGTTATCAATTGTTATTTTTTCTTTATGATAGAAAGGATCAACAGCAAACATAACAAGTAATACAACAACACAACAACTGGTTAATACTATTATAAACACATGTCAATGTAGTGATTATACTGAGAGACATATCATGGATGAGAGGTTTATCTGTTCAATAGAAGATTCATCTACTGTAACTTACCGAGCTATGCTATATTTCAGTAGACAGTGTAGTGTGGCTAAGTTATCAGGTTGTATTCAAAATTGGGTTACTAGTGGACCCAAAATAGACAGACTTCTTGTAAATCCAGACTGTAATCTTACCATTAATACTTTCAATGATTCTCTGTGTAGTATGTATACTATACAAAGTCCAAAAAGGTCATCTCAAGTATTTCTAATTGGAGGGGTTGCTGGTGGTATTTGTTGTGCTATTTTGTTTGGTATCATTGTCTTTGTATGTTGTTGTGTGTGTTGCTTGTTGAGAAGAAGAAAAAAGAGTCAAATTAAGTAAGTTATAAGTGTTAAAGGAAACAAAGAATATTCCTTTTTTTAACCTTAAGTAGCAACATTGAAATCAGGTCAGCACCAGGAACCCTTCCTATTGATAGGAATCCATCCTATGATCATATCTTACCTGTTAATAGTCACTTTGATGAACCCGAACCTGAATATGACTATCCATATGCTGATCATTCTTATTATTAACACAACTGTTTTAAATACATAATTATAACACTTATTTTAAAACTATATGATTTTGTAATAGTTACTTTAACATATTTGTTAGCTATACTTTTGACAATTGTTGTTATAAGTGAATTATTAAAGACATTTCTACAACAGTAGGGATATGATAGTGAACTGATGTTTTTATTTGTTTAGAATTGTGTTTGTTTTTTGTTTTTCATATTTGATATAATAAAACTTACCTCATTATTAACTATATGCAATTATACAACCCAATTATACAGTTAATTTAATCACATGACCTGAAAAACATACGACTACACTGACAAGAAAATAGGTGGATTTGTTCTCAAGCTCACTCACAATTGTTAGTCTAAATTCATTGGTCCTTATCATTCTATAGACAATGTAACCTAACTAGATTGTCAATGGGTGTGACTGATTGAAGTGAATGAACGTCTTAGAAGAACCCATTACTTCTGCCACCTCTACAGTATTAAATAATCCAACTCTTTAAAGTAGCAGCTGTACTGTGCATTAAAATAATGACAGGATTTGATTTTTATCTTGTTTAGTCTTGTGAAAATGACTTGGACTGAATGACCCTCCTCCAGAATAATTGGATTCCCTTTAAATTAAATATAAAGGCTGCACATAATATTTATTGTTCAATAAGCTGCTTTAGGTTCAGTATCATATTTTCTCTAATGTTAATTGGTCTATTGACATCACTTTGTTATTCTCAGTCAGGTATTGGTATTGTTAGTTCAAGAACATTAATATTGATTATATTTATATATAGATGACTTGGATGGATCTGTAAAGAGCATTCCATCTGGTCTAGATGGAGTAGAACAAGAAGTCATGTATGGATAATGCATACAGAAAGATTTAGTAGGTGATATACACATAACATTAATAAAACATTAGTTATTCTATTTTTGTCCCAACAGAATTCCCTCGATACTTAAATCATTCAACATACACTGGACATCCATTGATGTTAAGTTGTATGTTTACAGACTCACCTGGTGAATTTGACTGGCAGGTTGATGGAGTCAGTCTTAAATACAACAAATCATTTAGTATTGTCAACAGACATGTTAGTGTCTCTCCTCCTATAGTCAGTACACTCACTATACATGAAAGGACTGCTATTGCTTCTTCAACATTTTATGTATGCTTAATGACTGGTGAAAGAGTTTACTCATTACCAGATCCTAGTGGAAGATTGTTTCAAGGTAATTAAGTTATCAAAGAGGGTGTCATTTATTTGTTCTACTAACTATACCTTATTTTATTCTTAAAAAATTGGTGAAACATTTTCAGGATGTTGCACTTTTCATAAAAATGTTACAAGAACTTTCTATTTGATAAAGTCTTACTTGATGGTGCCATACACAATATATACAACTTTTCCATATTGATCAAGGACACAACTCATGACAAACACTTTAGTTGTGTTGGATACACTGATGATAACAAAGTCTACTATCATTTTTTTCATTTGTAGTACTAGGTTAGCAATTACATAATCAATCAAAGAAACCATTCTGTTTATGAACTCTATCTGCTATCTTTTATATTTTTCTAGTACCCTCGTGCCCTCATAATGGCTGTTTATACAAGCAACCTGATACAATAGTGGCTGGTGATAGTATATAACATTGGTTTTAAGTGCTGTAAAAATAACAAGATTTATTAATAGTCCTAGTTTGTAGAAATGCATCAGGAGTACCACTTACTCACATTAATGGAGTAGAGGTTCTGAATAAATTAGTCCATCATGGTACAACATCTAACCTTAAATTAAGACTGAATCAGTTTAATCTCTCACAAGCTGGTACATATTTCTGTACTGCAATACTTAATACTAAAGCATTGCCTTATCCACTTACATATAATGCAAGTACTACAGTCATTTGCACTACCTTTCTAACACCAAATGAAAACAAAGAATTTGTCCTTCAAAGTAGAGTTGCTGAAAAGGTCTATGATGTTCCAAATAGAAGGTAATATAAATGCTCGATATCTTTAATGCTTTAAATTGCTAGTTATCATAACTATAATTATTGCATAAAAACTTTAATAATAGGACACAAACAATTTTACTCACAGGATATCCAGTTAAATCTGGAGGGGTTACCAATCAATTGTGATGAGTAGTTGGTAAGTTCAAGTCATCAATATTTACAGAATGATATATGAATCTAACAAAATATATAGCTATTGGGAAAATATTGTTGTCAATTTGTTACTTTTCTTTATCATAGAGAAGATCAACAATTTTATCACATGACCTGAAAGAACATGCTAATTACATTGACAGAAACTAGATGGGTTTGCTCAAGCTCACTCATAATTGTTAGACTAAACTCGTTGGTCCTCATTGCTATATAGACAACATATCCAGATTATCTACAGATGATCGAAGTTAATGAACGTTTTAGCAGAATCCACTACTTCTGCCAACTCTCCAATCCAACTCTAGTAGCAGCTGTACCGTGCATCAAAACTATTACAGGATGATTTAATCTTGTTCAGCCTTGCAAAAACGAGGCCACGCCTGATTGGTTTTCTTTTATTTGCTAATTAAGTAATAAATAAAACATAAATAATTTATTCAATGATTTAATTAGAGTCCCTTCAAATATAAAGGTTGCACATAGCATATGTTATTTAGTAAACTGCTCTAAGCTCAGTATCATATTTTCTTTAATGTTAATTGGTCTATTGACATCACTTTATCCTTCTCAGTCCAATGAAAATGAAGAATTTGTCCTTCAAAATAGAATTGATAAAAAGTCTATAATGTTGTAAATAGAAGGTAATACATATGCTTCATACATTTAATGCATTAAATTGCAATATTTTGAGATCATGACAGTATCTGTTCTTGAATGTATTTCTTTATTTTAGGACAGAAACAGCTCACAGCATATCCAATTAAATCTGGTGGGGTTACCAATCAATTGTAATGAGTGGGTGGTAAGTCAACAACCATAAAATAACATCTGATTCTAAATGATATAATACTCATACCAAATTTTACTGTTAACCTCAGTTCTTATAATAATGTCATTTCAAATAGAGACTCTGTTCAATTTACATGTAATGTAATCATAAATAAACTTGATTACGTAGATATTCACAGCATATCCAATTAAATCTAGTGGGGTTAGAGATCAAATGTAACGAGTAGGAGGTATGTCAACAACCATAGAATAACATCTGATTCTAAAGATGGCAAATGATTGTTAGAAAAATATTATTGTTATCAATTATTGTTTTCTTTAACATAGAAGGTATCAATAGCAAACTTAAAAAGTAATACAACAACACAGCAACTGGTTAATGCTATTATAAACACATGTCGCTGTACTGATTATACTGAGAAATATATCATAGATAAGAGGTTTATCTGTTCAAAACAAGATTCATCTGCTGTAACTTACCGAGCTATGCTATATTTCAGTAGACAATGTAGTGTAGCTAAGTTACCAAGTTGTTTTCAAAATTGAGTTACTAGTGGACCCAAAATAGACAGGCTTGTTGTAGATCCAGACTGTAATCTTACCATTAGTACTTACAATGATTCTCTGTGTAGTATGTATACTATACAAAGTCTAAAGAGGTCATTTCAAATATTTTTAATTGTAGGGGTTGCTGGTGGTATTTGTTGTGCTATTTTGTTTGGTATCATTGTCTTTGTATGTTGTTTCCATATTAGTTAGGATACAACTCATAACATATATTTCACTGATGATAACAAACTCTACTATGTCAACTTTTTATTGTAGCACTAGGTTAGCAATTAAAAAAAATTGGAGAAACCACTCTTTTTGTGTATAAATTCCATGTTATTTTTTATATTTTCTAGTACCTTCTCATGCCCTCACAAGGGTAATTACAAGCAACCTGATACAATAGTGGCTAGTGATAATATAATATTGGATCTAAGTGCTGTAAAAACATCAAGATTTGTTAATAGTCCTAGTCCTAGTTTGTACAAATGCATCAGGAGTACCACTTACTCACATTAATGGAGTAGAGGTTCTGAATAAGTTAGTCCATCATGGTACAACATCTAACCTTAAAATAAGACTGAATCAGTTTAATCTCTCACAAGCTGGTACATATTTCTGTACTGCAATACTTAATACTAAAGCATTGCCTTATCTACTTACACATAATGCAAGTACTGCTGTTAAAATAAAGAGTAAGTTAATATGACTATATAATTATATTAATTGAAAACCTTCTTATAATACTCATACCAAATGTTACCATTAACCTCAGTTCTCAAAATAACGTCATTTCAAATGGAGATTCTGTTCAATTTACATGTAATGTAATCATAAATAAACTTGATTACGTAGATATTCACAGAATATCCAATTAAATCTGGTGGGGTTAGAGATCAAATGTAACGAGTAGGAGGTATGTCAACAACCATAGAATAACATCTGATTCTAAAGATAGCAAATGATTGTTAGAAAAATATTATTGTTATCAATTATTGTTTTCTTTAACATAGAAGGTATCGATAGCAAACTTAAAAAGTAATACAACAACGCAGCAACTGGTTAATGCTATTATAAACACATGTCGCTGTACTGATTATACTGAGAAATATATCATAGATAAGAGGTTTATCTGTTCAAAACAAGATTCATCTGCTGTAACTTACCGAGCTATGCTATATTTCAGTAGACAATGTAGTGTAGCTAAGTTACCAAGTTGTATTCAAAATTGAGTTACTAGTGGACCCAAAATAGACAGGCTTGTTGTAGATCCAGACTGTAATCTTACCATTAGTACTTACAATGATTCTCTGTGTAGTATGTATACTATACAAAGTCTAAAGAGGTCATTTCAAATATTTTTAATTGAAGGGGTTGCTGGTGGTATTTGTTGTGCTATTTTGTTTGGAACAATTTTATTGTATGTTGTTTCCATATTAATTAGGATACAACTCATAACATATATTTCACTGATGATAACAAACTCTACTATGTCAACTTTTAATTGTAGCACTAGGTTAGCAATTAAAAAAAATTGGAGAAACCACTCTTTTTGTGTATAAATTCCATGTTATTTTTTATATTTTCTAGTACCTTCTCATGCCCTCACAAGGGTAATTACAAGCAGCCTGATACAATAGTGGCTGGTGATAATATAACATTGGATCTAAGTGCTGTAAAAACATCAAGATTTGTTAATGGTCTTAGTATAGTTTGTACAAAAGCATCAGGAGTACCACTTACTCACATTAATGGAGTAGAGGTTCTAAATAAATTAGTCCATCATGGTACAACATCTAACCTTAAATTAAGACTGAATCAGTTTAATCTCTCACAAGCTGGTACATATTTCTGTACTGCAATACTTAATACTAAAGCATTCCCTTATCCACTTACACATAATGCAAGTACTGCTGTTAAAATAAAGAGTAAGTTAATATGACTATATAATTATATTAATTGAAAACCTTCTTATAATACTCATACCAAATGTTACCATTAACCTCAGTTCTCAAAATAACATCATTTCAAATGGAGATTCTGTTCAATTTACATGTAATGTAATCATAAATAAACTTGATTACGTAGATATTCACACCATATCCAATTAAATCTGGTGGGGTTAGAGATCAAATGTAACGAGTAGGAGGTATGTCAACAACCATAGAATAACATCTGATTCTAAAGATAGCAAATGATTGTTAGAAAAATATTATTGTTATCAATTATTGTTTTCTTTAACATAGAAGGTATCGATAGCAAACTTAAAAAGTAATACAACAACGCAGCAACTGGTTAATGCTATTATAAACACATGTCGCTGTACTGATTATACTGAGAAATATATCATAGATAAGAGGTTTATCTGTTCAAAACAAGATTCATCTACTGTAACTTACCGAGCTATGCTATATTTCAGTAGACAATGTAGTGTAGCTAAGTTACCAAGTTGTTTTCAAAATTGAGTTACTAGTGGACCCAAAATAGACAGGCTTGTTGTAGATCCAGACTGTAATCTTACCATTAGTACTTACAATGATTCTCTGTGTAGTATGTATACTATACAAAGTCTAAAGAGGTCATTTCAAATATTTTTAATTGAAGGGGTTGCTGGTGGTATTTGTTGTGCTATTTTGTTTGGTATCATTGTCTTTGTATGTTGTTTCCATATTAGTTAGGATACAACTCATAACATATATTTCACTGATGATAACAAACTCTACTATGTCAACGTTTTATTGTAGCACTAGGTTAGCAATTAAAAATAATCAATTAGAGAAACCACTCTTTTGTTTATAAACTCCATGTTATTTTTTATATTTTCTAGTACCATCTCGTGCCCTCACAATGGCTATTTACAAGCAACCTGATACAATAGTGGCTGGTGATAATATAACATTGGATCTAAGTGCTGTAAAAACATCAAGATTCTCTGTGTAGTATGTATACTATACAAAGTCTAAAGAGGTCATCTCAAATATTTTAATTGAAGGGGTTGCTGGTGGTATTTGTTGTGCTAATTTGTTTGGTATCATTGTCTTTGTATGTTGTTGTGTGTGTTGCTTGTTGAGAAGAAGGAAAAAGAGTCAAGGTCAAATTAAGTAAGTTATAAATTTTAAAGGAAATTAAACAAAGGATCTTCCTATTTTTTAACCTTAAGTAGCAACATTGAAATCAGGACAACAGTACATGTACACCAGGAACTCTTCGAATTCCTATTGATAGGAATCCATCCTATGATTATATCTTACCTGTTAATAGTCACTTTGATGAACCCGAACCTGAATATGACTATCCATATGCTGATCATTCTTATTATTAACACAACTGTTTTAAATACATAATTATAACATTTATTTTAAAACTATATGATTTTGTAATAGTTACAGTGACATTTGCTAGCCATACTTTTGACAATTGTTGTTATAAGTGAATTATTAAAGACATTTCTACAACAGTAGAGATATGATAGTGAACTGATGTTTTTATTTGTTTAGAATTGTGTTTGTTTTTTGCTTTTCATATTTGATATAATAAAACTTACCTCATTATTAACTATATGCAATTATACAACCCATGTATACAGTTAATTCTATCACATGACTTGAAAAAGAACATACAGACTGCATTGATGGAAACTAGATGGCTTTGTTCTCAAGTTCAGTCATAATTGGCCTTCATCATATATACTATGTAATCGGATTATCTATGGGCGTGACCGATCGAAGTGAATGAACCTCTTAGCAGAATCCACTACTTCTGCCAACTCGACAGTATTAAATAATCCAACTCTAGTAGCAGCTGTACCGTACATTAAAATATTAACAGGTTGATTTAATCTTGTTTAGTCTTTCGAAAACGAAGTTACGCCTGACTTTTGCTAATTAAGTAATGAATAATGTTAATAATTTAGTCAATGATTTAATTAGAGTCCCTTCAGATATAAAAGTTGCACATAACATTTGTTATTTAGTAAGCCGCTCTAATCTCGGGAGCATGTTTTCTCTAATGTTAATTGGTCTATTGACATCACTTTGTTATTCTCAGTCAGGTATTGGTAATGTTAATTCAAGAACCTTAATTTTCATATTATTTATAGATGGTTTAAATGTATCTGTAAAGAGCATTCCAGCTGGTCCACCATTTGAAGCTGCAAGTCCTGTCTCCTTTGAATGTCATGTTAATGAAGGCTTTCCTTTATACTATACTTACACTTGGATAACCAGTTGTAAAGCAACTAAAGTAGTCAATATACGGACTACTCCATCTTTTCTTAGACAACGCATTGGTCCTTTCACTACAACTCCTATAGGTTGCAATGATGTTATAAAATGCACTGCTCAGCATTATTTGACTGGTCAGAGTGGATCTGGTGAAATAGTACTTTCTCCAATTGTTGGTAAGTTGAATTAAGGGGTTATAGTCTTGATTTTCTTTCTAAATTTATTTAAAAATTGATTCTCTTGTATAAAATGCTTTTAAATTTTTTTGAAGATTTTGTGTTGAGCAATATGCAGAAATAATTATGCAGAAATATCATAACATACTGCAAGATTCATAATATAATAAAATAATTTATATATATATGTATATATATATTGCAATTCTTAAATAAAATCCAATTATGGCTTTTCCAAATACAAAAAATTACGTATGGATTTTATAATACAGTCTATGCTCCATTGATTTTTAAGCATTTATTGAAGTCTCATAACTAGCATACGTGATTAATTTCTAAAAGATCGTGCTACTTATTGTACACGTCTGAAGTTTCTTATTTGCGAATTATTCGTTTATAAAAAGTTATTTCTAAAAAACCGTCACACAACAGCCATTAACCCGCCATTTTATTTAATTTTTGTGATGAGTATTCTATCAAAAAAGAGAGAGATGCCTGTTTCTATTCGTGAACCTCCGAATAAAATGGCGGGTTAATTATGAATCCTTAATCATAATTACGAAAGTATCGTCATCGTGACTATTCATTAATTAAAGTGTCATCAAGTTCTTCATAAATGAATAATAACACATTTAATAAGAAAAACGTACTGTCCCTTTAGAGCTAAATTAAGGAAATAAAAATATGAAAAATATAAAAAGGTAACAAGATGGCAAGAACTCTTTATAACAATCAACATAAAAATGCTACTTTAAATTTTGACCCTGCACCCTCTTAATTTATAATTGATAATAGACAGCCACATGCATGTACACATTGAATTTTATTATAATTACAGGAGTTCGAATTCAATTATATCTTAAGAGTCCACCTCCCTATTTTATTGTTAATAATGGCACTGCTGTCATTCTTAACCAAACTGGACAATTTCATGAGTTGGTTTGTAATACTGGTCTCAAAAAACCAAGTGTTGGCTATTGGATACTTCCAAATGGCAATAAATTATCACAAAGTAATAACATGTTTCAGATTGAGAAAGGAGGAGGAATAACATATCCTGCTTATATGACATTGAGTCTAAAATCAGGTCAAGTAATAACTACTGAGAAATACATGGGAGTGTATTCCTGTATAATGCCTGATTTTAATGGAGTAGAACAAGAAAGTCATGTATGGATAATGGATACAGAAAGGTTTGGTAGGTGATATATACATAACATTCACAAAACATTAGCTATTCTATTTTTGTCCCAACAGAATTCCCTCGATACTTAAATCATTCAACATACACTGGACATCCATTGATGTTAAGTTGTATGTTTACAGACTCACCTGGTGAATTTGACTGGCAGGTTGATGGAGTCAGTCTTAAATACAACGAATCATTTAGTATTGTCAACAGACATGTTAGTGTCTCTCCTCCTATATATGTGAGTACACTCACTATACATGAAAGGACTGCTATTGCTTCTTCAACATTTTATGTATGCTTAATGACTGGTCAACGAGTTTATTCTTTACCTGACCCAAGAGGAGGATTGTTTCGAGGTAAAGTTTAAGTTTTTAATTTAAAATGTGTTGTTTATTATGTTTCCTACTAGTCAAACATTATTTTGTCTTTCAAAATATTGGTAAAAAATTATTGGGACGTTGCAGCTTTCGTAGTAATGTTACAAACATTTCTTTCTATTCTGAGAATGTCTTACTTGATAGTGTAGTACACAATATACACAATCATACCATATTGATTAAGGATACAACTCATGACAAACACTTCAGTTGTGTTGGATACACTGATGATAACAAAGTCTACTATGTCAACTTTTCAATTGTAGCACTAGGTTAGCAATTACATAATCAGTTAGAGAAACCATTCTGTTTATGAACTCCATACATTATTTTTATATTTTCTAGTACCATCTCGTGCCCTAACAATGGCTATTTTCAAGCAACCTGATACAATAGTGGCTGGTGATAATATAACATTGGATATAAGTGCTGTAAAAACAACAGGATTTGTTAATAGTCCTAGTATAGTTTGTACAAATGCATCAGGAGTACCACTTACTCACATTAATGGAGTAGAGGTTCTGAATAAATTAGTCCATCACGGTACAACATCTAACCTTAGATTAAGACTGAATCAGTTTAATCTCTCACAAGCTGGTACATATTTCTGTACTGCAATACTTAATACTAAAGCATTGCCTTATCCACTTACACATAATGCAAGTACTGCTGTTAAAATAAAGAGTAAGTTAATATGACTAAAAAATTACATTAATTGAAAAATTTCTTACAGTCCCCATACCAAGTGTTACCATTGACCTCAGCTCTCATAATAATGTCATTTCAAATGGAGATTCTGTTCAATTTACATGTAATATCATCATAAATAAACCTGATTATATAGATGTACCAATACATCCTGTTATCACCTGGAAAATACAAAATCGTACTGTCAGTTCTGAAGATCATCGTGTTACAGTTACATACAATGATGTTACATTTCAATCCATTTTAATTATCACTCCAGTTATTAAAGAATATGATGATGGTCCAGTCAATTGCATTGCTCTTCTAGCACCAAATGAAAATAAAGAATTTGTCCTTCAAAGTGGAGTTGTTGAAAGGTCTATGATGTTGCAAATAGAAGGTAATATATGCTTCATACATTTAATGCTTAAAATTTCCACATTTTGAGATCATGAATGTATCTACTATTGAATTTATTTCCTTATTTTAGGACAGAAACAGTCTTATACACAGCATATCCAATTAAATCTGGTGGGGTTACAAATAGATTGTAATGAGTGGGTGGTAAGTCAAGAACTATAGAATAATATCTAAACCTAAATGATAACAAATGACTATCCGAAACATATTATTGTTATCAATAATTGTTTTCTTTAACATAGAAGGTATCAACAGCAGATGCAACAACGCAACAACTGCTTAATATTATTATAAACACATGTCAATGTAGTGATTATACTGAGAGACATATCATGGATGAGAAGTTTATCTGTTCAATAGAAGATTCATCTGCTGTAACTTACCGAGCTATGCTATATTTCAGTAGACAATGTAGTGTAGCTAAGTTATCAGGTTGTATTCAAAATTGGGTTACTAGTGGACCCAAAATAGACAGACTTCTTGTAAATCCAGACTGTAATGTTATCATTAATACTTTCAATGATTCTCTGTGTAGTATGGATACTATACAAAGTCCAAAGAAGTCATCTCAAAAAGTTTTAATTGGAGGGGTTGCTGGTGGTATTTGTTGTGCTATTTTGTTTGGTATTATTGTCTTTGTATGTTGTTGTGTATCTTGCTTGTGCAAAATAGAAAAGAAAAACCAACAATATAATGAGTAAGTGGAGACATTAATGAACTAACAAATAATACTATATTGTATCTTTTAGCAGACAAAACCAAATGGAAATGAAAAAAGTAAATGTTGTTGAGAGGGTAGCTACGGAGAACCCTTCCTATGGTTGTCGAGGTATTATAGTAAATTATGATCATCTCAACCCAATTACATCTGAATATGATGACTATGATTTTATCAAAGATGATTAAGGTTGTTATTAGCAAAACTGTTTTGAGTGCAACATTATATGCTGATTTTGTAGTAGTTAATGCTATAACATGTATAGCTAATTTGCTTTAGTGACAAAACACAGCTGTTGTTATATAATTTGATCCTTTTACAATTTCATATAATTTTGGGAACATTCCTGCTAATTTTAAGTATATATACAAGACAATATATCCCAGTATTGAACTATTAACAACATGTTGTTTTAACCTTGTGGTGTTAATCAGTGATAGCATTGCTGTTCAGTCTGGACTCACCTGGTGAATTTGACTGGCAGGTTAATGGAGTCAGCCTTAAATACAACAGATCATTTAGTATTGTCAACAGACATGTTAGTGTTTCTCCTCCTATATATGTCAGTACACTCACTATACATGAAAGAATCGATATTGTTCCTTCAACATTTTATGAATGTTTAATGACTGAGTTGTTGAAAACTCTATGATGTTGCAAATAGAAGGTAGTATGTATGCTCAATACCTTTAATGCTTTAAATTGCTAGTTATCATAAACATATAATTATGGCACAAAATCTTTAATAATATAGGACAGAAACAATCTTACTCACAGCATATATCCACTTAAATCTGGTCGGGCTAGCAATCAATTGTGATGAGTGGGTGGTAAGTTCAAGACATCAATATCCACAGAAGGATATCTGAATCTGTAATATATAATAACAAAATAGTTATTGGGAAAATATTTTTTCTATCAATTGTTATTTTTCTTTATCATAGAAAGGATCAACAGCAAACATAACAAGTAATACAACAACACAACAACTGGTTAATACTATTATAAATACATGTCAATGTAGTGATTATACTGAGAGACATATCATGGATGAGAGGTTTATCTGTTCAATAGAAGATTCATCTGCTGTAACTTACCGAGCTATGCTATATTTCAGTAGACAATGTAGTGTAGCTAAGTTATCAGGTTGTATTCAAAATTGGGTTACTAGTGGACCCAAAATGGACAGACTTGTTGTAAATCCAGACTGTAATTTAACCATTAATACTTTCAATGATTCTTTGTGTAGTATGGATACTATACAAAGTCCAAAAAGGTCATCTCAAATATTTTCAATTGGAGGGGTTGCTGGTAGTATTTGTTGCGCTATTTTGTTTGGTATCATTGTCTTTGTATGTTGTTGTGTGTGTTGCTTGTTGAGAAGAAGAAAAAGAGTCAAATTAAGTAAGTCATAAATGTTAAAGGAAACAAAGAATCTTCCTTTTTTTAACCTTAAGTAGCAACATTGAAATCAGGACAACACCAGGAACCCTTCCTATTGATAGGAATCCATCCTACAATCATATCTTATCTGTTAATAGTCACTTTGATGAACCCAAACCTGAATATGACTATCCATATGCTGATCATTCTTATTATTAACACAACTGTTTTAAATACATAATTATAACATTTATTTTAAAACTATATGATTTTGTAATAGTTACAATGACATACTTTGTTAGCCATACTTTTGACAAATGTTGTTATAAATGAATTATCAAAGACAGTAGAGATATGATAGTGAACTGGTGTTTAACAAACTTTATATGCTTAGTTTTTTGTTTCTTATATTTATAACATGCTTAATAAAACTTACTTCATTATTAATTACATGCAATACACAAAACATGTATAGTAAATTCTATCACATGACCTGAAAAACATACGAACTACACTGACATGAAACTAGATGGATTTGCTCAAGTCCCTTCATTATTCTTAATCTAATTCGTTGGTTCTCATCATTGTATATATAGAGACAACGTAACCAATTAATCGTGTGATTATCTATGGGCGTGACTGATCGAAGTGAGTGAGTGTCTTTGAGGCTTGAGCAGAACCCCATTACTTCTGCCAACTCTCCAGTATTAAATAATCCAACCCTTTAAAGTAGCAGCTGTACTGTGCAACAAGGTAATGATAGGATGATTTTAATCTTGTTCATTTTTATTCAGGCGTGATATGACCTTTGTGAAAATGGATAATCAGGCCATGGCTGACTAGTTTAGTCTTTTATTGGTAAAACAATACGATGCTTTTCACTGCGCATGCGTTATAGTATATGAGAATAGTGTTACATATGGTTTACAGTCAGCGCTTCATACTAACTAAATAATGCATAATGTTAGTGATTTTAGTTGGATTCTGTTTAAATATAAAGGTTGTACGTAATAGTTATTGTTTAGTAAGCCACTCTAAGCGCAGTATCATGTTATCTCTAATGTTAATTGGTCTATTGACATCACTTTGTCATTCTCAGTCAGGTATTGGTAATGTTAATTCAAGAACCTTAATATTCATTATATTTATAGATGGTTTGGATGTATCTGTAAGGAGCATTCCAGCTGGTCCACCATTTGAAGCTGCAAGTCTAGTTTCTTTTGAATGTCATGTCAATGCAGGCTCTCCTTTATACTATACTTACACTTGGATAACCAGTTGTAACACAACTAAAGCTATCAATGTACAAAGAAGGCCTGCTTATGGAAACAACAAATATGGCCCTTTGACTACAACTCCTAAATTTTGCAATGATGTGATAAAATGCACTGCTCGGCATATTTTGACTGGTCAGAGTGGATCTGGTGAAATAGTACTATCTCCAATTGTTGGTAAGTTCAATTAATTTGTAATTAATATTAGCCAGACTTACTATCTATGTTGTCATAATTACAGGAGTTCAAATTCAATTATATCTTAAGAGTCCACCTCCCTATTTTATTGTTAATAATGGCACTGCTGTCATTCTTAACCAAACTGGACAATTTCATGAGTTGGTCTGTAATACTGGTCTCAAAAAACCAAGTGTTGGCTATTGGATACTTCCAAATGGCAATAAATTATCACAAAGTAATAACATGTTTCAGATTGAGAAAGGAGGAGGAATAACATATCCTGCTTATATGACATTGAGTCTAAAGTCAGGTCAAGTAATAACTACTGAGGAATACATGGGTATATATTCCTGTATAATGCCTGATTTTAATGGAGTAGAACAAGAAAGTCATGTATGGATAATGGATACAGAAAGGTTTGGTAGGTGATATATACATAACATCCACAAAACATTACAATTGCAAATAGTGGTATGTGATCTTACCATATCAGTTTGTTAATCCAGATTTGTATCACTCATTAGATATGTAGTGATGAATATGATACCAAAACAGATCTATATACACACATAATGGTTTTCTCATATAATTAATGACTTTAATTGTTTACAGCAATGTACAATTTAACAGTCGTAACATGGATTCTAATTAAATTTGATTTCATATAATTATAGCCATACTTTTGCAATAACTCACATAACAAACCTATATAATATAATTATAACAAATTATTTTAATGTGACATATCACTTTTAGCAGTGTGTTATTCTATTTTTGTCCCAACAGAATTCCCTCGATACTTAAATCATTCAACATACACTGGACATCCATTGATGTTAAGTTGTATGTTTACAGACTCACCTGGTGAATTTGACTGGCAGGTTGATGGAGTCAGTCTTAAATACAACAAATCATTTAGTATTGTCAACAGACATGTTAGTGTCTCTCCTCCTATATATGTCAGTACACTCACTATACATGAAAGGACTGCTATTGCTTCTTCAACAATTTATGAATGTTTAATAACTGGTGAAAGGGTTTACTCATTACCAGATCCTAGTGGACAATTGTTTCAAGGTAATTAAATTATCAAGGAGAGTCTTATTTGTTTATTGTTTCTACTAGATACATATTATTTTATTTTTGAAAATATTGGTGAAACATTTTCAGGACACTGCAGCTTTCTTAGTAATGTTACAAACATTTTTTTCTATTCTGAGAATGTCTTACTTGATAGTGTAGTACACAATATATACAATTTTTCTATATTGGTTAATGATACAACTCATGATAAACACTTCAGTTGTGTTGGATACACTGATGATAACAAAGTCTACTATCTCAACTTTTCATTTGTAGCACTAGGTTAGTAATTAAATAATTAATTAGAGAAACCATTCTGTAAATGAACTCCACACATTATTTTTTATATTTTCTAGTACCATCTGGTGCCCTCATCACAATGGTTATTTACAAGCAGCCTGATACAATAGTGGCTGGTGATAATATAACATTGGATCTAAGTGCTGTAAAAACATCAGGATTTGTTAATAGTCCTAGTATAGTTTGTACAAATGCATCAGGAGTACCACTGACTCACATTAATGGAGTAGAGGTTCTGAATAAATTAGTCCATCACGGTACAACATCTAACCTTAAATTAAGACTGAATCAGTTTAATCTCTCACAAGCTGGTACATATTTCTGTACTGCAATACTTAATACTAAAGCATTCCCTTATCCACTTACACATAATGCAAGTACTGCTGTTAAAATAAAGAGTAAGTTAATATGACTAAATAATTACATTAATTGAAAATTTCTTACAGTCCCCATACCAAGTGTTACCATTGACCTCAGCTCTCAAAATAATGTAATTTCAAATGGAGATTCTGTTCAATTTGCATGTAATATCATCATAAATAAACCTGATTATATAGATGTACCAATACATCCTGTTATCACCTGGAAAATACAAAATCGTACTGTCAGTTCTGAAGATCATCGTGTTACAGTTACATACAATGATGTTACATTTAAATCCATTTTAAATATCACTCCAGTTATTAAAGAATATGATAATGGTCCAGTCAATTGCATTGCTCTTCTAGCACCAAATGAAAACAAAGAATTTGTCCTTCAAAGTGGAGTTGTTGAAAAGTCTATGATGTTGCAAATAGAAGGTATATAAATGTTTGTTACCTTTAATGCATTAAATTGCTAGTTATTATAAATATATAATTATGGCACAAAATCTTTAATAATATAGGACAGAAACAATCTTACTCACAGTATATCCAGTTAAATCTGATGGGGTTACCAATCAATTGTGAAGAGTGGTTGGTAAGTTCAAACCATCAATATCCACAGAAGGATATTTGAATCTATATATAACAAAATCACTACTGGGAAAATATTGTTGTTATCAGTTGTTATTTTTCTTTATGATAGAAAGGATCAACAGCAAATGTAACAAGCAATACAACAACACAACAACTGGTTAATACTATTATAAATACATGTCAATGTAGTGATTATACTGAGAGACATATCATGGATGAGAGGTTTATCTGTTCAAAAGAAGATTCATCTGCTGTAACTTACCGAGCTATGCTATATTTCAGTAGACAGTGTAGTGTAGCTAAGTTATCGGGTTGTATTCAAAATTGGGTTACTAGTGGACCCAAAATAGACAGGCTTGTTGTAAATCCAGACTGTAATTTTACCATTAATACTTTCAATGATTCTCTGTGTAGTATGTATACTATACAAAGTCCAAAAAGGTCATCTCAAGTATTTCTAATTGGAGGGGTTGCTGGTGGTATTTGTTGTGCTATTTTGTTTGGTATCATTGTCTTTGTATGTTGTTGTGTGTGTTGCTTCTTGAGAGGAAGAAAAAAGAGTCAACATCAAATTAAGTAAGTCATAAATGTTAAAGGGGACAAAGGATCTTCCTATTTTTATTCTTAAGTACTAGTAACCACAATGAAATCAATGAAATCAGGATAACACCAAGAACCCCCCTTGATAGGAATCCATCCTACGATCATATCTCATCTGTTAATAGTCACTTTGATGAACCCGAACCTGAATATGACTATCCATATGCTGATCGTTCTTATTATTAACACAACTGTTTTAAATACATAATTATAACATTTATTTTAAAACTATATGATTTTGCATGTAATAGTTATAATGACATATTTGTTAGCTATACTTTTGACAATTGTTGTTATAAGTGAATTATTAAAGACATTTCTACAACAGTAGAGATATGATAGCGAACTGATGTTTTTATTTGTTTAGAATTGTGTTTATTTTTGTTTTTTATATTTGATATAATAAAACTTACCTCATTATTAACTACATGCAATTACACAACCCAATTATACAGTAAATTCTATCACACAACCTGAAAAACATACAAACTACACTGACAAGAAACTAGGTGGATTTGTTCTCAAACTTACTCATAATTGTTAGGCTAAATTCATTGGTCTTAATCACTCCATAGACAATGCAATCTAACTGGATTATCTATGGGTGTGCCTGAGCTGATTAAAGTGAATGAATGACAGATCACAGTAATGACAGATGATTTTAATCTTCTTTAGTCTTGTGAAAACGCGGCCATGCCTGATTACTAGTTTAATTTTATTTGCTAATTAAGTAATGAATAATATTAATAACTTAGACCGAATGATCCTCCTACCAGAATAATTGGATTCCCTTTAGATATAAAGGTTACACGTAATAGTTACTCTTTAGTAAGCCGCTCTAAGCGCAGTATCATGTTTTCTCTAATGTTAATTGGTCTATTGACATCACTTTGTCATTCTCAGTCAGGTATTGGTAATGTTAATTCAAGAACCATAATATTCATTATATTTATAGATGGTTTAGATGTATCTGTAAAGAGCATTCCAGCTGGTCCACCATTTGAAGCTGCAAGTCCTGTCTCCTTTGAATGTCATGTTAATGAAGGCTCTCCTTTATACTATACTTACACTTGGATAATCAGTTGTAAAGCAACTAAAGTAGTCAATATACGGACTACTCCATCTTTTCGTAGAAAACGCATTGGTCCTTTGACTACAACTCCTAAATTTTGCAATGATGTTATAAAATGCACTGCTCAGCATTATTCGACTGGTCGGAGTGGATCTGGTGAAATAATATTATCTCCAATTGTCGGTAAGTTCTATTAATTTACATTTGATATTAACCAGCCTTACTATCTATGTTGTCATAATTACAGGAGTTCAAATTCAATTATATCTTAAGAGTCCACCTCCCTATTTTATTGTTAATAATGGTACTGCTGTCATTCTTAACCAAACTGGACAATTTCATGAATTGGTCTGTAATACTGGTCTCAAAAAACCAAGTGTTGGCTATTGGATACTTCCAAATGGCAATAAATTATCACAAAGTAATAACATGTTTCAGATTGAGAAAGGAGGAGGAGTAACATATCCTGCTTATATGACATTGAGTCTAAAGTCAGGTCAAGTAATAACTACTGAGGAATACATGGGTATATATTCCTGTATAATGCCTGATTTGAATGGAGTAGAACAAGAAAGTCATGTATGGATAATGGATACAGAAAGGTTTGGTAGGTGATATATACATAACATTCACAAAACATTTGTTATCTTATTTTTTGTCCCAACAGAATTCCCTCAATACTTAAATCATTCAACATACACTGGACATCCATTGATGTTAAGTTGTATGTTTACAGACTCACCTGGTGAATTTGACTGGCAGGTTGATAGAGTCAGTCTTAAATACAACAAATCATTTAGTATTGTCAACAGACATGTTAGTGTCTCTCCTCCTATATATGTCAGTACACTCACTATACATGAAAGGACTGCTATTGCTTCTTCAACATTTTATGTATGCTTAATGACTGGTCAACGAATCTATTCTTTGGCTAATCCAAGAGGAGGATTGTTTCGAGGTAAAGTTTAAGTTTTTAATTTGAAATGTGTTGTTTATGTTTCCTACCAGTCAAACATTATTTCATCCTTCAAAATATTGGTAAACGATTTTCAGGGCGTTGCACCTTTCGTAGTAATGTTACAAGAACTTCTTTCTATTCTGAGAATGTCTTACTTGATAGTGCAATACACAGGATATACAATTTTTCTATATTGATTAATGATACAACTCATGATAAACACTTCAGTTGTGTTGGATACACTGATAATAACAAAGTCTACTATGTCAACTTTTCAATTGTAGCACTAGGTTAGTAATTAAATAATTAATTAGAGAAACTGTTCTGTGCATGAACTCCATGCATTTTTTATATTTTCTAGTACCTTCTCATGCCCTCACAATGGCTATTTTCAACCAGCCTGATACAATAGTGGCTGGTGATAATATAACATTGGATCTAAGTGCTGTAAAAGCAGTAGGATTTGTTAATAGTCCTAGTATAGTTTGTACAAATGCATCAGGAGTACCACTGACTCACATTAATGGGGTAGAGGTTCTGAATAAATTAGTCCATCATGGTACAACATCTAACCTTAGATTAAGACTGAATCAGTTTAATCTTTCACAAGCTGGGACATATTTCTGTACTGCAATACTTAATACTAAAGCATTGCCTTATCCACTTACACATAATGCAAGTACTGCTGTTAAAATAAAGAGTAAGTTAATATGACTAAATAATTATATTAATTGAAAACCTTTCTTACAGTCCCCATACCAAGTGTTACCATTGACCTCAGCTCTCAAAATAACGTCATTTCAAATGGAGATTCTGTTCAATTTACATGTAATATCATCATAAATAAACCTGATTATATAGATGTACCAATACATCCTGTTATCACCTGGAAAATACAAAAACGTACTGTCAGTTCTGAAGATCATCGTGTTACAGTTGCATACAATGATGTTACATTTAAATCTATTTTAATTATCACTCCAGTTATTAAAGAATATGATGATGGTCCAGTCATTTGCATTGCTCTTCTAGCACCGAATGAAGATAAAGAATTTGTCCTTCAAAGTGGAGTTGTTGAAAAGTCTATGATGTTGCAAATAGAAGGTAATATAAATGTTTGTTACCTTTAATGTATTGATATCATGAATGTATTTGCTATTGAATTTATTTCCTTATTTATAGGACAGAAACAGTCTTACTCACAGCATATCCAATTAAATCTGGTGGGCTTACAAATCAATTGTAATGAGTGGGTGGTAAGTCAACAACCATAAAGTAATATCTGATTCTAAATGATAACAAATCGGTATTAGAAAAATATTATTGTTATTATTTGTCGTTTTTCTTTATGATAGAAAGGATCAACAGCAAATGTAACAAGCAATACAACAACACAACAACTGGTTAATACTATTATAAACACATGTCAATGTAGTGATTATACTAAGAGACATATCATGGATGAGAGGTTTATCTGTTCAATAGAAGATTCATCTGCTGTAACTTACCGAGCTATGCTATATTTCAGTAGACAATGTAGTGTAGCTAAGTTATCAGGTTGTATTCAAAATTGGGTTACTAGTGAACCCAAAATAGACAGACTTGTTGTAAATCCAGACTGTAATTTTACCATTAATACTTTCAATGATTCTCTGTGTAGTATGTATACTATACAAAGTCCAAAGAGGTCATCTCTAATATTTTTTATTGTTGCTGGTGGTATTTTTTGTGCTATTTTGTTTGGTATCATTGTCTTTGTATGTTGTTGTGTGTGTTGCTTGTTAAGAAGAAGAAAAAAGAGTCAACGTCAAATTAAGTAAGTCATAAATGTTAAAAGGGTCAAAGAATCTTCCTATTTATATCATCTAATAATCCTATATCATATCTCTTAGCAAACAGAACCAAATGGAAATGACAGAACAAAAGTTTGTCCAGAGGGTAGCTGAGGAGAACCCTTCCTATGGTTATCGAGGCATTATAGCTAATTATAATTACCTCAATCATCCTGAAGCTCAATATGAATACGATTATATCAAAGTTGATCATACTTATTATTAACAGAACTGTTTTGAGTACAACATTATAAAATTAGAGAGATGGTTTTGTAATAGTTAATGCTATAACATGTATAGTTTGTTACTTTGCTTTTGCAACAAACACAGCTGTTGTTATATAATTTGATCTTTTCACAATTACATATAATTTTGGCAACATTCCTGCTAATTTTAAGTATATATACAAGACAATATATCCCAGTATTGAACTATTGACAACATGCTGTTTTAACCTTGTGGCGTTAATTAGTGATAGCATTGTAATGTCTTGTTGATGCACACATTAGCCAACCTCAAAACCTAATTATTGTATAATTGTATTTGTTGGCATGCTACAATACAAAAGGAGTCAAGCTTAACCGGCTACTGTTCACTCATCTACAATTTCATAGTGATAGCTTTCTCCTGTCAAGAAAAGCAACAAGCTATGTTGTCAAAGATCTCAATAGTTTTACATTTGATGATAATTATGTTGTTTTTGAAAGGTAAGCTAAATATCATTTACAGATTAATACTGTATATGATATGACACTTGTCTACAGGTGCCATAGGAGATGTTTGTGTTGATTGTAACAGCAGATTTACTTCCCGTTTATTGGTTAACGATTTTGCCAACATACAGGTTCCTAATCGTCAGTTTGTATTTCCACATGTTAATTTCACTTGTCATGCTTACATAACCAAATGGATATTCTCTGGATACTTTGGTGGGACACCTGGTTCAAGATTGGATCTGCCAGAAATTCAAATATGGCAACGGAGAGACAAAGGTTATGTTCTTCGAAGTAGTTCTGGTTATAATACAATACAAAAACCAATAAGCATTACAGATAACAGCAATATAGTGTATGTTCCAAAATTTAACATTGCTGTTCAACCTGGACAAATCCTAGGACTGTTTGTACGTGGTAAATACTCTACAAATTCAACTCAAATTTACTTCTTTGAAAGCTCAAAAAATGCTTTTCCATATTATTACAAAATTTTACCCTCAATTGCTAATGTACTGACTACTCTTGTACCAGACTCAGCCACAATAGAACATCGATATATTCCCAAACTGAGTTTGGAAATATGTAAGTTAATTTTTAAATATAGGTGTATGGTGTATTATCAACTGTTTACATTTCTTCAGCATATCCAAGCTCATGTACAGGGACTAATGTACACAAACAACAAACACTCTCAGTCATTGATGCCACTATAACAACTACTGTTGACACCACATCCTTTGTTGACTCATCATCTGGCATAAAGCCCACACCCTCTTCAACTGCTGACACTATGCTCTCTGCTAGAACCTCTTCTGTTAAGACCATTTCTTCTATTGTCAATGACATTTTCACTACCCAACCTACATCTACTCCCATTACTGTTAGTTCCTATTTTGCTTTTAAGGTCATCTCCTCTGGTGCTTTCATTGATATTTCTTATTCTACATATCCACACAGTATCATACCTTCTGTTTCTACTTCATACAGTCAACTACAAGTCACAATAGACTCCAGCAAAAATCAGTTACTTTCTAGTTCTTTGACAGCTTCATTGCTTGTTACTACATCAAATAATGGTGCCATTACTGTGAATTCACCTTTCATGATTTCAATCATGATTAGTGGAGGGATTATCCTTGCAACGATAATTCTTATAAAAGTAGCCATTTGTTTCTTTGTCAGGCGTTATATAAAAAATAGAAGTAATGAAATGGATACAACCGAACCATCATTTGCTGAGATACACCGTTCAACTGCCTATGTAGAACATCGACCTAAACCAAGACCTCTCTATTCTGGAGATTCTATGTACTCAAATAATGCATACATGTTACAAAATATTCAGGCACTCTATAATGATGATGGTCCTTATTATGATAAACCTATTATAAGTCCATCGAATAATGTTGAGACACCTTTAAGAACTGGTCTCAATCCTGCGTACAAAATTATGTTATCATCATCACCATCATCTGATGATACATCTCTCTTCTTGACTAGATCTCTGTCTTCATCTTACAACACATATACTGAACCTGTTGAATGTGCCCCAGGTGTCGTCCCAATGCAAATGAACAGTGCTTACAGACCAGGTGCTAGCCAGACTTAAAAAAATTGAATAGCATTTTTCTAATTGCTTACTATTTTGATTTTTTGAATAACAACTCTATAATTGTGATGGATTGCAATGAAATGGGCCAAATTCTCAGTCAATCTAATTAAAAATGCTTGCAAACTTGATATAGTTAGTTATTTACACCTAATCCAGTTACTGAGTTAGCCAAGTTTGTTTTGTCATAAAAATGTGCTAATAACATCAAAGCATTATAAATTGGTGTGACATTTTAATATCAAGTAATTCATCATGTTCTCCAGTTACTATGTATTTCTTGGATTATTCATAGGATCTGTGAAAAAAAGTGAGTCTTGTATCAATAATTTTGCAATATCTAATTTATACCTTGAATTCTCTAGGCATGACATATAATGCTGCTTGTTCAACACACTTTAAAAGTTTAAGTTCTTTGAAAAGTGGATCAAATTTTGTTCAACAAGGATGGCAATTTCTTTTTCCTAATATCAATTTTACGTGCGAGCACGCTGTGATTGAAAAATGGATATTTAATGGCAAGATTAATAGTATTGCAGGTATTTCTGTTGCGGAGATACAACTTTGGCAAAGAATAAGTCCTTCATTTTATACGATCGATAAACGTTGGTTAGTTACTCAAGACAAACTCATTCCAAGAAATGATGGATTGTTTGAGTTACAAGTTACCGATGCTGTAACTCAATCAGATCATGTATTGGGATTATATATACCTTATAATAACAATATTGATTGTGAGGTGGATATATATTTTGATAATAACAAAGGTCCAGTATATTATTATAAACCCGCTTTTATGCATTTACCTAGCTCATCAAGTCTCCATCTTAGTAATTTAGCCACAAGAACGTACCTGGTCCCTAAATTAACAGTTGAATTGTGTAAGTGGTATGTATGTTCATAATGGTGATGTCACTATGATGTAATGTAATTTTTGCCTTGTTTTAGGTCCTAATGCAATTGAAAATACAGCTACTGTAACTAGTTCAAGCATTATTGTTTCCAAAAGTCCTATCACCAGTATGCCTATGGCATATGTCATGTCTACAGAAACACTGGTCATGTTTCCAACGGCAACAACTCCAGACAAAATATCACAAACACAATCAAATATGTTGAATTTAATTACGTCTACTCCCTTAATATCGAAGTCTATTACTAGAAATGATGGTGCAGTTGAAAAGGCTGTAACCCAATCTATCACACCCTCTACTACAAACCTCATTACTTCCATTCTCTCTTTCTCAATTGTCACTTCCTCGTCCATTCTTCAATCAACCAATTTAGTAATTCATCCCGATAATTCACTTCACCAATACATACTACCTTCAATAGTTATAGGTGTAGGTATCATAGTTATAATGTTCATTTTATGTATACTTTTAATGACAGTAACAATCTACATAATTTTCACAGAAAGAAGGAAGTCACACCCAATGTTTGCTGCGGAGCCATCGTTTGCAAACCAAAGACAGAGTGCAACAGAGTCTCTATATACCAATGCTGCTTACATTATGAATCGCATCAGTGCTCAATCGTTTCATGAATATGACAGACCAACCTTCTCTATGAAATCAGATCTAACTGAGTCTGCTATGTACAATAAAGTGAATCGTACTAGCATGTTTGATCTTAATCCAGCATACAATGTTGTTCAATTAGAGGAGGAGGAGGAGGAAGAGACAAGTCCTATTTATGAAGAGCCTGAAAAATTGAAGGCACCAGTTTGCAATTAGATTATAAAATTTTTAATGCATTAATTACAGCTAATTTTTAATGTTGATGAGGCCAAATGTCAATTTAATTATAAAATATAATTGTCAATATCAGTAATAAAATTATGCAAATTTGGTTAACCCTTTTGTAAACTTTGTACCTACACAGTGTGACCATTGTTGTCATCACACAAGTGATTCATATTTGTAACCACAAGTGTTATAGTATAAACACAAACAGTTTGTATCTGCCAACAATTATGTTCCCTTAGTCGGCAGATCAAGGACAACAAAGTGAGAACACACTACTGCCAATGACAATACTTATTGAAAACCTAAACTAGAACATTATACACTGAACCCAGGATAGTGCAAAGCTGAGGCAGGCTGGTATTAAAGTGCTGATGTACCTAGTGTAAATCCATAATTGTCTTCACTACAACCTTTACTGACCTTTGTTGTGATTCAATCAAATGTAATTAAGTAACTAAGTATCGGATTCTTTTTGAGTACTCGGATCCTGATTTTGCACTTCAAGCACAATGATAGCTTTATTGAAAGTATCACTTCTCTTTATCTTATTACAAAGAGGTAAGAAATAGTATTTCTATATGTGATAGGCAGAAGACTCAGATGTTCTATTTCAACTAGGTGATGGAAAATGTGATAAAAATTTCCCCAGTCTTAGTCAAATTCGATCCAGCAGTACAACTGTAGCAGTCCCAAAACAAAGACAGTATATATTTCAACATTTAAGTTTTAGTTGTGATGCCTATATCACCAAGATCATTTACAAAGGAGAACCATGGAACTCTAGATCTAATTATCCCATTATACAGATATGGGATGAAGGAATACCAATACTAGCAGATTATGTAAGAGAAGAGAGTATTTACTATTATGAAATTGCAGCCATGTATCAAGGAGATAATGGAACTGTTGAAATGATTCCTAATAAAGCAATAAAAGTAGACGATGATACAGTAATGGGACTCTACATTCCCAACAACTCAACTTCTTTTTATTGTGAAGAGAACAGGCTTCAGTCTAGTGAGTACTTTTATGAGAAAACTTCAAGACCACTGAGGCTGTTCCATTTAATACAAGCTACTCACGAACAACTCATTGTGCCTCTAATAACAGTGGAATTATGTGAGTAAACAAAAACTTATAACACAAGCCTAAAACCTAGCACAATAGCAAACACATTTATAACAACTTAAAAAGCACTTATGAGTTGTGTATTATTGTCATGAAGTACATCAGTACATGTTTAGTTTATTAAGTCCTTCTCTCTCTACCTAATAGCTACATCATCACAGCCAGTATTAACCAAAAATCCATCAAGTACAAGAATATCTACTTCAGTGATAACATCTTCAGTTAATCCAAGCAATTCCTTGCAAGGTCCATTTGAGACACCAACTGTGACAACAGTATCTTCTATAACTCCAAGTGCAGATGACAACAATCAAGCCTATTATCATTATCAATTCCCTATTCTGCCAATAGCATTGGGTGTAGTTGCTCTAGTCATAACACTCATTGTACTAGGCTTCTCTCTTGTCATATGTATATTGGTAAGAAGATTAAGAAAATCTAAATCGCCTGTCAGAAACAATTCCAATCTACAAGACAGATCCTACATATTACATCCTCTTCCACAGTGTCAGAACACAAATCATAATTCCATGATCTTGAATCAGTCGTATTCTGAAATACCCATAAATCCACGATATGATCGTTTAATGTGGGAAACACCAATTACATCATTTCATAACCACACCGATATTACTGAAAATAGATGTGTTATAAATCCAGCATACACACCCTCTCTTTCATTCTCCCAATCTCTTCCTCTTCCTCTTACAACATACTCTACAACACGGTTTAGCAGTCGAGAATATGAAGAACTAGACAATTATCTCTCTCACCATTCTATACGTGTTCCCAGAGAATACGAAGAGCCTTGTCCAACATTACCCAGGATGCCCATTACAGATGGTCATCTGTTAGATACAGGAGGATTGGAAGACAGCCAAAACTCTGATCAATAAACACGTCACTCTCTAATTAGCACATGTTCAACTATGATGTATGTTCCTCTAAAATATTATTGGTTAGAATAGTGATTGTGACTACTGAGTTACATGAAATGTCATCTTGTGTAGAGATATACAGATAAACAGACATAACAATATACACACATAGAAATCAAGAAGAGAAAAGAAAAAGAAAAAGAGCATAGCTTTGTCAACAACAGGTTTATACTATTATGGTGGGTATATCATTAGTTCCTGTGTATCATGAGCAAACAATGACTTTGCCTGCTAGCCTGCTAATAGAGGGTAAGGTCAAAAATTTGATCCTGTCAGTCCAATTTTTAAATGTAATATTAAATTTTTTGAGTTCATTGCTAGCGAACAAGTGAATATGGGATGACTATCATGGAGATTAGGGGAGATCTCGATCTTCCAAGTATCTGTATTCAAATGTGAAGCCGTCTTTTTTTCTTTGAGCCCATTTCTCGTAATCAAAATAAATATATGTCCCCTAAATAAAGGCATAAAATTGAAAGAGCTCATAAAATTGTTGTGCTTATCTATAAAAATTGCAGAGAGCACAGGTGTACTGACATAAAATGAAAGCCATTTCCAAAGGCATGATGCAAAACATTCCTTATAAAGTGCCAATGTTTTACATCCATTATGAATGTTTAAGATTTTTGGCACAATTGGACACAACACTCCTAGATATAATTAAGAGTAGAACAAGCAACAAAAAACATAGCTCACAGTGGTGACATTACTATCAGCAATGGAGAAAGGGGGGAGGGGGAGGGTAATAGATATCAGTTAGCCACATATATATATATACGTGGCTTGTTTATAGGTCAGAGTTCCTTGAATTTACTTACCATTTCATAGTCATCTGTAATAGTATTGGGTTCTTCTAGCCTCTGAAACCAGGTCATGTACTTTGTATGGAATCTCCAAGAGAGTTTCTTTAAAGCTTTAGCAGCCATATATTGTGCTTTGGTGCCCTAGAGAAGAGAAACGAAGGAGAAGTCATATCGTGAAACCAACAAACCCTAATTGTCTGTACCGGACTCAGAGACATAAATACCAGTAATTATGCCAAATGGCTTAATACAATGTTTTGATGGATGTGTGGACATGCTTTTGTGCACGTTAAAATATTGAAAAATATGTATTCGTTATGAATGGATTCTACCTCCATGTAATAGAAAATAAAGAACAGAGTCTCTATTGAGAGTCTTTGATAAAAATCAAAGGAGTCCATATGGGGAGGAGAATGTTGATGATGATAAGATGGAGTTGGATAGGGAGTCCTTTGAAGATAAGGCCTTCAAACAATAAAGAGTGAGGTAGTAACAACTCTCAGTAGGTTCTTTAGTCTTACCGAACTCTCTCCGAATCAGATGGCTCAGGTAAGTGCTTGAAGGCAGACTCTAACATTTTAAGCTGATACACTTTGTCCTGACTCAACGATACAGGTCCTAGTGGTGCCACACCCAATAAAGGCTGAATCGGTGTTTCTCTACGTACTGCAGGGGCACTACTGAGACCAAGAGAGTTATCCAGACGTGATCCTGGAGCAGCCACAGCTGGATTTAATAAAGCTGTAAGGACAGAACGAAAAAGACTGCCATCTCCTCTGCTCTCTATGAACATAATAATAATATATAGCAAAATAAGCAAATATACAAATGTTCTACTTGTGTAATCACAAAAGAATCTATTAATAGTTTAGTACATAATTGAGCTCTCTGTCTCTCAGACATACGTCTAGAATTGTGCTCAGAAGACTCTTCTTTGTTGGATCCTAATAAATCATGAGCTGCTACTGCTTCTGCAGCAATTTCTTTTAAGCTAGACAATGAATCAGTGTTTGTTGTATCTCCAATAGGAGGAGAGGGCTAGAGAAAGAGAGAGAGAGAGAGAGAGAGAGAGAGAGAGAGAGAGAGAGAGAGAGAGAGAGAGAGAGAGAGAGAGAGAGAGAGAGAGAGAGAGAGAGAGAGAGAGAGAGAGAGAGAGAGAGAGAGAGAGTAGTAAAGTACAATTTTTATAGTTTCATGACTTACTACACTAGAAGGAAAACCAAAGATATCTATTGATGAGTTTACAGATGTTCCTCCTACAATGGCTGATATTCCTAAACTTCCAAGAGAGGAAGGAGAGAAAGAATCAGAGGATTGAATAGGAAATGAGGTAACAACAGATGGAGGATTTCCAGTAAGTGGAAGTGGTGCTAAAGAGCCTAAGATAAAATAAAATAATTATAAATCGTAATGTTGTATAGTTGAAATAAATATTACACTATCCTAGTGGAAAAATGCTACTCCTATAATTAAGCTATAATTGGATCCAACAGTGTCCCAATTAAAACACTAACCAAATAGCATATCAGATCCACTACTGGTAGATACAGCATTACTTAATCCACTCATACTGCCTACAGGTAGTCCTGACGCTGACACTGAGCTAGCAATAGTTAATGGCAATAAAGAACTCCCCATGCTTCCTCCTCCACTACCTCCGGATTCTGATCTTGCATGTGTTTTTATCGGTAACACAGATGACATGAATTGTGAGGATGTTGTGGTCATTATATCAGATAATGAAGGATGTGGGACTACCGTGGTGATAGTAGTACTAGAGATAGGAGAGTGTCTGGATGAGGATTGATTTGGTGGTGAGCCAATGGGAGAGGTACTAACAGAGACAGTTAAAGAGCTCAAGTTAGGTGAAGCCGCTAATTAAAGAAAAGATAATTGTGTAATGACTACATGCAGTTTGATGATTCTACTTGTTAATTAAATTAAGATATTAATAGTGTTTTATTGTCAGGGCATACCTGGTTGTGAAGGTGGTCCAGACGAAACAGAAACTGCACTCTCTTGAGATGGAGGAGGTAGACTACTTCCACTGTGTACTAATGCTTCTTGAGATGGTGGAATAACTGGAGAGAGAGATGATGTTGAGTTAGATCGACTGTGCTGACTAGGTAAAGAGGAAGGACCCTGTGATCTCGGATTATTATATACATTTGATGATGTGGTTGTCACTGCAGTTGAAGACAGAGGAGGTGATGTCACTGAATGGCCACTGGTCACGTCTTCCAGTGGTACATCTGACACAGTATAATTTGGCTAAAGATATAAACACACATTGATATGGTACTTGGCACAGTTTAATGAACATGTGTGCATTAGAGATCATCAGTTAATTAGTTACAGTACACAAGTTATTTACAAGAGGACTTACCAAGTTGGTTGTACTATCAAGTGGAATGGGTATGCTCCCACTAATACCAATATTATTAAGCGAGTTATGTCCCCCAGCAGCTACAGCATAGGCTGAGCCCAATGACGGTAGTTGTGTTGCTGTTTTAGGTCCTTGCATTGATGACATCTTTGGAGATTGAGAACCTAGTGATGGTGCACTACTGATAGTAGGTGAATTGAGTGTTCTGCTATTATTACTGCTACCGCTACTGGCACTGCTGTTACTGCCCAAGGAATTAATTGGTTTACTTGTTGTTGTTGGTGTAATGATTTTTGAAGTGTTGTTATTACTTTTATTGTTTAAAGATATGTTCAGTGGTAAAGATTTAGCACCAGGTCTTCTCGGAGATGCTGGCACCTGCTAAGGATTTGACATCACTTTACAAGTTCAAACCACACAGGCTTTCTAAACTATGCCCCTAGGAAACACTTACCTCATTGCCATGTTCACTGCTTACCGATGTTTTCCCTCTTCTTCTGTCTTCAAATAACTCCTAAAAGATTAGATCTCAAATACGTATAAGAGAAAGTCCCTTCTTACTGCTGATGGATGTACAGAAGAATCTTCTTTAGATAACTGTGACGATATAGACTTAGTACTTGTTGGGGTTTTTGGTGACAGAGGACCACTGGACGTAGGAGAACTGGCTATTGAGCTACCTTCCTCTTCATTTGTTCCAAAATACGTTGAGCCAGTGTTTACTACAATAGAATAGCATTATATAAACAAAGTGCTGTAATACAGTTTATATATAAGACATGTAATACAGTTTATATACATAAGACATGTAATACAGTTTATATACATAAGACATGTAATACAGTTTATATACATAAGACATGTAATACAGTTTATATACATAAGACATGTAATACAGTTTATATACATAAGACATGTAATACAGTTTATATATAAGACATGTAATACAGTTTATATATAAGACATGTAATACAGTTTATATATAAGACATGTAATACAGTTTATATACATAAGACATGTAATACAGTTTATATACATAAGACATGTAATACAGTTTATATACATAAGACATGTAATACAGTTTATATACATAAGACATGTAATACAGTTTATATATAAGACATGTAATACAGTTTATATATAAGACATGTAATACAGTTTATATATAAGACATGTAATACAGTTTATATACATAAGACATGTAATACAGTTTATATATAAGACATGTAATACAGTTTATATATAAGACATGTAATACAGTTTATATATAAGACATGTAATACAGTTTATATACATAAGACATGTAATACAGTTTATATAAGACATGTGGTCTATAAACATCTTGTACAGCAATAATAGAGTTGTATGTAGCTAGTACATTATTATATGACTTACAAGATGGTCCATCTTCTAAGTGTAAGTCATCGTATAATAGCTCGTTTTCTGCAAAGTCTGGCTCTTGATTACTTTCAAGATAATAGTTGAGGTCATCTTGAATTGTTTTCACATCTTCAGTTTCTAATGAGCAGTTGTCTAACATTCTCATAATTGTCTGAAGGAAAAGAAAATAGTATCTTTAGACTACTTGAGAGAGAGAGAGAGAGAGAGAGAGAGAGAGAGAGAGAGAGAGAGAGAGAGAGAGAGAGAGAGAGAGAGAGAGAGAGAGAGAGAGAGAGAGAGAGAGAGAGAGAGAGAGAGAGAGAGAGAGAGAGAGAGAGAGAGAGAGAGAGAGAGAGAGAGAGAGAGAGAGAGAGAGAGAGAGAGAGAGAGAGAGAGAGAGAGAAACAGCTCTACATGTTCTACACCATCGACCACAAGAAATACTTACTTCTAACTTTTGTATATGGAACTTGTGTCTTTCTACCCAACCATTTAACTCATCAACTCTGTCTTGTTTCTACACAGAGATAAAAGACAGAATTCAATTTGTTTCCATCACACACACACATGGACATACATCTCTGTCCAGTTTCTTTTTCTTTGTACTACTGTGTATGGATTCACTTTCACTTTCAAATTGATCTACTTGCATTTGCAGGTGATCTATAGAGTCCGTTAACCATTGTCTGATTTCTTCTTTCTCTTTCTGTGCAGGATCAATTTTAGTTGCTAAACCTAATCCTGAAATGATAGTCCAATAAAATCAGATATAAACTGTCCATCTATCTATCAATACATTATAAGGGGGAAAATAAACAGTGTAATGACAACATGAAACCAAGTTTTTCAATAAGCAAAGTATTGAAAGTAAATCTGTTCTTATATTAATGCTCATTAAAGTATAAACTGTTTTGGTATAAAAATTTATTGACAAACAAACACACTATACCTTCTTTGGAATAAGCTTTGGTCTTTGTTTCTCTTTCTATAACTTTAAATCTCTCCATTCTCTAATAAGAAAACATTATTGCTAATCATTATTAATTATTATTAATAATTGCAAATCCGCATATTACTTAATTTTCCGGTTATTTTCCGTATATTACAACAAAATGGCTGACAGAGGAGGACTAGAATGGGTCTGTAAACATTCCAGAACTCACAGATTCAATAATTTTTCTGTTATCCATTAAAGATCTCTTGTCTTTGATGTCATTAGAAGTTAACCATGTCTTTATTTGGTCTCTCAAACGCTAACAGAAAGCAAAAATTAACCTCAAAAATCACTCTCTGGCTTGGAATTTGAGTGCTCGTCTTCAAAGACTCTACAGACAGAAGCTTACCTGAAGTTTCTTGATTTCTTTCTTTAAATCAGCTTCATATTTTTCCTTTTGGTTTGCATTGGCTGCACTATTGACCTGAGAATCATTTTAATTTGGGGTGGATAAGATAAGTCTACATTGAGCAAACCTTCGTCCAGATATCATCAAAGGTCTCTACACCTTCTGTCACTTTCTTTAGACATCTGTCAATCTCTCCTACAAGTAAATCCACATTCAGACCAGTTTGAATGCTCCCAGCAATCAAAAAGAGATATTCAGAACCCATTTCTCTGCCATACCTTGCAATTTTCTCTTGTCTGCCATGTTATCTAACACTGTTCAAGATACACCAGGTCATTGAAAACACTGACAATTAAATTCAAAGCTTAAGAGGAGGGTGGTTAGCTTAAGAGCTGCTCTCCTTATTACACTGTAAACCTCGTGCTGGACGTCTAATTAGAAATGGAAATTCAAAATATTTAAATATCATATGATTATCATGTGACCAGAATTCGCCATGGAGGCAGAATACAAATAAACAAATAAAATCGTGCGAACTTTTAACCTTTCAATAAAAGCTGTAGACAATTGCAATGTCTAATGAGTGGGCAAGATCTAGCAGTTCCTTGATGGATCTGACAATTAGAGGTCATTTACCACCATCATCACGAACGCGACAGGTACTTTCACTAAGCTAGTGAAAACTAATTGTACTTTTCATTATAATATTATATACAGAGACTATCAACTGAGGCAAGGATAAGAAAAAAGACCAAGCTATCAAAGAAACCTGAGTGAGATATTATATATAATCTATTAGGACTGGTATTATATCTCTTGTAGAAATTACAGAGGAAATCTTAGACCTGGGTCAGTTCCCACAACACCACTCTGGGATGAAAATGTATGTGCAGTAATTATTGAAAGTCTACTATATTAATCATTTTATTTTAGAATCAGTTATTTATAGAGTCCACTTCTGTTCCTTTAAGTGCACGTGGAGCTTCACATCATTCCAGAACAACCGCACCAACTAAAAGACATCTTTATCAGCCGATAAGTTGGAGGGAACATCCTGTTACACCAATTATTAGAAAAGTTGGCTCAATTAAGTCACTACCTTCATCATCAAAACATCTTGGATCACAATCGCAAATTGAACTGGTATCAAAAACCAGTCATACAAGTTCTGAAGACCTGGATGCTGTCATACTACATTTTAAAAGCGATACCAACTTACCTGACACTCTTGATGACTTGAATCAAAGTGTTGATTTGTTATCTTCAGAGATTGACGACATTCTACAAGGTATTAATGCTGGGATGATTTCAAATTCACCAGAGGGTGCTAACGATCTATTAACATCTAATTCAAACTGTAAACCTCATATAAAGAATGAACAACGTGTTAATGTGGGATCATCAGAGAAAATACTCAATGATGAGGTTAAATTTACAAATGATATGATGACAATATCACCTTCTGAAGTTAAGTTAAATCATAGCTACCAGCCAGTCGACTATGATCAAGAAAAGTCCTTCTCTAGTGTAACACCATCACATACATCTCTGACTGCACATAGAGTTAATGGAGAAATGAATTCAATGGAGATTGATGCTGTTGTTAAAATACAGAGGTGGTACAGAGCTAAACAGGTTAAAAAACACAAAAGAGAATTGCAGACTCTTTTGAATCACAAACGTGAGGAGTTGAATCTTGCTAAGCACAAACACCAAAATGCATTGAATGAGGTATATATAATGAAGTAATATATTTGTAGTTTGTATTTGTTATCCAGAGTGCAGTAGAGGACGAGAAGCAACGTAGAAGAGAGGCTAAAATGCAAGCAACTCGTCAAGCTGCTATTGATAAATTGAGGAAGAAAAGAGAAGAGAAGAGAAAGGAAAATGAAAGAATAGTAAAAGAGGAAATGGTGAGAAAGAAAGTAGTGTTAAAAACAATAGATTTAATGTCTTATTGAATAGGCATTAATTGAAGCTAATGGTAAGACGAAAAAATCTACAAAACAGCGACCATTTATTGTTGCCACTATCTCTGAAGATGACAAAAACAAATCCTCCGCAAACCAGTTAAAGGAGGATACTAAGCAGACTGGAGAACAACACAGAGTTACTGGAGAACATCAAACTGAAAGCATAAACACAGATAATAAAGAGTCCACTGACCCTCAATTAGATGAATTCTTTAAGGTAACAAAATCTCAGTTCCTTGTTGGATAGTAATCTCATTTTTGATAGGCTGGACCCAAAAAACCAACACCTCCTAGCTCAAAGTCACCATCACCATCTCATCATCCCACCTCCACTATGGACAGCATTTTTGCTACTCTGAAGGAGCTAGAAGAAGCACCACCACCATTGGCAGGACCCACATCACCCTCCTCTGTCAGTTACCTCTCAACCACTAACCTTCAAAAACTTCCAAATGACAATCAAGTCACACCACATGGTCTAAACATGCCCAATAGCAAGTTGCAGAGTATTCTCACATACCTTGATGAAGTAGAGAGAAATGACCCAATTTCACAGGGACAGGACCTATTAGAGCATGTTAATCAACAGGGTTTACCTTCAAATGGTTTGAGTGAACAGTTAGAAGCTGCCTCTACTGTGGCTAATGATGTAACAACTACTATTGTCACACAACGACTTGAAATTGAGAATAAAAACAAAACAGTTGAAATGTTGCAGAAAGCACTGACACAGCAACGAGAATTGACTATCTATCACGCCAAAGAAATGGAAAAAGAAGCTCAAAAACGTCTAGAGCTTCAGAAACAGGAGTATGAGACCACTATTCAACGTCATCAGTGTTTCATAGATCAATTGATAGATGACAAAAAAGTTTTAAGTGATAAATGTGAACAACTTATTAAAGAACTAAAAGACTTGGACAAAAAACATAAAACTAAAATTAGAACTTTGGAAGACAAGTGAGTCTAAAACTAGTAACATTATTATTTATTAATGCAAAATAAATAAGGCAAGTCTAAATTAATGGTCACTTTTAATTCTAGACATGCTACAGAAATGGAACATCAAAAGCAGACTTCTATTGCTGCCGAAAAATTACGTCGAGAGAAATGGAGAACTGATGAGACACAGCGAATTAAAGAGGCCACAGTAAAGAGTTTAGAACCAGAAATTCAACGTATTATAGCTAGAGGAAAAGCTGAGATACAAAAGTTGAAAGCAATGCATGAGGTAACAAGATAACCTTTCCATAATAAATCTTGTCATAACTAGTTCCATAGGCTGAGCTGTTACAAGCTGATGAAAGAGCTAGTCAACGTTTTATACAACAGACAGAGGAGTTGAGAGCACAGTATGCTCAGGAGAAAGAAATGGCTTGTCAACACGAGAGAGAACTTGCCAGACAAAAGTGATACTGTACTATGACTTAATAAAAACTAATGATGTTTGTCTTTGTAGGTATGAACAGTTAGCTGAGCAAGAAGAGAGAAGCTATCAACAATTAAGAAAGAAAATGTACTCAGAACTTCAACAAGAAAGAGACAAATTGACAGCAGAAATGCACGGACACAACAATGCCATTGAAAATCAAGTGAAGGGTCTTAAAGTCAGTTCCTACCAACAGGAGCTGTTTTCACACGTGTCTTTTGTTATACTCAGGAAGCTCATAGTACTGAATTGATGAAACTAAAAAAAGATCACGAGGCAACTGTAGAAGAATTACAACGAAGACACTCTGTACGTGTACACTATATTAAACTTGGATACTCAAATCATTTTCTTTAGGCTGAATTAAGGGATCTTCAAGAGCGTCTAAAGATTGAGAAACAAATGTGGGAAGAAAACTATTTAAAGAAACAGGATGCAACTCTCATGTCTCGAGAAAGAGAGATGAGAGAGCAGCTGAGAAGAGAAAGAGACATGGAAATTGAAACTGTAATACAGAAACTAGAGACAGAAACAGCCACAGCAAAAGAAGAGTGTGAAAGAGCTGCAGAGTCAAGAATCAAGTCAGCCTAACATTAGAAAATGTATTGAGATTTGTGATATTTTTCTTACAGGAGAATTAGAGAGAAATATGAGACAGAATTAAAAGAAGTGGAAAGATCAGAGAAGAATACACTCCAGAAGTTTAACACTATGAAGGTCATACTAATGTACTAAATGACTTGTTTGATGGCATTTGTTATATTCAGGCTAATCTAACTGAGTTAGAAGGTCAAGTTGTTAAGCTTACTTCTCAACTAAAATTAAAAGAGGAAGAAGTGATTGAAATTAATGAAATAGCAACGAGATTGACAAAAGAACGCGATCAATTTGCTGATGTAGTTCGACAGGAATTCGCTGACAAGTATGTCACTATCACTCAGTACTATTTTTTTACCATTACAGTGAGTGCATTATATACACTTATTTTTTAGGCTCGTAACCGTAGAAGAGGAAAACAAACAGTTTAAGTTAGAGATGAGTGAACTACAAACTAGACATAAATTAGAAAAGGACAGGCTTCAACGTACAAAAGAGCAAGAGTTAGCTGAAGTACACAGTAGAGTTAAACAAGCATTAGCTAAGAAAGAGGAAAACTTAAAAACACTTCGATCTCAACATGAGGTAATTTTTGGATTGAATTGTGGTCTAATTTGATGTGTTATTTTAATTTTGTCAGGCGGCTTTGAAAAGAGCTGATCATTTGGAAATGTTATTAGAACAACAGCGAAAAGAATTATTAAAAAGATAACTTTGATCCATACCAAAATTAAAATATTTTTAATTCTGCAAAATCATACATTGTAAAATGGAGTTCTCAAATAATAAGACTTGTACAATGTAGCAGGCAATGAAATGGTTCCTCAACTTTTGCATCATTATAAATAAAGCTGTCAAGAGTTTATTCAGTGGACTTTGTAAAGTGGGATATATAATTGCTGTTGTGGTCAGCCAGCTTAATATTCTATTACATCACACATATTACATTAATAAAAGACAATTATGTTATGTAGCATGATTATCAGTCACACAGTGAGTAAAAAAATGAGTCTTCTAGATTGTTCAAGTGCATCTTTCATTTCTATCAGGCAGCTTTGAAAAAACTTGATCAATTGTTACAACAACAGTGAAAAGAATATTTAAGATAACTTTGATCATATCAAATTTAAAATATTTTTAATCCAAGCATTATACAAATCATACATTGTAAAATGGAGTTCTCATATAATCAGGTAGCCTTCTGCAGTTTCTTTCCTATAGCTCCACCAGGATGGTTACTGGCATAATCCTCTTTACTAACTCCTCTCCTAGCAATTAGCTCACAAACCAAAGCATTACATAACATTTCCTACACACAGAGATAGCATACATTTTGATATCTGGCAAACTACTGACTTGTATGATAAGGCTTGTAGAAGGCAGACAATCAAACGGTTCCTCAACTTTCACATCATTATAAATAAGGCTGTCTAAACAGAGTTTATTCAATGGACTTTCTAAAGATAGTGGGAAAATTACTACTGTACTTGTTAATACTGCTGTACCTTGTACTGCAGTTATTGCTAGTGGAGTTACCCCTTTAGCTAATACTTGAGATGCAGCTCTGATTGTTTCACTAGTACTACCACTGTGTGAAATGAATATACAGACATCCTTACCTGGATGTAATTTGCCTAGATGGCAGAGAAAGAGATGGAAGGATAGGATGATACTTTAATAGACTTTTATATACCTAAGTCACCATGTTTCCATTCTGATGCATGAACATATTGTGATGATACTCCAATAGAGCTAAGTGAAGATGCCAGTCTAGATGCAACATGTCCTGACTTACCTAAATGAGCTGATCTTATCTAGTTAATACGTTACCAACTTACCAATGCCAGATGTGAATACTTGACCCTCACAGTTCTCTAAAATTGCGAGGAAATTTGTCCAGTTGTTCCTCTGTCTTTCAATAGAGGAAAGAATGTTGTTAGCAACTAGAGCATCTTTCTCCAGTGACTGTGTAAACCCAGTTAACTGATTACTAATAAACCCACCACCTAAATGGACAAAAGCTTCATATAGTTTATTTGATAATAATTTTCAAAACAAAATGTTAAAACAAGTACACAATCCATGACTTTACCAAACTCCATTTGTGGTAGGTAGCCTTGGAGAATTCTCCTAGAGAGGAGACAGACACATATTAAGAAATGATTTTAAGGTGCTCTAACTTTGACGTTGGAACAGGTACTCCTCCAACAGACTGGACTCCAGCAGCACCAAATGCATTAGCAATCTTTCCTAATTTTTGTAGCTCCGTGCTTGTGCCAGGAAAACCAAACTTAGAGATACCTATGATATTATATGTTGCCATGACTACCAAACTACTGTATTTTCTCAGATAGAAGCCTCCTCCAAATAGAGACCTGGTCTCGAATTGAGGGGTTCAGTCCACAATATCAACTCTCACAATTTCCATTCCGATAATGTCAACTTCCAAAATGGCTAAGTAAAACTACACCTAACATGAATTACTATAACATTGCTAAAATCTAATGTAGCCAGATCCTGGCTTTTCTAGAACATTGGCAAGAATACGCCGATTGTTCTCAGTTGGTTGAAGAACCAAGTTTGGTCAGCCATTTATCTTAGTTCACAAACAAGTGAACTAAGTACACACTTGATGACATTTGATACAATGAGATTTTAGGAGTTTACATTATTGGAATGGACACTATGGGAGTTGACACAATACTTATTACTACTGACTATGTCATTCCCACTAGCCATGTGTACTCGTGTTGCTCCCGTTTTTTATACTCTGGTCAAAAATCTCGGAATAGAGGCTGAGCCATAATATAGTATATCAACCACCAAAAAATGATTGGTTGTAAACTCAATTATTATTATAACTAATTAATAGCTACTAGTAAAAATTAATTCAATATCTGCTATTAACAATAACACAATAACAACGCTATCATCTGTGCTTAAAGAGCCATGACTACAATTATTCTTAGGATTGCTTTACTAACCAACAATCAGACCTCCCAGAAATGCATCTCCAGCTCCAGTTGTGTCTATCACTTTATCAAGCTTAGTTGCCTCCACTTTAATGATCTATAGTGCACAATATAATACAATTATTGTGTCTTTAAATCTTTAAATAATGTTTAATAGAAATAATAACTCGTGTGATGACTTGAATGGTACAAAACATTGAGAGTGCTCAACTAGTGATATATTAATATTTATAACAATTTATGTTTCTATGAGAAACATTGACTGAACTAGCTACTAACACTTGTCTGTATAATAGAGAACAGATATAGTCAAAGAGAAAACCAATACAGTCAAAGACAATGTCAGTCTTCTTTGATAAAATGTTGACACTAGGGAAGACAGTTGTCAAAGGACATAAAACATTACATTAGTGGAGCGAAAGTATCTTCCAGGCAAGACATAGTATACATGTAAACATTGGAGTAATTATATTGTATTGCTGATGGTCACTTCCTTAATGAGTTAACTCTAGACTACACACACGTACATGTATATACACAAATGGACTGACATCTTTATGGGTGGCTAAAATACTGCCAGAAGCTCCGTCAGTTATGGCTATCATTTTGGAACCACACTTGTCTATCAATTCTGTTGCTGCGGTCATGAGATCACCACCACTACAGAGAGAATTTACAATAAATAGATCAAATTACCAATGAGAGCTATTCTTTACTTTGGGTGATGTTATCAGGTCAACAATGATAATATTGAAAAGGTATAATGTATCTTGCTCTCTATAAGTAATCACACACACACACACAGAGAGTATATAATGTACATTTTGGACTTGGAAAACAATTCTTACTATACAGAGATGGCCACAATGTAGAGGTTAAGTAATACCCTATAATCTTAAGGGACAAGAAACGGATACTACGTGTAAAGGTGTCCTTATTTCAGAGTGCTTCACAAGACAATCCAATATACTATTTATTAAACAGCTGTAATTGATTACATTATGCCTATTTTGTAATCCCATTAGACAATACCACGTGCTAAGTGTAGACATATAACTGCTCTAAGCATGTACATACATGTAAATACATGTATGTACATGTATTATGTATACTGAACCATTTTATTATAGATGTTTATTGCTACCATAATTGTTAAGTACATTTCATTGATCGTAATTATTGAACACACACATAGACACACCAATACTGACTTGAGCTGTTTTCCCAGCACTTGTAGAACTTCAACAGCAGCTGCCTTTGCAGGCTTGAGAATATCGGCTGTATTAAGGCACTCTAATAACTCATCCATCTCGCCTAGTTTTGCCTCATTGATGGCAGCCTAATATTAGTGAGGCAATGAACTGTTACAATTGAATAATAGAGATAGTGACATAACAGGATCACTACTAAAAGCATTTTTAACAGTAGTGTGTGTGTTATTGTTATCTTAATAGCATTGGGTGTCTTCAAGGCATCATAGTGTGATTAAGTTAGATTAACACCTGTTAAACAATTATAGTTAGTTAGTATAAATTACCATACTTGTGTTCAACTTAATTACACATATCCCAATAAAATAATAAATCAATAATGAACCTGTCTATACATCAAAACATCTGTTACTTCTCTCTAGAGTACGAACAGTTGAACTAGTGTAACCATCGGATTCATAACATAGTCTCAAGGGACAGTAAACTGAAGACTGGAGTATTGATGTTTACAGATCACGACTATAGGACTATATACGTTGTACTAGTTACAACTTTAAAAGGAGTATGATTTCACTATATGTGTTAATGTTGTAAACAGTTGCTATTTCACGTCCTACCTTACCACTTACTACATACACACATAGTATAAACTTACTGCAGGAGGAACATCTAGATCCAATATTGATAACACACCTGCTTCTCTGAAGTATGTAGTCATAATATTATTGATACTACAGTAACTCTTACTTGGCCATTTTTAACACTTCTAATACTCCAGAGAAAGGGACTTGAGATATTTCAGTGGTAACCATGGAAGCATACTCCTTAATAGCTCTCTCTATAAAACAATATGGTAAATATTATTAGTTGTTGTTTGTGTGTGAACATAACAAATATTTTATTTTGGTATTTATACAGCGCATACCAAACGATTCCCTAGCTGTTTTGGCATTAATAAGGAAAGTAGCAGCAGGTGCCATGAGGATACTCCTCTCGCCATCTTCTTGAATGAACACGTGACACTGGAGTGAGATGAATGTGATAAGAGAATTTGTTTAAAGTAATGTCATTGTTTAAAATAATGCGATAAGTGAATAAAATAAAGGCAATTAGCACGTTCTTTTCAAATGGCTTTCAGAGAGATTGTTATAACAAAATGGTTTAATGTTTAGAATATAATAACTTAATAGTGTCTACAAGTACACAAACAGTTCAACAGTTTAGACTAACCTCAGCTGTAGTATAATGATCATCAACTAAACAAAGACAGAAAAAAAAACAATGAAGTGGAGTTAGTGACCTCTCATTTGGCCATCTAATGTACTGTCTGTTACTATGACTTATCACTAAGGAGTGACCCATTAAGATAAGTGGTCATCATTTAGTGAAACAAAGCCAACATTACGGTAATAAGGCTTCACTAAGGACTAAGGAATGTCACAACATAAGTATACACAGTTTTATACTAGTATATACTTCAATATATATTGTGTCATTCGTATAGAGTTAAACTGATATATTTATGCCATATTAAGACTGAACTGACATACAATACATTCTAGTATTACATACAACTTCTGTAACAAACAAATGGTCACACGTTATATTGTAACAGACGTACAGAGATGACATTCAAATTAAGAATGTCATGTAAATCTTTTGTTTACTACTTTCTATACTCATTGGTATCACCATATTGAAGTCCAAGTAATCAATAGCAATACCATAAAGACCATTATTTCATGACATACTATGTCCAACTAGGGAAGGGTGTTGTCATTTTGTTATGTTTAGTTTAATATTGTTTACTGAACTCTTAATGAAGTCTGTTGATACTCCCATCTTCTTTAATTTTGTACGAATGAATTGGCCTTGGTCATCATTACCTTGAAGTGCTAGCATACCTGTCGGAACTAGAGAACAAAATTAATTCCTGGCCCTTCGTCCAGGAAGTAATTTGTACCTCCTCCAAGAGCAGCCCAACAGAGATGGTTAAGTGTGACTCCTCCTATCAGTTTAGCCTCTAGAGCTTTGAAAGGACTACAGAAAACCACATTTAATGTGGGTGTGTCCAATTTTGTACACAAAATGACATTATGAACTCCAAACTCTCTTGTTAAATTAATTAATACCCACTAACCTCAAGAAGAATCCCTTCTCTCCAGCTTGTGGTACAACTAAAATAAAGACAAGTGGTATTAAATGTCCATCCATATTTACATGTACATGTACATTAAAGCATTAACTGACCTCGTACGTTATAGATGTTATCAACTACATTACTACCACAGCCAAAAACATATTTCTTTTGTCCATCTTCTGTAGCTTAAGAATAAGAATAAAGACATAGCAATTGAAAGACAGTGTAAACATTGGAGGCAGCAGTTGAATGGATGACAGTGACAATATTGATGTTTACCAATATCTACTTTTGCTTTCAATGATGGGCTTGTGGAAATGAGTCGTTTTAGATATGATAGCTTTCTAGTGGTAAACGTTGCATACATTTTCTTAGAGTGGGAGTGGCTGAATTAGAAGTGGGAATTAACCGAGAAGTGTTATAAATACAACCAGATCGTGTCTGGCGTTGTTAGTTGTGTCTGTTCAGTCAATAACTTGTCACCTGTGAACAAATTTCAATAGAAGATTTTTCACCTGTTGTCAAAGACAGTACTGAAAGATGGCTGAAGCACTTCTTCCACCTGCTAATCTCGTCACTCTCTTTCAACCATACAACCCGCAAGAGGTAGAAATAAGCGACTCTTTGCAGGAATTCAACATTGTTTTGTCAGACATGAACGAAGACGACAACTTGTCGGATACAGATTCCAGTAGGCATGGAGTTGAAGTGGTGTCTTGTTGTCCAGATTGCAGAGAGGCCTCCAGCCCGTTGATAGAAGCAGTTAGCTATGATCATGTTCGTTGTCTCAAAGAGATTCTCAGACTCCAACCAAATGCAGATATTCTTAATGCACAGCTGACTACTGGGGTATCATTATCTCATGTTGCATCTCGTAAAGGGTCTCTCGCAGCTCTTAAAGTATTGATCGAATCCAATCCGTCACTGGCCTATTCTAGTGATTATAAAGGAGCAACTCCTTTGCACACGTGTGCCTATCATGGCCAGATAGCATGTCTTAGATATTTGCTATCAAATACGGACTGCTCTCCAAATGCCAAAGACAATGATGGAGCATCTCCAGTACATTTTGCAGCTGTTTCAGGTCATCTAGACTGCTTGAAAGAGCTCTTTCTAACTGGAAAGGCAGACATCAACGCTACTACAAATAGTGGTGAAACACCAGGTAAAGCTCAGTATATTGTATAGTACATTGTAATGCTATGTACTGCTAGATAAGGGAAATAAGAAAATTACATTAAGGAATGATGGTTTTTCTCTTAAAGTATAAACTTGTTGATTTCTTGTCCTTCTTGAAATAAAATATACTTTTTCCTTAGTTTATTTCACTGCACAAGAGGGTCATTTGGATTGTATGCAATGGCTTGTTGATCAGGCTGGAGCTAGATTAAATATTGCTTCATATGATGGTATGACACCCATACATGCAGCTGCTCAGAGCGGTCAACTATCAGCAACTCATTGGCTCGTGAGATCAGCAAACTGTCCAGTTAATGTGAGGACAAGTGATGGCGCAACTCCAGTTCATTTTGCAGCTGCCAAAGGTAAGAAATGGTTTTGGTGTAAATTTTGTGTGACTTGTTCTCAAACAACAGGTCACGTCATGATCTTAGAATGGATGTTACATCACAAGCTGGCAACAGGATTGGAGCGAGATGATTATGGTGCTACTCCAGTACATGATGCTGCAGAAAATGGGAGACTAGAGTGTTTACATGTCTTTTACAACCACTCAGTTAAGCTTGACTTTCAAGATGCTGACGGTTTGAAACCTAAGTAAGCATAAAAAGGTGTAAACACATCTCAGTCTGTGTAGAAAAATTACTGCTAATTAATCAATATTTAATATTTGTTTGCCAAAGCTAAGTTCATTTTAGTGGGTTTTCCTTATATACAAATAATACTATTGAGAAATTATTTGTTGTTTATTAAATTGTGTTTTTAGGGACTTGGCTGAAGAAAAAGGTCAAGAAGAGTGTGTGGCATTTCTACGGAGTCCTCGTCAACACTTACAGAATTGGATTCAACAGAAACGCCAGCTTCAAGGAGCATGGCAGTTTTCTGAGGGAGAAAGAGATCACATGATTGAAGTGGTAAAGACACCAATAAAGAAGAGAATGTCGTTCAGTTTCCTCTCCAAAATCAAGGTATGAAGAAATTATTGGTTTAGGGTGTACAATAATAAAATACCCAGTTGTTGAGCATGTACTGATAGGTGGGAGTACAGCTGATGATAGGTCACGTAAACAATGAATATCGTTACAAAATTATTCATGGTTGATTTAAAAAGATTCACAAACCTCAGTAGAATATATCCAATGTTTACATGTACACAAGTTATTAATATTTATTGTTTTTTTTATATTTTCGTATACAGATTGGATCAAAATAAACATCACAATATCAAGACATTACATATCAATATTGTCAACTTCACTGTTACCCTAACATTCAATCCCTATCCATACATATTACATACATCCTTACTACCACGCATATGTATCATAAAATAAAAATTAAGTGTTCAAAAATACTCATTAGCTTCACAACGATACTGGTATACATCGTTTTATAAACTCTACAAAAAAATTGTTTTGATGTAAAATATAATTATTTTAAATTTTAAAATCAAAATTAAATAATTGACTATTGAACATAACAATGGTTTTCCACCATAATAGGAAAAGTAAACACTGTGTTTGCCAACACTCATAGCAATTAAATTTTAATATTTTAATTTGACAAACATGATTCAAAATTTGCCAAAGGCATCTGCTAATAATATCAACAAAACATCACTTAAAAATAATAACAGCAAGAAAAATCAAAAGAATAATTCAGACATCTTGTTATTCGGTACTGCCAAACTGATTAAAGCTTGTATCTGAATGTGTTCTTCTCCTTACGAAGGAAGCCCATTGTAGCAATGGGATCAGTTTTCTTAGCATGAGCTTGTACGCTGGGCTCTCTACATGTGTAAGTTATAAAAAATGAATTACTATTAATGACAAGTTTTTGTTAAAGTTGTTATTACATGTAAAATGATGAATGGTCTCATATTGGTATTGTTATATGACAACAACAGTGTATGCTACTCAAAAAAAGTATTATGTTCAAAAGCAATTGATGATGTGTTTATAATTAACCACTGTTATTGTAACAACTATCCTACATTATATTTCCTGGTGACATATACACCTAGACAGTCCCACTTGGCTACCTACTCATTCACCTCTCTACCCACTTGTCTCTAACATGTAAATAACAAACTGTAAAATGAACATTTGTTATCTCACCTCACTCTAACAAAAGGGTTAAATTTGAACTCATCTCCAATAGTAGATGGAATAGTTGGTTCATCAGCATTCCTTTTAGCCTATAGTCCATATTCAATACAATATAATATAATATAATATAATATAATATAATATAATATAATATAATATAATACAATACAATATAATATAATATAATATAATATAATATAATATAATACAATACAATATAATACAATATAATATAATATGTACTTTAGCCCAAGCTATCTTCTTTATTATATCTTGATTAGCTGGTTCAACATGCTGAGCATATGACAAATTTTGTAGTGTATATTCATGACCACAGTACACTTGCTATTAACAAAGTGATCATATAATAAGTGATATATAGTAGAACATGCATATATATGGTACATTAAAGTGATACATATAGTAGTACATGTGTATATGGTACATTAAAGTGATCATACAATAAGTGATACATATAGTAGTACATGTGTATATGGTACATTAAAGTGATCATACAATAAGTGACATATGTAGTAGTACATGTGTATATGGTACATTAAAGTGATCATACAATAAGTGATACATATAGTAGTACATGTGTATATGGTACATTAAAGTGATCATACAATAAGTGATACATATAGTAGTACATGTATATATATGGTACATTAAAGTGCTTATATAATAAAGGTACATTGCTATTCTTAAAGTTATGATAACATCAGAAACTAATCTAGAACAAATTGGAGAATTAAATGAAGCTGCATGTTACACGACACGGAATTGAGACATGATTCCTAGAACATAACTTCATATTTGGCAGAAAAGTTTTGTTATAGTACATCATGTTAGTGAATTGGCAATTAAAAGATGTACTTTTACAAATGAGACATTAGAGTAAATCAATGATGAATGCTACTATGATAAAGTAGTGTGGCTAGCTACATAGTCCATCCTGGATGGATTAGCTCTTGAGTACACAGTAAATGACATCATAATATATTTGATATAAGGAAATAAGTAATAGAGACATATCCAAACTACAGACTAAAATAATTTTAGAGTGAGTAGAGTTAGTCAGCCATGTCATAGTAAAGGTTCAATCAGGTCAACTACTATATCTGATACTATCACTATTAGATATCTGATCAGTCAAACAGAAAGTTATCACAATGACTAACACACTTATCCACAAAGACATTAGTAAGACTACACTACATTCTTCTTACCACTATAGTACCTAGCTATCAACAATGCACTCTTACTGTTTCAAGAGGGAGGGAACCCAATACCTCACAAAGTGCATGATACATCTGTTCAGCTGTTCCTTCAAAAAACCGACCACATCCACCCACAAATAACGTGTCACCTGTAAGTTGTTAACTAAGGTAACTAAGGTTACAGTAAGATATAGATAATGTAACACTAGTACATCTGCAATAATATATGGACTTCTGTGAATGTTAGTTAAGTAATATGAGCGTGCACACACACACACACACACACACACACACATCAATCTCTGCTATATTACCAGTAAAGACAGCTTTGGATGACTTATCTAGACTTTCTACAAAATAACAAATATGTCCACTAGTATGACATGGAGTCTCCAGTGCAGTAACAGATAGCTTACCAACCTATACAAGATGGAATAGAAAAAAGAATTACTATTTTTAGGTTACCTGTATAATGTCATTGGTTTTAACTTTTTTGTTCAAAGCTCCAATACGTTCATCATTACCACACACTATGAGATCTGACATCTTTGTTATTAGTTCCTCATTACCACCTGCATGGTCCCTAGGAATGGATGAATAGATGACTGAATGGACGCATAAATAGATGGATAACTACATGTATCCAAGGATGAATGGACGGTACTAACAAATAGTTAGTTAGTTAGTTTGATGAATGAATTAAAGAATATATAATAAATATAATTATTATAAATACAATTTTTTACCAATGATGATGAGTTGTTAATACTGTAGTCAATTTGACTTGTTCTTTTTTAACAAACTCCACCACCTCAATAGAGAAAGTAAATCAAAGATGTACATTTAATAAGACCACTATACCTTTTTCGGCTCCACAGGATCAACAATGGCTGCCTCTTTGGTTTCATCGTCCACCAAAAGATACATGTAGTTATCTTTAAGAGCAGGTATCAGTTTGATGTACATGGCTAATTGAATGTGAGTGGTTGGTCGAGAGTGATAAGTTAAAGAGCACAATGAAAGAGGGGGGGTAGTACTGAATGTAGCAGATAATATGAGGCGCCCTAACAGCAGAAAAGAGGTATAAGATGGTGTCATTTACGTTTTATAATTTATAACAAGGTGTGGGTTGTCCATAGAGTTAAAGGAGAACTCACGAGATTGAAAATATGATTGTTTTCTGATAGACTGTTTCACAGTTGTTACCAGATAACTTAAAGAGCTGCGAGAGATCATACAGACAGTGTACTGTGTAGATCAACTCCAATTAGTGCACACTGTAACTATTAATTAATATTAATTTTTATTAATTTTTATTAATTATTTTATGAAAATTAAACAAAATTGATGCATTATTATAATTAAGGGCAGAAAAATTGTAATAATTTCAAATTTTTTTATTGCACAGCTATGCCAAAATTTAATTCAGATTTTCTGTGGTAATTTCAGTGGACCACTCCAAGTGGACATTTTTATCATCATCTCCAAACCTGCAACAAATTGTATGTAAAACCTCTTACCATCATTCCTTTAGAATCCAGATCTCAAGAAGTTAAAATAATCATGAGATTGAGTTGGTCCATAACTGTTCTAGCTTCTCCACTAGTAATTTGAACACAATTTTCGAGAAGTGTTAATTGAGTATTGACTGACTGTGTACTGACTTCTATAATATATTAATTGTTGATACTTCAGTCCTGCTAATATTTAGCTCACTATACAAGAAATGCTAGTTTTATACCTGCAATAAGTGGTTCCTTCCTACAAACTAGACATAAATTAGAAAAGGACAGGCTTCAACGTACAAAAGAGCAAGAGTTAGCTGAAGTACACAGTAGAGTTAAACAAGCATTAACTAAGAAAGAGGAAAACTTAAAAACACTTCGATCTCAACATGAGTTAATTTTTGGATTGAATTGTGGTCTAATTTGATGTGTTATTTTAATTTTTGTCAGGTGGCTTTGAAAAGAGCTGATCATTTGGAATTGTTATTAGAACAACAGCGAAAAGAATTATTAAAAAGATAACTTTGATCCATACCAAAATTAAAATATTTTTAATCCTGCAAAATCATACGTTGTAAAATGGAGTTCTCAAATAATAAGACTTGTACAATGTAGCAGGCAATGAAATTGTTCCACAACTTCACATCATAATCATTATAAATAAAGCTGTCAAGAGTTTATTCACTGGACTTTGTAAAGTGGGATAATTGCTGTTGTGGTCAACCAGCTCAGTATTCTATTACATTAATAAAAAAAAGGTTGCCCAAACGACTCTACTGACTCACTGATGGGCCTCCCTCCTCATGACATTCCTTCCCAGTAGTTTAAAATTGATTTAAAATTTATAAAATACATGTTGTGTTGCCCAAACAATTCCCTCTCACAAGAAGAAAAGTGTGTTATTATTGTGTTTGTCATCTTCTTTAAAGTACTACTGTACAGAAAAATACCAGACAATTATGTCGTGTACCATAATTATCAGTCACACAGTGAGTAATAAAACAAGTCTTCTAGTTTTGTGCAAGTGCTTTCAAAAAAAGCTGATCATTTGGAAATGTTATTAGAACATCAGTGAAAAGAATAATTAAAAAGATAAGCATTATACAAATCATACATTGTAAAATGGAGCTCTCATATAATCAGGTAGCCTTCTGCAGTTTCTTTCCTATAGCTCCACCAGGATGGTTACAGGCATAATCCTCTTTACTAACTCCTCTCCTAGCAATTAACTCACAAACCAAAGCATTACATAACATCTACACACAGAGATAGCATACATTTTGATATCCGGCAAACTACTGACTTGTATGATAAGACTTGTAGAAGGCAGACAATCAAACAGTTCCTCAACTTTCACATCATTATAAATAAGGCTGTCTAAACAGAGTTTATTCAATGGACTTTCTAAAGATAGTGGGAAAATTGTTACTGTAGTTGTTAATACTGCTGTACCTTGTACTGCAGTTAGTGGGAACAATGTTAATGTTAATACGAGAACACTTCTTTTAAAAGATCGAAATATTATCATGATTTTATATGTAAGAAAATTCCGTCTAAAATAACTATACATTTATTGTCAGTGTTTAACAAGAAATAATTCTACACACAACTATGTTAAATTTAAATTATTGCACAACTTGTCAGTTGATTTATTCTTCCCAATCCTTCTTAATAGCAAGAGCCCACTCCCACTCAAGGTAGACATTTTTATCGTCATCCAAAAACTTGCTCTTCAGAATGTAAGTACCTCTAGACATCACACCACTGGGAGCCTCCTCAGGTGGAGTTTGAAAAACATGGGCCTCAGTCTTTGGACCATAGCTTCCTACCATTAAGTTGGTTTTGTCCACTAGAAAATTAAATACAAATATGATCACATCCACTCTTTGTATTAGATATCTGACCTCTAATTCCTTTTCGGAAGGCAGCATGAGCATATCGTAAACCAGTTACTATTTCTCGTTGTACACGAAAAACTACTTTAAGACGATAGCTTGTACCTTCTTTTATAATTACTGGCTTGCTCTTCAAAGTTGATAAATCTCCTAAGGAGGAGAGAGAGGAAGAGAGTTAAAGACAAAGATAAGTCATCTTACCTGTCAAATCTAATGTAACCTCAGGCCTGCCATCAGGAGCTATAATCATTTGTTTTACAAGTACATTGTTTCCACCTTCATCTGTGTGTGTGCGTGTGCGTGTGTGTGTGTGTGTGCGTGCGAGTGAGTGAGTGAGTGAGTGAGTGAGTGAGTGAGTGAGTGAGTGAGTGAGTGAGTGAGTGAGTGAGTGAGAGTGAGTGAGTGAGTGAGTGAGTGAGTGAGTGAGTGAGTGAGTGAGAGAGAGAGAGAGAGAGAGAGAGAGAGAGAGAGAGAGAGAGAGAGAGAGAGAGAGAGAGAGAGAGAGAGAGAGAGAGAGAGAGAGAGAGAGAGAGAGAGAGAGAGAGAGAGAGAGAGAGAGAGAGAGAGAGAGAGAGAGAATATGTAACCTAATTTTATTGCCACGAAATTTGATATCTTCCAATGATAGGTCTTCCTTGATACAAACATTTTGTACAAAAATGGTACATAACTATCCTACACATACAAGAATTGTTTGGAAGATTTTACAACAACAAGGTAGTGGTTGCACATATTTCTAATAAGTACAAATTACTCAACCATATGATGTAACATTAATGAACTGTATATTATACAACCATATGATATTATAATATTTATATAACTTATTGATGTAGCATTAATGAAATATATAATATATATATTTATCTTAAAGGCAGAACAAAAATGGATTTAATTTACCCAAGAGAATTGACAAGATTGCCATGTTGAAAATGTATCGCTATTATTACTGTTTGTGTGATAGTGTAAATACCAAATAAAAGGTTACAATAACAGATTACTAATTGTTTCTATTGCACGTACATGAACATGTATTTATATATACATGTGTCATTCTTATTAATCACTAATCATGTGATCATTACATTTTCAACATTCTATAAAAACAATTGCTATATCATTACATTTCATAACATTCTATAAAAACCAATTGCAATACCATTTATCATTACCAACAGATCATTCTATTTTGTATTATTATAGAGCATTAGACTATTAGTATATCCAAGACTATTAGTATATCCAAGACTATTAGTATGTCCAAGACTATTAGTATATCCAAGACTATTAGTATATCCAAGACTATTAGTATATCCAAGACTATTAGTATATCCAAGACTATTAGTATATCCAAGACTATTAGTATATCCAAGACTATTAGTATATCCAAGACTATTAGTATATCCAAGACTATTAGTATATCCAAGACTATTAGTATGTCCAAGACTATTAGTATGTCCAAGACTATTAGTATGTCCAAGACTATTAGTGTGTCCAAGAAAATCTAATTGAAACTGAATACTAACGTTTAGTTAGCTTTCAATTTATAGGAGAGAGACAAGTGATTTGAACATTTAATATTTGTACTTTACAAAACAAGTCTATTATATCAGAATACTTAAGGTCAAATTCCAGATAAACTACAATCAATGTATATCTCTATAGATTTTTAGGATATGTCAAAACAAGGCTAGTTTATCATTAAGCAGAATAAACACAATTGCCATTATTATGCATGTTAAGTGAGGAATGTCAACCGACTTGTTTTCATAAGTCCATCACAGTAAGTCTACTGTATACAATGCTTTCAAAAAAAATGAAATTATACTTGAATACAGCTGCAGGATATGAACAATAATAAGGCTAAACCACAAACCACACCCTTCATTAGTTAGATTAATGTTTACCTAAAACATCTTCAGTCTGTCCCAATAAGGCTTCTTTATATTTCACGAGAGCCTCATCATCAGCGTCAAGTTCTTGAAGTGTTTTCAAGTCCACTTGTTTCGGTGTTTTATAACCAGGTGTAATTTCTTCATCATCACCCTAATTAATTAAGAATATTGAACCAATGAGTGACAGGCAGATTCTTGTAATGAAGCATCTATCCATCCAACATTAAATTATTACTACACTATACACAATAAGTAGACATAAGGATTACATTGGTATTTAACATATAGAAAAGGGTTGATTTTTTAGCAGCTACTAGCTCTTTAAAATTGTCTATATAAGTATCTATCCACATAGATACTTGTCTATTATAAGTATCTATTCGCATATAATATCAGTATCTACACCAATCCATCTGTTATACCTCAGGAACTTCAGGAGGCAATTGTTCTGTTTGGTCTGTGCCTTCAGCCATTGGTCACCTGTAATGACAAAACAGGAACAAATTAGGTGTCAGTCTGTTAACTTGAAGGTGTTGACTAACTTCAAAATGAGTCACTGGAAACAATATATAAAAGAGGAAAGTATCAACTTTGTTACCCCTATCTACTTTGTTGAGGTGAACTTACTACGCATGCGCAGTAAGTCCCGGTAATTATCTGCCTACCCACGCCGAGGATTAGAAAGGAACAATTATTATTAACGTCGTTTATGTTAGGTCACTAAACTGGACTCGATGCTATAAAATGATCCGTTCAAACTCAGCCAGAGTAACTGATCGAAGAGCTGTTTTTCCTAATTCTTCAATGAAGAAGACTACTACTACCACTGGCAGCTCCATTGTTGCAGCAGCACCTGTGGCAGCAGCTCTACAACCCATATCTCCGCCTAAAGTTATAAACAAATGGCACTTCAGATCTCTTCACTCCGATCCTCTAACTTTCACTCAAGATCAAAGCTCTGAAAACAAATCATGCGTACCATTGATGTACCAAAAGGTAATATGAGAAGATATCACAAACTAACTCGTTCTTCTCTTCTCTTTAAGATGCAATACATTGTCCAAGAGATGCTACACTCAGATACTGGTGTCCCAATTCGTTCACATCGCAGTAAATTGTTATCAACTGTTCCCAGTGCCTTTACAGGTTAGAATGATGGTCATTTAGTTTATACGTGTAAATGTACATTTAAAGTCTGTTGATATTAATATATGATACTGATGTCTACTGTGATGACAACTAACATATGTATGTCTAGAAACTCTTGTTCGACTGTCTGTCAAATGTATGTCAATAATGCTCAAAAGTGTAATTCACACTTTATTCTACCTTTTTATAATACATATTTTAAATTTACTTATTATTTTGACAAGCTAATTGTACTGTGAGCTCCTCAAATCAGACTAAATTTATTTATGTATTGTCTTTAAAAACCTGAAGACTTTTGAAAGCATTTTAAATTTTAGATTTGTGCTAGTATTATCATTTTGTTGTTTACTTAGCCACACGTATTCACTGTTATTAGTAAGGTGACATATTTCAGTTCCAAATTGGTACTGTTATCTGCTGGTTGTTGACTATTGGTACTCTGAAAATTGACTATGTGGCTGTTTGATAGTTCTTTTAGAAAGACTGCTTAGTTCCTTAATTTTTGTAGAGCTTCAAAGAAGGATCAAATCTACAAGACAGAGTCCATTTATAATTAGTTTTGTCACTTATATCATGGTATCCTCTTTGGAAGTTGTTGAACTTTGCTTCTTCTCCTTATGAACTCTAGTAAAACTAGTTACTGTATCAATAAACACAATTTAGTGGTCTTCTAAGTAAATATGATATTGATATCATTAGTATTTGTATGTTTATGTTGTGTGTAGGTTCTGATATAGTTCACTGGTTAATGAAGAGATTCACTTGTTCTAAAGGTTACTAAATGAATTAATGGATAGATGGATGGATGGATGGATGAATGGATGGATGGATGGATGGATGGATGGATGGATGAATGGATGGATGGATGGATGGATGGATGGATGGATGGATGGATGGATGGATGGATGGATGGATGGATGGATGGATGATCAGGTGTATGGATAGATAAATGTCTTGGACATACAAATTATGATAAATGTTTTTTTTATGTTTTCTGTTTCAGTTGAAGCTATTCATGTTGCCAATATGCTGTACGATCATGGCTTTTACTTCTCAATTGATAGTAAAGAACCATCTGTTAGAGATGATGGGTCTTTCTTCAGATTTCAGGTACGTACTTGTTAGACATGGGTCTCAGTCTAAAATTGCTGGTCATACTCAGACTCTGGTCACATGAGACTCAGTCTAAAATTGCTGGTCATACTCAGACTCTGGTCACATGAGACTCAGTCTGAAACTGCTGGTCATAGTTAGACTGGTCACATGAGACTTAAGTACTGATTGTATTGTACATATTATCTTTAGACTCCTCATCTTTGGCCATCTCAAAACTTTGATGATTCTGACTTTGAATATGGTAAGTGTCTCAGAACAAGTTATTGTTTGGAGTTATAAATAAAACATGACTAGTTTGTAAAGACATAACAATATCTTTCTCAATTATTTTCTCATAGCTGTATATCTCGTTAAACAAGTAAAAAGAAGTAAAACAAGTTTAAGACTAGCCGATTATGAGCTTGTAAGTACACCTACCTTAGTATACTAAAATATACAAGAATATACAAGAGTACATATAGATAAAAGTTGTATTTTCACATACTTGTACCAACTAATGCGTTACATCATTGATTGGATCATAAGTTCATACTATGTATTTATATATTAGACTTCTATTCACAACTATGTGGGTATTACTTGATAACAATGTTATTATAAGAATTCTTGCTATTGTGTATTTCTTAGTAAGGAGTTGTCTAGCATGTATGACTATTGGTCAATGATCCATCAAGTTAGGAGTGATACTGAGTTTAGAGTAATTTGTATGTTCCTTTATCAATAGGCTAATCTTCGTAATTTACAAAAGAAGCTCATATTACAATGGGACTATGTTAATGAGAGAGCTAGTGATGAAGTGAGGTAGGTGTGGTACCTTGTTAGTAAGAATAAAAGCAGCTGGTTTTTCTTTGTTGTTAATACTGTGATGTTTGCGGGTTTATTTATATACATGTAATTATAATTATGAATATTATTAAATGTGTTTGAAATGTGTGTACATGTTGTTATGTGATTCTTATGTAAATATTAAATAATTGTTATTGTAGGATAATAAAAGAACAAAAGAAGATGGCACGAAATCTTATGGATAGTCAAGAGAGAGCATTTTGGAGATTGAGAAGACCACCGGTAAGTTTATTTCATTATATATATTTATTGTTGGATCCTCCTCTCCTAGCCAGGCGAGAAAAGAATCATTGACTGTTTACTCTCAAAATTTGCCATTGCTCGTAAACCCAGTATTATTGAGGTAGTTATAACTATTTGTTAATTGTTTCTAGTATTTTGTGTTTATAGGGAATGTCATTTGAGCAATGCCTTCAACATGAGATTGTTGTACTTAGAAAAATGACAGAAATCAAACGTTACAAATTATCAACATCGCTAGAAGGGTAAGATTGGATATCAACAGAATTATAAGTGATAGAATGCTAATTGCTAATTACATGGAATTACAAGACTATATAGTGTCCCTTTGAAGTACATGTTGTATGACATTTGTGTAATTGTTGCTGTCACTAGCTAATACAAGTGTGTGTTCTTATAGTTTAGTGAATCATTGTAACCGATATGCCGAGTTTGATCCAATGCTTCAAGCACCAGTTCCTAGTAATCCATGGATCAGTAACGATGACTCATTATGGATACTAGAGAGATCATTGTAAGTTGTGTAATCGTGTCAATATATCGTTCTAGAATCTTAATCACATGATTATAATTGACAATTATTATATTAAATGTAATTTGTATTGTCAATCTTTGCAATATAATTACTGTATCAGCAGTTATTGTGATATAATTAGTGATATGTTTACTTTCCCAAGAAATAATTGAGACACTTGTTTGGAAAGGATTTTTAATTTAATCTTATACCAATAGTGTCTGAGATAGTTGTACTATAAGAATACTATATATTATGAGACAATATTGCCTTTGATGTGTGAAGTACTATGTACTATGAACATAAGCGATAGACTAACTAACTGAATGATATATCATCCTCTTTGTACTGGAAGTTTACCATTGATTGATTGTCTAACAAATATTGTTTCCTGTCTATGTTCTTATAACTTTCCTACCCTGCCAACTATTAACTTGTAATCAAAAGTTCTAATTACATATTAAATGTTCCAGTTACCTTTAAACACCTCTCTTTGATTATAATATATCTTGTATTCTAGAGTTGAGTTTCCAACTGAGAGACAGCTCAAATTCTGGGCGTGTTCTTTGTACGATCTACTAATGGATGTGACAGGTCGATACAAATTTGAACAGTTCTGTAAGAAGCAGTACTGCTCTGAAAATATTAGATTTTGGCAAGCTTGTCAAGATTTAAAAATGTTACCTTATGTATCAGTATCGGGCTCTGTGAAATTAATTTACGAGTAAGTGTACCATTTTCCATCTTGTAACTATATGTACATGTAGTAGATGTACATATAATATGCATCTAATAGTTACATGTAGGATATGTACATGCATATATGTACATGTACATATATGTACATGTAGTACACATACGTGTACATATATGTACATGTACATGTACATATAGTACATGTACATGTACATGTACATATATGTACATGATACATGTACATATAGTACATGTACATGTACATATAGTACATGTACATGTACATATAGTACATATACATGTACATGTACATACATGTACATGTACATGTAGTACACATACGTGTACATATATGTACATGTAAAGACATGTACTATTATTCTGATATGGAAAGTATATTGGTTGATGTTACTTTGTTATTGTAGTGAGTACATTGATCCTAATGCTAATAATATGGTCAATCTAAGTGCTAATGCATTTGAAGAAGCACAAAAGGATGTTGCAAACCCATCCAGATACTCGTTCTCCCTCGCTCAGGTACACACTTCTTGTTCTTTGATATCAATTTATTATAAATGGGTCTAGTTGAGGAGTGGGCTCCTAATGTATTTTTTAGTAGTACATGACCTTATATGATGTGGGTGTCACCCCTTTAGGAACAAGTTTACACTTTGATGCAAAATGATATTTATCCTCGTTTTCTGAAAACTGATTATGTTGCTATGTTAAAGGCCGCACCTCCTGGAGGTAGCATTGGGAAAAGGTAACACTTCTTCCTTGTAATCATTGTGTTAAAAATTGATAATGTATTGTTCTACAGTTTCTTTAAGAAGTTTATTCCTCGTACTGGTCAACGCTCTTCTACAGAGAGGGCTGTTCCAATTGAAATTATATCTCCTTGTCATCCTCAAAGATACACAAGAAGACAGGTTTGAAAAGCAGACGAGGGTGGGAGGGAAAGATTAATCCACAATGGTTTCACAAAACTATTTCTCTTATACAGCTTAGTATTAGTCAGGGTTCAAGCACCTCAGTTGATAATCTTTTTTTGAACGTTCCAAATTGTGGTGTTGATAATGAAGAAAAAGGTGGTGGGTTAATTGATGCCCTGACTTCACCAAAGCGCGAGATGAATCTTTGTCTAACCTCAAAAGATAACGAAAAACAAAGACGTGTGTCTGCTCCTTCCATGCCGCGTAAAGAAGTTGAACTTGAATCACCTCTTAAAAATGGAGGTGGGTTATGGATGGTCAACGAATTAGAAGAGGATGAAAAAATGAGTCAAAGAGAGTTAGAAAAGACTCGACAAAACATTGCTCGTGCAGCCATTAGAACATCCCTTATACAATCACATAGTCTAGATGATTTGAGTCAACTTGTTGACGATGACGATAATAATGCTGACACACTTGATGTTCACAACCCTCAAATGGTACTTATGTCACTAAGAACACCAAATGAGTAAGAGGAATAATATAGTTAAATACAAGTAGAATGGGAGTTTGTAGTATAGGTCTGGGGATTAGCATGGTTTGAGAATACAGGCATGGAATTTCAGTCAATTGTTTGCTTAAAATTGTCTTTTATTGTTCATCATGTACTGAAGTGTTTTTCCTTTAGTATGTTTGATGACATAACTCTTGATCGTAAAAAATCAATAAGCATTGAAGATTTGCATGGGTTTGTTGCTCCTTTCTCACCTTTGACAAACTTCTCTCCTGGACATGCACCTAGAAAATTGTCTAAGGCTGCAGTAGCGGCAGAGACAATGGTCACTATTAATGTTCCTTCTCCTGATTATAACTTTTATTCCAGTAATGATAGCGTTCATTCGGCTATTAGTATGACTTAATATCTGTTTGATAACGTGTCTATGTATGTATGTGTGTATATATCTTTGTATTGTTACCAGTCTATTTTATAGTTTTTTTTCTTGGGTTTTCACATTTAAATTTTATATCGTTGCTGGTTTTTCTTCTTTTTGTCTTATATTTTAAGTGTGATTTTTGAATTCAGAAAAATATTTTGTGAATGAAGTAATAATGTATAGCAGTTTGACATTGTTAGTAAACTTCATGTGGTGAATACTCTCAAGTTGATAATTCGGTGTGCTTCTTGCAATGTCAAATTGCAATCGCCCGATTGGTTCATTAAATTTAAAAAATCAGCTGCTTCTTGGTGAGCTTCTTCATTACCACTTAATGCTGACCTCATAAGTTTTGCAAGTTGCTCAAAACGTGGAGGAAGTTCACAGAGGAGACAAGAAGCATCGAGAGTTCTGAAAAAAGAAAAATGTGTACTTTTAGAAAAGGTTTCTGCCTGTCAGTCCATCTATCAATCCATTAGAACTTACTTTTTTAACAATTGAGTTTCATGTGAAATATTCATATGTTGACTTATTAGAGGACATAGAACTTGTGAAATATCGTAGTAAAGTTGACTAGCTCCTCCCTCATTGAAATTATTGGGATATATTATCTTTAAAACAAATACACAGTGACATACAAATACAACAGTGTATGACACATACCTGAGTTAGTAAGATATCGTCGATTGATAAGCTAACTTGCTCAAAAATAGTGTTGTGTAGAAAAGAAGTTATACTTGATTTTATGGTGTGAAAAATTTCCTGTAATTTCTGCACAAATCCCATAGCTGAAGGTGAGAGTTCATCTTGAACTGGATGTAAATTGTGCCACCTCATGGAAGAGAACATAAATGAACCACATACACTTACTCATAAACTGATTTATAAATCCATCACTCAATTGTCGAACCATCCATTTATCCATTTACTATAACATCTGTCAATTTTATTACCTCTCTCTCTTGTATGCACTAGAACTGTTCTTCAAACTTTTAGCAACATGTTCTACTAGTATACCAATCATATCCTCACAAAGACTATCAAAGGCTACTGCAACGCTATCAAAAGCAGTGCCTTCTAATTGAGCGAAATCTGGATCTAGTTTTCTTAACGCCTCAATCTGTGCCATCGTGTCCTTGCTAGATGACTTGTGATCAGTATTGAGCTGTTGATTGTAATAGTGAAGCTCCAAATAAAACTGAAAAATGAAATTGATGATGTCATATTGCATCACATACATAATGACCCTGTATTGCATCATATTCATTGATGTGTCGTGATGACTACATATTGCATCATACAGAGATTACATCATATCACAATCAAATGACATCACCTTCCATCATAATGACATACAACTATCATGTAATAAGAAACTCACTGTTTCTTCTCCCCATTTCTTTAGTAGTGATGCAATATAATTGGCAGCATTGAGATAGGCTGAAAATCTTGGTGCAAGAGGTACAGATAAAACTGTTTGTACATTATCACTAAGATCTTGATGAAACTCGAGTAGCAGGTCAGTCTGAAGTTCCAAAAACTGAAGCCTCAAAAAGAGATTGGGAATTTGTTTAAAACGCTCTTGAGAGAGAGAGAGAGAGAGAGAGAGAGAGAGAGAGAGAGAGAGAGAGAGAGAGAGAGAGAGAGAGAGAGAGAGAGAGAGAGAGAGAGAGAGAGAGAGAGAGAGAGATAAGTCTTTCTCCCCATATTTTAGTTTACCTGTAATACCAGCAATCAGCTGCATTATTCTCTCTGCACATTCTGGTACTTTAGTATCGTCACTATCCAATAGTTCTAAATACAAGGTTGACCATGCTGAAGGAGACTCTGAAATTTCTTTCAACTTTTCAACCGCAACTGAAGTTTATAAAAATAAAGTATAAAGCCATCTGTCCATTCGTCCATCTACTTCTCTGTTAATCCATTCATCCATTCATCTATCCATCAATCTAATTATCTTACATTGTTTCTCTAGGTTCAGCCATCGGCAGAGGGGTCTTTCCTCCTGAAGTACTATTATACAACTTGGATATAATAAAGGATAGCTATGAATCACATGTATCTCTCGTTCAAACAGGAGCAACTCGTCAATCAAATGTGACATCAGATAATCGTCATCAAGGACACACTGATTATGAGGGTGATTAGCGGGAGTCAACTCATGATGAATTTTATCCACTATTTCTTGTAACATTCCTCTTATAAACTCCACCTACATGGCAATATTATGAGGTCACAACTTAACAAACCTACTTTAACATTTAGTTGGTATGAACTATTTGATAAAATAGGTTGTATCTCCTTCTCTAAAAAATGAGTGTGGTCAGCAATCCAGGTCGAAACTTGAGTGAAAAACCATTCCGGCTAATAAATAAAATTAATAATTGGTCTACTCATTAACTTTAATAACTAGTCTAGTTATTAACTTTAATAACTAGCTTACCTTCTCCTTAGAGTTAGTTTGACGATTGCCATAAAAATGAAATTTAAACCTCTTTCGAAGAGAGGCAAGGAGAAGTTCAACAGGTAATGGTAAGGGGTCAGCCAATTTTGGAATATTCTGAGTCCCATGTTGATCCTGGGTCTTATCAATAGCTAAGAGATTCTTAAAGGTAGCAGCAAATAGAGATTGTTTCTGTTGCCAAAGTTTAAGAGATTTAGTTGATGTATCTTTAGTAATTGGCCAATTAATAGTCTTCAAGATATGATTAAAATCACTATATATATATATATATATAGTAGGAGGGGGAGAGGAAGGAAAGATGGAGGGAGGAGATAGGAAGAGATGGAAAGAATGAGGACATATATATACATTGTATATTTATAAACATACTGAGATAATTTCTCTTTTAGTAAACTTCTTTGTTGTTCACAAAGAGCAGTTATAAATTCCTTTAAATTGAAACATTGTGATGTTGATAATTTTTTTACTAAAGAAGAGAGTTCAGTAAATGAAGTGATAGCATTTTCCATATCATCAACAGCTAGCCTTGATGATATTCTGGAACTAAAAGAAAAGGAAACAATATGATCTCAAAATTTGGAGTTACTTATAAAATTATTGAAGATTATCTGTCATAAATTTGTTTGCAGATATAAACAGTATTTCATTAATGGTACAAGGAAGCAATTACCTACCTTAATTGATGAATCTTCCTCACCCAAACCAAGTATTTCCTCAGTCGTTCCATATCATTCAGATCCTTTAACAATGGGATAAACTCAGCATAAGTCTCAACAGATGATGGCTCCAGTCCAGACAATGTTTGTGGTAGCTTCCTTTGCAAGATCATACATTTTTCTTGAAGAAGTTGCAATTCAGAAATTGCATTTCTGGTGTCTCTAGCAACTGCTTGCCAAGTCTCTTCTTCTTTTTCCTTCTTTTCATTTTCATGACTTCCTGAAAGCTATGACAAAACAGATACTATCATTATATATAGAATGAATTATTGTGTTTACTTGAGCTGATAATGTTTTTCTTTCTTTTTTCAGTCCAGCAACAACATCAGTCAAAATCTTAACATTGTCTTGGACATTTTCATCAAGAAATTTGTCAATATCTTCTTGAGACAAAGCCATGTTATAAAGCACCTCCTACTTTTAAAAGGGTTAATAATTTTACTGATGGCTAGTCCTGCTCAGGAGATTATTGTAGCCTTAAAGCAGCTAACTTCAGCTGAGCATGACGCTGCAGCTCCCTCAGGATGGATGGAAAGACTTTCCTACAATTTGATCAAGAGTAGAAAGATCTTAACATCACAGAGCCACGTGGTAACTGAAATAAAGTCCGAATATCAACTACATTCAATTTCATTGACCTCCTCAACTGACTGTAATCTGTGGGACTTTGTTACAGAAGGACTTGCATTGTTAATATGCTTATACAAAGTACTTAGTACATCTTCACAGGATGATACAAGTAACTCAACACCACCATTACTAAGTATTTCTGATCAGAAGTGTATAGGGTCTCTCTTACAGTTTATTTCCTTGCTTGGCATGTATCCTTATCTTGATGAAGGTGTTGGTCTCTCGTTTGCTACTATGAGCAGTCATACTAATATCAACATAACAAAAACAAATGAATTATCTGGTTCTAGACGAGCATGGTATCTTGGTAGAACATTACATGTATTAATAAAGTGTATGGAAAATGAGACATTAGCACAGTTAATTCTGTCTACAGTGCTTAGCAATATTCTAGCTGCTATGATACAAATTATATATAAACCTGAAGACAATGCTTCCAATTCATCAAGTACTGATATTAAAGGTGTTTCCCCTGCTGATTTGGACAGCACTTTACTCGTTAACGAGAGAGAATGGTGCATTACTCAACTCCATCATTTATTAGACATCATTCCACAATCACTTGCAGTTCGAGAGTTACTTGTCCTTCAGGGAACATCCTCAAGAACTGGGAGAAAAGAGAGTCGAGGGAAAAGCAATGATCTTGCTTGGTTACATCGAGCTTGTGGTCACCTGTTGTCGGAGAGACTGATGCAAAAAAATGGAGTTCAAGCTGTACTAAGAGGACTATTTGAAACAATGAGTGGTATGAAATCACACATAAAAATATGTTTTTATTCATTTCGAGTAGGTGGTGTAACTGTTGAAGACAGTTCTGATAGTTGGAGGAAATGTTATACAATCGCTAAAATAATTACTAATAGTCCAGCTCAAGTTTCATCAGTAGAGCATTATTATTCTATTGTCTGCCCACAGGTAATAAAGTGAAGCAAATATACAAGTAATTTATTTATGTACTTATTTTCTACTATAGATATTGTCACTGTTTCATTTACCTCATGATGTATCAGGGAGACGGTTTCTTCGAGTGGCTGTCTCTACACTAAGTATAATGCTCTCACGTCAACATGAACTAGCTCAAAAGTATTTGACAGATCCATTATTGCATCCTCTAAGACAACTAGCAGGAGGTATGCTAAAGACAGCAAAAGCTCTATTACAAAATAACTATCTTGTTTTGTTAGAGTGTAACTTTGATGTACCTCAACTGAAACTATTGCCAGCTACACTGAAGACTTGTATAGTTAATTTACACAGAGTTAGTTGGTATAAGGTAACAATAATTGTTGACAGCTCCATTTTCTATAGATAGTTTTAGTTGTTGAACCAACATCTTCTTTTATGGTAGTTCTATGCCCTTATTTACCAATTTTATTTGAGGTATGGAGAGTATCAAGTAAAGCTAAGCAATTATCAATGACAAGGTAACTGTGGAGTGTGTAGAATTGTCTAGTAATTTGTAACTTTTAGCAAACAAACGAATGAAGTCATTGCTCATGTATTTAAGCAGTCAGAGATATCGACTCAAATGGGTTTTCTAAACCACTTACTTCATCTTGATTTACCATCATCTCTGTCACTTACATTCAAGTCATTATCTAATCGTCTACTATTGATATGTGATGATATCAATGGAGAATTAATAGTTAAAGTAAATGATAGCTCAGAGCTGTATAGTTCACAATTAATGGAGGATATTGGATCCAGTGTGGTGGAGTTATTAACAGGAGATCTTAAAAATACATCAATTTTTGGACCATTCTTTGTTTCGAGTTTGCAACAGTTAAGTTTCTTACTAAGTAGAGAGTGTGGTTTAAAGAAATCAGTCGTGAAAAGAGAACAGAAATTATTGACAAAAGATGAACCTCCTCAAACAATGAAACAGCAAGCAACTAATGTAACTAGTACAGTCCTTTTGGATTGGGAAGAAGATTCTACTTACTCTGAAAGACAAAATTTCTCCAATACATTATTGTTGTACGTGATAGCAGCACTTTGTGAGAGCATGGACAATAACATGGTAGAGGAACTGGATAAACCAGTTTTACTAGAAACCCTTTTGTCAGTAGTTCAATGTCACAGTCACTGCGTTAGTGACAACAGCAGGGTTCTAACTACCAATGAAGATCACTCACTGTTCTACAAACTTACAGGAGGTCATGTGACTTTAGGTATCGCTTTTGGTCTTCTTTCTGCCACTTTAGCTGGCAGTCAACAAGTAAGATATTATGTATTACTTACTAGCTTATCATTGTAATCTAGGTTGATTGCAAACTAAGACCCATCCTAATGGATTTACTACCATATTTGGTAATGATCAGTCAAAGTTATCCTGATAGTGATCTCTCATCTTTGGCTGATGATTTGAGGGTCTGTATCTCGACATTGGGAGCTGTGTGGTCAGCAGAAATGAAGGAAAGAGCCCAAAATATCACAGGACAACTAAAACAAAAGTCAGAATTAGAAAGATCAACTTCTGCAGATAAAAATGGGGACATTACTGTCACTAAACATGCCACAAGTTCTCCAGTATTAATTGAAGAAATATCCTCGGAATCAAGTCAGATGCAGCAACCATCATCTTCTGAAACTCATACAGGCAACCACAAACAAGATTCTACTACATCCTATCAACAGGCATTATTTCATCTTCAAGATCCACTTTTACCTGTTCAAGGCCATGGACTAAAACAACTTACAAATCTTATAAAGTCAAGAGATGATAATACTTTAAATCATATCAATAAAATCATAGCTATCTTTAAGAAGAATCTCTACCACTCTGATTCCTATATTTATTTAGCAGCTATTCAAGGATTTGTTGCATTAGTATCAGTTTGCCCTCAGGAGGTTTTGCCTTTACTGTGCCGTGAGTATGCTCAATTCAATGAACATGATTGTAAGATAAAGTCAGAAACACACAAAGGCATCTACCAAGCACAGTCAGAGAGAGAGACTACCCATGCCAAACAAGAGATGTCAACTGAAAGGAGTTTACAGTGGCGTATCAAACTTGGTGAAGCACTTGTTCAAGCAGCTAGAGATTGTGGTGATATGTTGCCACATTATTCTCAAATTTTACTCTCAGCCGTGCTCTCTAATGTACAAAGTTCAGACTCACTGCTTCGTGCTTCAGCCCTCTCTAACTTGGCTGACATTTGTTGCCTTCTCAAATGGTCCTTCTTAGCCATTGAAAATGAGGTTAGTTCTAGAGAAATAATGCTAAGTAATAGAAAATGACTTTAATCTTTAGGTTCTCACTTGTTTGCAAGACGTATTAACTAGTGATCCTGATCCATCTGTCAGACGTGCTGCACTCATTGTGATAAAAGAGTTGTTTAAAGGACTTGAAGGCCAGGCTGTTCAGGTATTATATAAGAGTTGATGTAAATTGTCTATACTAAAAATCCATTAGGTGCTTGGAGGAGATTATCTTCTACAAATTTATCGTCTCTTAAAGAAAATTGAATCCACAGACCCAGATCAGTTAACTCAGACTCATGCTCAAGCGGCCTTAGGAGTGTTGGATTCAATCATGAGGGGGATTTTGTTTCCGCCTCAATCTTTGACTAAGAAGATATCCATCTTAGACCCTTTATAATGACAGCTGGTAAAATTATATATTTCATGAGTTTTGTTATAAAAAATGACATCACTTATCCTGTAATTCATCATCTGTATTAGTTGTTTGTTCTTCTTCCTCTTCTTCTTCCTCCTCCTCTTCCACTTCCTCCTCGTATTGGTATGACATGTAACTTCCATATCCAACAGCTCCTTCCTCATCATCGTCTTCATAATAATCATCATCATATCTCTGTCGTCCATAAGTAACTGAGCGAGCTAAAACACCACAAGATATAAACTATTTGTGTTTGTCTGTTTACTTGTCATACTTACTTGACATACTGAGATCTTTAGTTTCCTTTGTGTTATAGCGACACTTTGGACAAGCTATAGGTTCTCCAGCTATATATTTGATGCCTTTTCTTCTGACATGATCTTCACAGAAACACACCTGTTAACAAGAAAAATGACTACAATATTATCAGAATAATATGTACCTTGCATCTCAGACAAGAATACTGTCCGAGTTTGCTACACGAACAACCTAATAGGTATACTAAACAGTATATAAGTCTGTTTTCTTACATTTCAAATTTTCAGATTCCAATGTTTGGCAGCTGGCTTGATGTTCAAATTGGTCATCCTCACACAGGAACTCATCACAGAATGAACATTTGAATACCCGACCACCTACATAATGAAACCAGTGTGTCATAATAATTAACACACCAAATTTCAACTCTCTGTCACTCTATTTATCTGATCCATGCATCCATTTTTGCGAATCATTCGTCCATACCATGTGCCCAGACACTTCTATTACATTCAATACACACTGCATCAGTTAAAGGACAGCTGCAAGCATGAGTAGTCAGACATTTTCTACTATGACACACCCAGGCTTCACAAAAATCACAAATAGCCCCCTGTGAAATGGTAAAAATTTAAGAAAATCTAAATATTACCTAGATAAAGTATACAGTAGTACACATTTGCAATTGAAGCCCTACTGGTAATTTCATAGAACATTCAATGCTCATCACCAGACCATCCTTTGTGCATTTCATTCCAATACTTGCTGTCACTAATTCCAGTGGACTCATCTGGAATTTCAGTACCTAACTACTAGACTCATTCCTGTACTTATCTCTATAGACTCATTCCTGTACCTATTGCTGTAGACTTATTCTAACACTTATCATTATAGACTCATTCCAGTACTTATGATTGTAGACACACTCTAGCACATATCATTATAAATTCATTCAATTACTTACCACTAGACTCATTCCAGTCACAAACGTTCCAGGATGTTTCACAACACATTCTCCACCTTTAGCCATACATTTAGTTTTACCTGTTAACAATAGGAACTAGTAAAGTTGTTGCATGACTTAATTGTCTTACCACAGTGACAACACATTGGCAATTTCTGTAGAGTACTGCAGAAATAACAAAATGCTCTATTCTTTTGACGCCTGAAAAAAAGGAAGCGTTTAGTAATACAATTCTTGTGTTGTAAAAATAGCCACTGTCTTAAATAAAAACAATAAAAATAGTTCAATTGTTAAATAATTTTCTATAGTACTTAGTATTACCTTTGACATTTATCACATTCCTACAAGAAATAAAATTGGTTATTAAATATTGATTCAGATTGACATAATTAACTCGCCATTAATGCATTACAAGGCTGCTGTACTAGACTCCTGTTTTCAGAAGTAGCTTTGATCTCTTTCTGTCTCTCGCGTTGCTTGTCAGCTTTCTTTTTAGCTCCAGTTTTCTTCTTTGGCATAATAAAACCCTATTAAAAAGTATACAGAAGTATACGGAAATGTTCTGAAATTTATATTAAAAATTAATATGACGGTTAGTACTAGTTCCGTATACTTTCTACTAAAATATGGACAGTAAGTCTTCAAAGGTATATAGTTAAAGAAAATTTTTCACCAATTATTTATTAAAAGAAATAGTTATTCAATAATTTTACAAAATCAGCAATGTTATTTTTTAAGACAATTTTAAATTTAAAAAAGCATTTTTAAAAACTGAGTAAGTAATAACTAAAAATCAAGTCAAAGTTTTTACTGAAAGTAAATAATTACTAATATTGAGAATAGTTAATTAAGAACTATTGGTTGACTTTGTTTCAATTTAAAATGCAATTACTAAATAGAAGGAATCTTCATTCTTAACTAATTTGTCATATAAAAAATGTTTGAATTTTTGAATTGTTTAGTTACCTCGCTAAGATAGAAAAAAAATAATTTCACAATTAAATAATTAATATTAATTGTATTGATAAATCCAGACCTCTTGACAAAAATATGAAAAGCCCAGCAGTTAATCCGGACATCTTAAAAATATAAAACATATATAAATCACTAAATAATTTTTTAAAGGGAAAAAATCATTTTGTAAGTGATTTAATCCATTTTACAATGTATAAAGGCTAGATAGCCCACCAAAAAAGTTTGAAAACACTATGTACTCAGAAATGGACTAAGGTGAACCAAATCCAGTATTACAATACAAGTAATATCATTCACTGGCACCAGATTTAAGTCGGAACATCATTGGCATCCCTAACCAAACAAAACACACAATAGTATGTGTATTGAGAAGCAACCATAACAACTTACCATCTAAGCGTTTCTGATTATACTTGTTACAAGCTTCCAAAGCGTCATCTTTATAACGATAGGTCACTTCAGCTACTCCTGGTTCAACCATAGCTACATGTTCTAATGGACCAATAGCTACACACAATTGCTAACAAACAAATGACATAGTTAACTTAACAACTTCATTGTATACTTACTCGGATATCATTACAAGTGACAGTGTCATTCAAGTTAGAAATAATTATCGTCGTGGGAGCTGCCATGTCTTGTTGACAAGGTATCTCAGGAGTTGGTGGTACTGCAGAGTCTGATAGACTGTGTGAGTCTGTATCAAAGAAATGGTATAAGAGACATCAGAAACACAACTTATTTCTCTAATGAGAAATAGGTCTTAAGTGAATATACAGGTATGTAACTCTACTTACAAAAGACAGAGTTATAGAATTAGTATGGAGTTTATGGATAATGCCCTGCCATTGAGATAGGTTTCATTAGACAACAACATCAATGTTGCTGGTGGCATACTTGCAAGCCATGTCCAATACCGGGCTGTCCCTAACACATATACATTACATGTGGTCAATACTATAACTAGACCCTCCCCTAAACTATAAATCTTATAACACAATAGTAAGACTGGACATTAGATGGAGTTGGTCCTCAATGTATACTAAATGTTTGAAATATCAATAGAACAGAGGGCATCAAGTCATCTAACTTCACCAAGCTATCCATCAGGAAATACATGTATATAAAATCAAGATACACAGTAACTGATTAAAGTCCTAAGTCCTTTACTATTTACTCCCTGTACATTAAATGGTACAAGTCATTCATGTCTAGTAATTAGGATTAGGGGTTGGATTTTCCATATCTAAATTAAATCTGGCAGTATATGAAATATGGGTAGTATTCTTATTACATTATTTCATACTCATAGAAACATACCCTTTGACAAAGGAACCTCAGTCTCCTTACAAGGACCTTCTTGTTTTTTCTCCAGAACCACAGGATTAGTAGACGTGTTAAACAACAAATGAAACAGTTCTCTCAACCTACACAACCAAGTAAGGCGTAACACGGGGCTGCAATGGAGCCTTTGGCACCACGTGGATATAGCTCCACCCACTAATCAAAATGGCATCGACAGCAGAAAGTTATCCAAAATTTTAACCCCTTCTTTTTTGTTCTTATTGAATTCTCTCACGTCAGCAGAAGTTCTATCTTTAATGGAGGGCTTCCTCTAACTATCTCTGATCTACATCCGCCAAATACTGTTGATGTTTCAGGAGGTTCCAGTTTGATGATGGAGCAGCGACCAGGGCAATTGGAATCATTAGCTGCTTTGTTTACTGGTTTGAGTACACAAGAGTTGCCACATGAAGAGACCACTCTTCAAAATCAGATAACTGTTGTGGAAGTAAAGAACATAGTGAGATATGACTAGTTCAAAGTTTGCCTTAGTAAGTTCTGCAATTACTATGTGTTACTTACTCTATATTGGTATAGACTGTTCATATGTTTATTTGAACTACTGCAATAATTGGACATGGACTACTGGCAGGTAAGTATTATCTATTCATACATCTATCTAATGTACCACATAGCTATCTACAATATCTATCCATCTCTATCCATCAATTCGTCTATCAACTATAACTTTTATCATCTGTCGGTATTCATCACCTTGGTTTTATCAATGAGTGTCCTTATAGTGGGTTTAGTAGTACTTGGTATGAGTACAAGATTAGAATATAGAACAAGCATCCTGAAATTATGGAAGCCGAGGACAGACATTCCAATTCCTATTTCTTATTTTAATCAAATGGGATTATATGGAGTTGGAATGTATGTCCTCGGCTTCCATAAATAACACATAGAATATACAATCAAAATCAGGAACTCAACCCAACTGGAAACATCTCACTGACGCTTGATTCTAAGAGACAGTTCATGGTGCTCGTGCTCTGTGTTTTATTAATAACAAGAAAAGCCTAGGAATGGCACATATGCAAAGAATGGAATAAGGAATAAGAAATTGAAAGCTATCAAGGTTGTTAATTGGAATTTTTAAAATACGCAAAGATGCATAGAAGAAACAGAAAATAGGAATTGGAATGTCCATCCCCGGCTTTCATATGAAATAGAGTTTCCTTGAATTTTAATTCCATGGCATCCTTTCTTTTTTTCTATAGGCTTGATGTATTGACTGGAACAAACAGTTCTTCAATTATACCTCTTCTCATAGTCAACAGTCTCCATTATGTTGCTAATAGTCAGCAAAGCCCACAACTGTTTGGTTAGCTCTTAGTATAACAAGAATCTTAGCTGGTCCTTGGCTGGATGGACCCTTAGTCCAGATAGAAAGTAAGTACATATATATGTAAGAAGTGATGTGGTCTAGTTCATGTATGGACTGGAGCGTAAAGGATATATATCTAAGAAAATAAGGTTAAAAGTGTCTATAATGAAGACATGCTTTTAAGATGTGACCCTCTCTGTAGTCTGTAGTGGACACTTTGGGACATTAGTATGGATTGGATCAGGACACTGAGGAGAGTTCAATATAGAGGATGTTCTTAGTTTAGAATATATTATTATGAGAATAAAATGTGATTACGCCATTAATAAGATATTGTTTTGAATAAATAAGAAGAGATTACTGGTATTAAAACTAGACCACCAAATAAACCTTGTAAGATTCTCTTTTTTCAGAATATCTGTGGAATCTTTATCAAACCAGTTCTACAGACCAAGACAAACCAGTTATCCTAGTTTAGTCTGAAATATCTGCATTTTTAAAATGAATCACATTTTCCACATAATCTATTTTTTGCATACTATTGCATTATCTAAAACAAATTTGGATTAGAATGAGGATATTCCATGTTTTATTAAATTTATACTTAAAAATGTTCATCAACCATCTGGATACAAAGCTAAGGGAATGAATTATAATTGTTCAATTGATTTTAGGTGTACATTTTAATTGTAGTTTGTTGATATCCTACTACCCACTACATGTTTGTTATTCTTTTAAAAAAGAATAATTTCGTTTGCTAATAGTTACGTAATAGACACAGACAAGTATCAAACAAGTTGGACTCAAACCCATACTAATAGACTCATTCCGATACTGTATAGCAGAGTCCTTTACATCACTTGGTGAGCCATGGAACTCAGTTGTATGCTCAATTTTTATAGGAAGTGTAATAAAATTTGTGTGTAGACGCTGGACCCTAAACTTGTTAAATAGTTTTAAAAATTAAATAATAATAAATAAAGATTAATTTTCTTTTTAAAAAAGAATAATTTGTTTGCTAATAGTTGTGTAGCAAACACAGACGCTGAAACAAGTTGGACTCAAACCCATACTAATAGACCCATTCCGATACTGCATATCAGAGCCTTTACATCACTTGGTGAGCCATGGAACTCAGTTGTATGCTCAATTTTGTATTTAAGATTACATGATAATGATGGCACAAATTTAATGTTATAAATTTTTTATCTTATCTACAATTAAAAAAAAAGTAATAAAATTTGTGTGTAGACACTGAACCCTAAACTTCATAAATAGTTTTAAAAAAATTAAATGATAAATAAAGATTAATTTTGACTATTAAAAGAAATTAATATCTGAGAAGAACTTGATTAATTAAAAACACTGAAATAGAAATTAAACCACATTGATTGGGCGGGAAAAATATCATCAGCACGTGTACACAACTAGTAAAAGAACGCGTGACCATGATTATGGCGGGAAAAGCTCAATTATTAGCACGCGACTAACAAGCAAAAAGTTTTAATAGATTTTTAATTAATTTTGGTAAAAAATGATTCTTGATTAAAATTAATGTAAAAAAGGAGATACAAACTAAATTAACAAAACAATAATAAAGAAGTGATTGACGTAGGTATAATAAATAAAATAAATATAATAAATAAAATGATATAATTATAGTTGTAAAAAAGATAGAATTCAGTGATTATAGTATACAGTAGCAATGATAAGTAAACTGATTGTCATATTAGACTTTCAAAAGAAATTGAATTCTAAACTAATTCATTTTTAATAAAAGAAATTAAAGTTTAATAAAAAAATTAAAGGTATAGAAATAATTGTTAACTTAAATAAATATCTTCAAAGTTAAAATTGACAAATTTAGTGAAAATGTTATTTTAAGAAAATTAATAACAAACTATAAAAAACAAGAAAAAAATGACAACAAAAAAAATAAAAAAATAAAAAATAAATAAAAAGTCAAAAATAAAAAAACAGTCTCTGTAGTTGAAGAGTTCCCAAGAAGTCCAGTGAAGGTCTCCAATCCAACAATTGTAGGAAAGAGATGATGGAGAGTTCCCAAGAGTCCAGTCAGTCCACAAGTTGAGAACATAGAGGGAGAAAAAGAGAAGAATAACAACTGGATAACTAAAGAATGGATGAGAAGTTGATGGATGGAGAGACAGCTCACCTTTTTCACCAGTGCTGCTCCTGCAGGGAAAGAAAGAGAGAGTAGTTATGAACTGATGGTGACAATGAGTAGATAGAGAGTGAAGAGAGACAGAGGAAGTGAAAAGGGACCACCAACACACACGCACCATAGAAGATCAGAGCTTCCCCCCGCCACCTGGCGGCCTCGGATATTAAAAAAAAATTTTTTTTTTTGAGGCCGCCAGGCGGCAGGGGGAAGATAATTAATAGGGTTTGTATGGGCTGGATAGCCCAAAAAAAAAAGAAAAAAAAAAAAAGAAAAGGAAAGAAGGCTTGAAAGAAGAAGACAGAAGAGACCAGGCAGGAGAGCGACTCATCTTTTACATCCAGAGAACTGAGAACAGTCAAAACACCAGAGAACTCAGAGAACAGTCAACAACATCAGAGAACAAACAGTCAAAGCATCAGAGAACATCAGACAACTCGTGGTAACTTCCAATTGAGTCCTGTAGAAACGAAGAGAAAAGTCAATTAGCGAACTAAACAAAAATAAAAAGATAAAAATAAAATAAAAAAAAAGAAAATAAATAAAATAATAATTACATAAAAAAGAGCAGAAAAGAAAATGAAAAGGATGATCCAGCGAAGAGGTGGAATCCAACGAAGTGACGAACAAAGAGACGAGTCGTTAAGAGGGTCGAGGTGGAGAACGAAGAGACGAGTCGTGAAGAGGGGCGAAGTGGAGAACGAAGAGACGAGTCGTAGCGACGAAGACCCACGGGAGTCTGTGAACTAAAAAAGCTTTCAAATGGAGTCTTTTTAATATTTTCAAGACATCTCTGTCATGCTTCATTACGACAAACACAAGGCACAAACTCGTGACAATTTGGCGGGAAATAACAGCAGGCTCCAACCACGCGTGACCAACATTAATTGATTTTTAATTGATTTTTAATTGATCTGATCAACAATTAATTAAAAGTCTTCTAAATACATAAAAACATTACAGTACACTATCTATTCTAGCTCCAAAATTGTTAACAACAAGTATGACAGCTTCATCTTTGTAATGTAATGTCACAAATAATGTTGACTGAAACAAACGATTATAGTTAAACCAGAATTATATAACTTCAGTGACGGTTTTTGATCAGTATTAATACCAGTCACCAGCTGACGATACTATGTAGTCTTTTTTAACCAATTGTATTGACCAGCTTTGTTGGTTAGTTTGTAATTCTATGACCCAGTCCACTGAACAACTAGAAAAAAAACAAGAATATTAATTGACATCTTTCTCTCAATGACATCCAAGTTACATGAAATATCTATATACATGAATGTTACTGTTATAGAGACTCTAGGTCCAGTTTTGCCGCCATACCAGGTATGTCTTGATCCATTTCCTCCTTTGTAACTGGCTTCTCAGTGCTATATCCAAATGGACACAAAAAGAATGGCATTAGCTAAATATCATTTATTTATCATTTTTATCTTTACAATCACGTGTCTCCTCCACATTTACCTCCTTTTAATTTTTAGCAATATATATATTAAGGAAGCGTGTTCATGCAGGCTGAAACAGGTTATGGATTGGTTACTGTATTGGGTCTCCAGACATACCTTCTCTTTGTGCTTTCGCTATTATCAGGTCAATAATTCCAAGAAGAAGCACTCTGTATTGAAGAGGAAATGTGACGATATGGAACATATGAAATATAGTTAGTATTCTTATTACATTATTTGATACTCGTCGAAACATACCCTTTGACAAAGGAACCTCTGTTTCCTTACAAGGACCTTCTTTTTTTGTCTCCAGGACCACAGGATTATTAGACGTGTTAAACAACAAATGAAACAGTTCTCTCCACCTATACAACCAATTGAGGTGAAACACCGGCCTGCAATGGAACCTTTGGCACCACGTGGATATAGCTCCACCCACTAATCAAAATGGCATCGACAGAAGAGGACTGGAGCAAGAAGTACTCTGTATTGAAGAGGAAATGTGACGATATGGAACAAGTCAATGAAAACCTTCATTGGAAGCTAAGAAAGATTAGAAAAATGATTTTGGATGCAGAAACAGAAAAACTGTAATTAATAAAACTTTGACAACATATTTTATGTCTCATCTCTAGATTTCTTATGAAAAGATTACATAGATATGAACCTGAAACCACACCCACACCAAGCACATCATCAACGTCCTCAAAGACACAATCAATAAGTTCACAGCAAACTCAACCACACCCACTAACACACACACCACCTTCCACTAAGAAACTTCCTCCTCCCCCTCCATTAGTTCACGTACCATTTCCAGATAAAATACCTCTCATAAAGAAACCCAAAGAAGGAGCCGAAAGAAGAAAGGCAAAACCAGTTCAGAGAAAAGATGTGATTAGAATAAAGACTGAGTTGACTGATGTGAAAACATAAATAAAAAAGCAATGAATTCACCTAAAATGTTTGTAATTATTTTTGATCTGAAATCCATTAAAGTCAATCTTTTACCATAGGTGGATGAGGCACTTATATTTTGGGGGGGCTCACACATAACTATGTGATGAATATGCAGAGATGAATGTACCCATAATGCAGAAAGTATGTTTGATATAATCACAATCAGTATTACCAACATTAATTTAAAATGTACCAAAGTATTTCCTTTACTCATCATTTACCATAACAAATTCCTTAGCTATTTCAACAAGATCACACTTATTAGTTATGCATTTGTGTACATGAAGGACCAGACAATTGTTAAGCCGTTTTTCCGTCATTGTGGCCTGCAAATATGTCAAAACTTTTGACAGTTTCATCAACACCAATAAGATTAACTTAGATTCTTTTTGTGGGGTAAGTAGAAAGCAATAAAAATTTGGGGTGGGGCTGAGCCCCCTCTTTCTAAATATTGGGGGGGGGGCTCTAGCCCTTCAGCCTCCTATGCATACTAAGTTAAGGAGAATATGGTCCAACATCAGGTACTGGTGATTTCAACTTTAACTTAACTAGAAGCAATGCAACTTGAGCTTTGACTTTTGTAAGGAAAGATGGAGTAAAGTCATCTGAGTCATCTCCTAGTAACGGTCTAGTCTCTGGGTTTGTGGAATTCCATTTGGAATCAATTTTACTGTACCCTTCTTTTGAAGCTGGCTGATGGCGATAGAGAATATAATGTTGTGTCATAAAAAGAAGATCAAAACATATGGAAAAGGCACCTAGACCAAATTTAGTAGGATCTCCAAAAATAGGCTTCTAGTCATCTGAATGGATGAATAAAAGAATGAAGATAGATACACAGAAGATATTAATGGATAGATAGACCAATAAGATAGACAAATAGTTACCATAGTTATAAGAGATAAGAAACATTTGTAAGATACTCAATGTTCCACTAGTAAAATCCAATAGTACATTACCTATGCTCCATCCAACAGTACTTTTACGCCGAAAGTTCATGTACGCCTACACAAATAATGACAGTTTATTACTAGTTATTAATATTACATGTACCTGTGGTACATATTTGATCAATGTTATAGCAAGTTTGACATAGGAAACAAAAAGAAAGTCTAGCCATTCCAATTTGTGTCCCACCGACACAAATAACGAGATTATCATAAACGACCCCAAATTGGTTAAAATGCTCTTCTCAAATCTGGAAATTCTACTGTGACGTTGACAGGAGGGACATGGTCACTCACTTGACCAGGTCCTTATAATTAGAGTCATTTGATGTAATTATAACATTATTATTATCAGGGTATTTTTATCTGCAAACAAAATGGGAATATTGACGTCTGGGATCTCATGGATAGGTAATGAATAAATACATTTATTATTACATGTATTCAAACATTCTCTAGATCTCATGTACCATCATTGGCCCAAAATATTTCCTCTCTCTCAATCACTTCTATTATCCCATGGTGTCTCTCTAGTAAGCTGTACTAACTCTATTTGTTAGCTCTTAATTATTGGAGGTCGTCAATCAATGTTAGCAGTGCGTGACAGTTGTGGTACATTACATATATTAGAAGTGCCATGGAGTCTATGTCATCCCTCCAGCAATGAGGTAGAGATATAGTGTTTAAATTAGAGATTATTCTCTCTCTCTCTAGTTGTCCATTATGGAGTCATTCTTTGAGAGAGAAGTCAAGTGATTAGAATTTGTTGCTGAAAGAAATTGTATGCTTAGTGAAGAGAAGAAATTACTGGATGAAGCTAAAGCAATATCTGCTACAAAGGTTATATTAGTCAATGAAGTATAATTATTATGTGGTAATTATAGGAGACACCTCAACAGAGCAAAGATAGTGGTTGGGAAGAGAAAGCTAAATTAGTGAGTTTGGGTCTGAAAATATAAGTATGAGTCCATTTCTATTGCTTTGGTAGGAATACGATGATTATCTCAAGTTAGAGGATACTCTTTTAATAGAACTAGGAATCAAACAGCAACAAGAAAACAGTTTAATAGTTTAAAGATTATATTTATTACTCAAGTCATTGCAAAGAAAATATTTTAGAATTGTTTACACATATTCTGCATATGACACTTTGTAAATAATTTATTGCTCCTAGACCTGCCATCTCAATATTTCACTTTCTTAAAAAAGGTGTAGTTGTGTTACTCATATGATCCATCTGACTCACCTCCTGAACATTCTTACTGACTATTCTTTAATACTCTTAAAATAGTTTTATAAATAGATAATTAGATTTGTTTATAATTAAATAAAATTATAATTTCAAAAAAAAAAAACCCTTGTGTGTTGCCCAAACGATCTTTCTTGACTCAATTCCACGCAGGCTTCCACTTAGGCTCCAGGATTCCCTGCTATTGCTAGCTAGGACCGCCACCTGGCTTGGTAACCCTCGTCCGAAGACGAGGTAATCCTGGCTGGAACGTCGCCCTAACTTCGAACCAGCCGTACTGGGTTTCTAGCTTCGGGAATAAATCATCGTCATTACTAAACCGGGACTACAATACACCAAGCCTCATCTCGTTTAAAGGGAGACTACCAGCCGTATCCTAGTCCGCCTTTCGGATACTCCGAAGAGTATGCTGGTAACCATCTCAGAGGTCATGATGCATTGCAGACGCTGGCCTACAACACACTGGCAACCAAGACTGTTTTGGTTTCCTTTTATATGTACTTACGATTTTGTCTTCATGCTCTTGTGGGGCACGACAGTGTGCGCTTATGAATCTCATTAACGATTGCTATGAATATGATTACTGGTATCGTTGAACTAAAAAACTTAAAAATTAAGAATTAAAACTAAAGCTATGTTTTAAGCAAACTAGAACAACACTACTAATAATTAGATTCATTTTTATCATCACAACAAAAGAAACAATCTTATAAACATTAAGTTAAAATTCTTTTAAGTCAGACATACTTAATTGTATATTTATATTAGATCATATGATATGCTATCATCACTTTCATAATGGTTCAAAAAGACACACTCTATATATCATCTAACTTTTATGGATGCTTTGTGATTTTCAATATCTTGACCATGAATAATAAGTTTATGACACTACCACTGAATGTGTTAAGACACTGGTACAAAATGTGGTGATCTTACTAGTGAATTTATTATAATAAAAAATAATTATTTATCGTTTATAAAAGGACTATATTTCTATGTAAGTGTATTCCTCATTAATAAAACCATCAATATTATTTAGCAAATTACTACCTTATATTGTTGTATGTGGGACTGTGAACATAGTGGGGCTTTTAATAGAATTGAAATAACAACAAGTATGTATTAAGAATGGAATAAGGTGAACACAATCTAGTGTTATCACGAGTAATAATTATTAATGTCCTATAATACAAGTGTATATCCTAAGGTCTCATTCCAATGCCTCATGGGCTGGGACTCAGTCAGTAGAAACCACCTGATGGTGCTCCATACATAGGTTCAGGTGGATATGGATCAGCTATACGACCAGGGTAACCAGCACCAGCCATAGGAAGTGGACCTCGTGTACGACCACCAGACTGAAGTCGACACATCATTGGCATCCCTAACCAAACAAAACACACAATAGTATGTGTATTGAGAAGCAACCATAACAACTTACCATCTAAGTTTCTTTGATTATATTTCTTATAAGCTTCTAAAGCATCATCTTTATAACGGTAGGTCACTTCAGCTACTCCTGGTGCAACAATAGCTACATGTTCTAATGGACCAATAGCTCCACACAACTCCTAACAAACAAATGATCTAGTTAACTTAACAACTTCACTGTACACTTACATAGATATCATTACGAGAGACAGTGTCATTCAAGTTAGAAATAACTAATGTCGTGACAGTTGTCAGGCCTCGCTGACGAGGAGTCCCAGGAGGCGGTGGCATAGGTGGACGCATCTCAATAGGAGGTTCAAAGGTGTGGTATTCGACTGGTGAGGGAGTCCGATACTAAACAAGAAAATAATGTTTGGTTCCAATTAGCACTAATGATAGGTTTACCTTTCCATAGACAGGTCCCCCTCGCATAGGTTCAATAGGAGGTACCCCTCCTCCTCCTCCTCCAACAAAAGCTGATGTGATACTAGAAGCAATAAACTCTTCTCTGCTTTTCATAAAGTTTTGCTGTCGTGACTCCTTCTGTCTCAATATGGTGGCTGCTAAACGCTCCTCTTTACGATAGGCCTGTGTGATCAAAGGAAATAGCCTTAACATAATAAATTAATATAAGAGATGAATAGTCTGCTGGATTTACAGCACACGACAGCTACCGGCAGCTCTATTACAAACATTATTTACTACTACAATTTACTATATACTAGCGCGCAATGCAATATGATCTCTATCTCTTGAAAAGCAGCTGCACTTTCTGTAATTGTTGCTCCAGGATTTAAAATATATGTATACAAATCTTTTAGCTGTAGATTCTATTGTGATATGCTCATTGGTATATTAACAATATCCATCATTTGGGTGTCCATGTGATGTTTAAGGGATTGTGCCTGCTTTTTAGGTCTCAGAGAATACAATGTTCAGTCTTTTCAAAATAGAACACAAGTATCTTTCATCATTGGCTATACACAACTTGTCTTCATATCTATTGAAGGTAACAAGGGAGGATGAGAATTGCAATCGAGGAGGTAGCAAATTCAAATAAATTCTCAGCTTTACTTCAATCTATACATTAACATTTATTAGCTTCAATACACTCTTTGTAGCACAGGTAAGTTATAGTAGCTTCATTTATACTAACGTCCTCTCTGCAGAGTAAACCAACATATTAAAGGTTGTACTACTGGTAATTCAGTGCTCTGACATTCTGGTTAAAAAATGATCGCAAGGTGAGATCATAGCATCACATATTGGTTGGTAATTATAACTCATGTAAATAGGTCAGTCTTGAAAATCAAGCTATTGCTCAAGTCAAAGTAAATGCTGATTTCCTGAATGCTGTCAACCAATCATCACTGCTATTGTAAAATATTTGTGTAACTTAAGTCGAATTGATCTCTTAATAAGGATCAAATAAAAATGTCCTAGCAAAATTGATGGCAAAGTACATAAAATGAGAAGATGAGTAACTCAGCAAGGACTTAAGTAGACTCAGTATCTGTAGTATCATTGCTCTGGTGACAACCTCTCATAATATTTCCGCTGCTAATAATGTTCAATGTCTTCACAATCCAGGCTTAGACACTTCATTGCCATGACAACCTTTGGTAACATTTTACTGCTAATAATGTTCTTATCTTCACAATATCTTCACGAGTCAGGCTTAAATGCTTCGTTGCTATGACAACCTCTGGTAATACTTTCATTGTTAATAATGTCCAATGTTTTCACAATATCACCATGTTCCAGACATAATACTTACAGCTATGCCAATGAATATGCGCAAAAATATATGCCAATGAATATTATCACATTACCATGGCAGCCAAAAAAAACAGTTATTATGCAAAAGCTCTAGGAAATTACATATACTATCACTAAAGCTTATATTGGGCATACTTGACTAATGATGTATCTAGTCAGAAAAGAGAGCGATAATATGGAACTTTTATACAATGGCCGTGTACTAATTACTGGTACTTTTAACACAAAAGGGCTAACATTATCAACACTTCATGATTACTAACAACTCTACAAGAATGCTAGCTACTAACTACTCGCAAATATGACACAGTCGCCATTCCCTTTCCCATCAACATACAATGTACACTAAAGAAGAAAACACTACTACGCATATGACGATTGTGGGTTGTAAGGAAGGACGATCATGAATATGATTACAGAGATGAGAGTACATAGAATGTCGTCGAAAGAACTTCAGGAACGCCCTTACCTCACTGGTGGTCTTGCTAAGTCCTTGAACTGTCACTGTGATCCTCTTTGCTTCTGCTGCCGTAGGAAGTCGACGAGACTTTGTATCCTCAGAGAAAAGATTAGGCCGATAACTATGAGTTCCTGGAACCATTGTACGTTTCCCAGGTGCTGATATTGAGAAGGTTTCTAGTGGTGTCTGTTGTGCAGGATGAACACCTCTTCCTCCTTGTCCAATGGGTTGTTTGTTACCTTGTCTTTTCTTAGATTTGTTGTTCTGTGGTGCTGGTTGTTTTGGTGGTAACTTAGCACGAAGATCTGCTACTGCCGTCTTGGTCTTTGTAGCTAACAGATCTCGTAAATCATTCATACCAGTTCCTCCTGGCTTCTGTTCCAGTCCATTTTGATGAGCATTGGCTGACGCTCGCAAAGCACGTGTAGTTATGCCCCTTCCTCTTCCACGAGCTCTACCTCGATTGTTTCCAACTATTGGTCCTCCTTGGATCCTTTGTATACCACCTCCTCTACCTCCTCTTTTATTCATACCTTGACCACGTCTAAAACGAAAGCTCCCCTGACCGGTTTTACCAACAAGATCATCGAGTGGTAAATCAATCTTGGATGCCATTACTAACAATGTAAGATAACTAGTGAAGAAGCACAGTAAGAAAACAATAAAAGAGCTGAAGAATTGTCTCTGAAAATGTCTACTTATTTAATGAAATACTTTCTTCCACTTTAAGTGGTATCTTGGGTAACCGACACTACTTTGAAGATGGTGCTTTGTATGCTTATTGAATTTAGCACAATTGATTATTGATGGAGATATACAGATGTATTGACTTCGTCTTCTTGATCGAAGCGTTACTGTAGGTAGTTAATTTTCAAGGTGGGGCGTGTCAAGAACAAAAAGGGTGGTTGGATCACAAGCGCTGCTTTCTTCAGTTTGTTGTCGCCGAATCTAAGCTGATTGTAGTATGAAGTTTTCGATGACTTTTCTAAAACTCAAGTTATGTCTTCGTAGATCTCCCAGAAGACGAAAACAGCCAACAAATTTTGACACGTTGTTGTTGCAATAATTGCTGTGACGTCACTCCGAAAATTAATAATTTTTTCGAATAATTAGAATTTACTTTTTTCGAATTCCAATTATGTTCACTGGAAGAGATCCAAGATTGAAGAGGGAAAATGAGACTCATAGAACGTACAATTTCAGTTTCAATTCATTAGTAAGGAACATAAAGCCCCTACCAATCATTATCAATGAAACTTTACTTTAGAACCCTGGTGTCTCCATGGGAACAGGCTCTTCCCCTTTAATGTCCCGAGAGATGAGAAGCAGTTCCTTCACTAGTGGTGATTTTCAATGTATGATAACTATATACATGATAATTCTAGAGTGTCTATTATTGTGTTATTTTACAGATGGTTCAGGACTACCCCGAGGACGACACTCTGTTGCATCAGAACTATCTGTACCAGGCATAGATCGTGATAACTCCTCTGTATGTCATATTGTATGAGATTACATATATTTTATATAAAGTGTGCTCTTTTTAGACTCCAACTAACTATTCCGGCTCTTTATTTCGACAAGGTTCTGTTCTTTCTTCCCGTGGACTGATATCACCAGCTGCAAGTCATAGCACACCTGAAGAAGATTTCAAGGTCTGTTTCTCTTCTTATTTCTTGGTCAATTCATTAGTCTATCAGGAAATTATAGTTCTTGCTGAGTCAGGTAAATGTGAACGTCTTCTTTGTCCACTTTGTGGTGGAGTATTTCGTGATCCTTACATTGCAGCATGTGGGGTAAGTTAAAAGGAACATATGAGGTTGTACTCTCTCTCTCCCTCCTATTTTTAAGCATACATTTTGTTCACCATGTCTAAGAACCGGACGTGAAGGTAAGAACAAACTACTATATGTAACATTGGTTCTATTTCCTGTCAGAAGTATGTCCTATTGATGGAATTGTACTCTCGATGGTTGTCAGAAATTTAGCTGTGAGTTTTAAGTCATTATTATGCCTTACTAAACTTGTCAAACTTGTTTTACTAGGTAGCAGAACAGGTTGGGGAACTTCGCATACATTGTCGTTATGGTTGCAAACCATCTCAAGATAACTCTGTAACATATGAACCAGATCCACTAGGTAACTGAGAAGAAAATATTCACTAATTATCTTGTTGTTATATCCAGGATGTCCTAAGATTATAAAGTTAGCAGGTAGAGAGTAAGTGATGTATATAATGTAATATTGGTACTGTTGATATACTTTTATTTATAGAGAACATGAAAATGACTGTGATTATGCACCAGTCAAATGTCCTAATAGTTCTCTGTGTCCACCAGTGTTAAAAAGAGTAAGATATGATAACTATAACTATTATACTACAATCATAATACTATATTATGTATATGTTAGTATCATTACTTCACTGTTGTATGCTAATGGTTCTTTCTTTGTTGTTAGGATTTGGGTGATCATATCAAATTATGTCGACATGTTCGTTGTCCTCATCATCGTTTTAAGTGAGTTAATACTACTGTTGATATGTGTGTTTTACTGTTTATATTGTAGTTGTGACTTTGAGGGAACTAAAGAAGAATTAGTTATACATTTAGAACAATGTAAATTTGAAGGATTAAAGGTGTGTTTTGTTTTAATTACTGTAGATGTACTCTCTCTCCCTCCTCTCTCTTTCTCTTAAGGGTTATTTAACTCGTACAGATGAGAACATATCCCATTTACAAGCAGAAATTAAACAAAAAGATGAGGAAATTTCTTTCTTACGTTCCATGTTGGCCAGCCTCTCAGAAAAGGTAGAATATTTAGAGAAAGCAACTGTTGGCAAGATCGGTGAGTTAGCAATCTCACTCTGTATATCCATTGACTTGATCTCTCTACTATCAGATCAGTTAGATGAAAGACATATTAAGCTCTCAAAGGATGTTGTAGATGCAAGGAATGTTGTAGACTTTGTAATGGTATGTAGATAATCTCAATTGTAACACATCTCTCATCCAACTCTTAGAACGAGTTACAACACGTACAAGTACAACTAGGAGTTGCTGGCAGTAAGTAACAATACTATTATTAGATTATATATATATTGCTTTTTTCTGTTACTAGCTATGGATCTACAACATATCTTTAAATGTAAAGGAACATTTGTTGGACACACTGTAAGAGATAAATCACTAATTTTAATGCATTCATTTAGTTTTATTATAGGGGCCAGTATGGGCATTGTGTGTTATTAATGATCTATTGTTCAGCGGTTCTTCGGATAATACTATTAAAGTAAGTCTGACCTGTATCACATGACCTTCACATGACGTACACAAAACAGGTTTGGGATGCTGGTATTGGATTCAAATGTGTTAAAACACTTAGTGGTCATGATGGAATAGTCCTGGCTCTAAGACAATTTGGGTAAAATCCTATCCAACATTAATATCACCACACTATTACCTCAGTTAGTGCCCTGTAATTACGATGATTTTTTCTTTTCAGAGAGAAGTATTTATATAGTGGGTCTGAAGATCAGAGCATTAAGAAATGGGACATTGAGAACTTTCAAGTAGTCAGTACTATCGCTGCACATGAAAACCCTGTCTGTACAATGACTACAAGCTGTGATAGATTGTTCAGTGGATCATTAAAAAGTATCAAGGTATATCTATCCACCTATCCAGAATAATCTACTGTCCCCGTCTCTTCAGGTTTGGGATACAGCCACTAATACTATGGTAAAGGAATTACCTGCTCAGAATCATTGGGTCAGAGCGTTAGTTGTCTCAGAGAACTACCTTTACTCTGGATCATACCAAGCTGTAAAGGTAGTTTATCAATATAATTATGGTATATTAGTATTGTTATGTGTGTATTTGTATGACTAGATATGGGACCTACAAAGTTTAGAGTGTATACGAGTGTTGGATTGTTTGGGTGGTAGTGTCTATTCACTGTTAGTGACCACTCATTATATTGCATGTGGAACATATGAAAACAAGATTAATGTAAGTTTGTGTCTGTGTGTGTGAGGAAGAGAAAGATGTTGATCATGTTGTAGGTTTGGAATATAGAAACTCTAGAATCTGTAGGAGAACTAACAGGTCAGTACTTTAATTAGAAATAAGACTTAGTGATTTATTCTGACCTATTATTGTTACCACATACTAGAAGTTGACATTTTATTTCAACACAGGTCACTTTGGTATTGTGTATGCATTACAAGCTATTGAAACACCAGGACAAACTAAACTCTTCAGTGCCTCATATGACAAGACATTACGAGTATGAGTTAGCCCCTTAATATGTAAAAAAATTTACTCTCTCACTTTCTTAAGGTGTGGAACATGGAACATTTAACATGTTCTCAGACTCTCATTCGACATGTAAGTAGTGTCACGTGTCTAGCTATGGCTAAAGGACGGCTTTTCTCGGGCTCTGTAGATAGTACTATCAAGGTGAGAGTAGTATAGGATTGGAATAGTTTGAGTATGTGACTATGTGGTATGGAAGCTTGTGTCATGACTCTCATACACTCAGATCAGTGTAATGGTGGTCATTTAATAATAATCTTTCTTTGCTCTTTAGGTGTGGCAGTAAAACCGCATAAAACCGCAAAGTTTATCTACTTAATCTACTTAATCTGTTTATAATTTTGTATCTATTGCAAATCTCAACTATCAATGACATTTCACTTATCTTCTAACTATCATTTTTATGAAATGTTTTTTCATATTTGAAATATTTGCAGGAGAGGTTCACTTAGCTCACAGTTAGTGGTTTTAGCAACTACAGCATCAGATGAGTATAAGTTGAATTAAGTGTGTCTCAAGAGTACTATTTATAGGTTTTATTTTCCAATACAGAAGTCACGAAATATAACATCTAATACTTCCTCTATACCAATTCTACCAGTGATTCGTCCTAATTGTCGAAGAGCTAGTCTTAATTCTTCTGCAGCTAAAACAAGATCACCATCTCCCATAGAACAACACTCTAGAGACATACCAGAGAAGAAAGCTCTGATAAATGTAATGTCAACATATAATGGAGTATTACTGTCCTATCATGTGGGGGTTACAGGATGGGATAATCTTATTGTCTTACCATTTATGGTTGAGAGATCTTATTTCAAATGGTGTCAGAATACAATACATAAAGGTTGATTAGTGCTTACCAAGAAAATCATTGAGGGATTCATTACACTGTTGTAGATGATGTCGATGTCTGGTTTGAGTTAAAGATGGATTACCAGCTAGTGGATTGCCACCACTAAATTGGAAGAATAAAATCACAAGAGTACATTGGATTAAGTAACAATGTTTACTAGTCAACTACGAAACTTACAGTTTTTCCAAATGACATTTGAGAACTTGCAAGAAAGATTCCACACCAGTTCTGGTTGTACATGACACCCAACATATGGGTACATCCTAGACAACGTCAGTTTTATGATAGTAACAGTATTACCTCAACTGTTTTTGAAGGTTCAGTATAAGTACATAGTAGATCTGTTTTGTTCATAATGATAATGGTATCTTCAACACTTAGATTAGTCTGTAGCCATTCTTTACTGTGTCATATAATCATGTCATATTATCTCTTTCTAGTTAGATAATACTTACTTAATGAAGTTACCAAGTAAGTGTCTTGTTAACTCATAAAATGGCTGCTTGAAGAAATGCGGTGAGTTCAACTCGGCTTCAAACAAGGAGCTGTCTACTATCAATATCTTTAAGTCAGCATTTTCAGCTCTTTTGGAAAACAAGTCACAAATAGCAAGAATAAAAATTTATTAACTTTTGTAGAGCTCTTCGTATGCCTTCACTCTCTACTGAATCATTCACAGATCTTAGACCAGCAGTATCACTATATGCTATAGTTGGTGACATAACATATTAGGTGCATTACCTTAACATAATGGGATATCCAAAAAGATCAAGTAGTGACTCAATAACATCTCTGGTAGTTCCAGCATATGGAGATACTATGGCTGCAGGGCGTTGACCTACATGTATAACATTAAAACTAATAATGATTGTGTCTCACTCCAAGTCTAGGATTTTTAACTCTACATTTCTATTAATAGTAACAACAGCTATTTATAGAACTTACATAAAATGTTTAATAAGGTACTTTTTCCAGCATTAGGTGGTCCAATAATTGCTACATGAATACCACTACGTAATCTCTCTCCTCTTCTTCCATCGTTGAGGTGATCTGTAATTTCCTTTACTAAGTGTTTCACTTTATCTTTCACTGTTCGAAAAGATGACAAAAGTCAGCCATCAATCCAATCTTAGTATACTACCTTCATCTACTAAGCCTTCTTCAATGTTCTCATCTTCACCAAAGTCTATAGTAGCTTCAATATGTGCTACACACTGTATAAGACAAGTGATCATATCAGATATTATAGAATTATTTTGTACCTTAAGCAATTTCTCACTCCATGTGTTATACAACTTACTGAGGTCACCCTGTAATAATAATGGTATTGTTAACTACTAATGTGTGTTGCTCCACACCTCCATTTGTCGTAAAGCTTGCCTTCTTTGACTTTCAGTTTCAGCATGAATCAAATCTGCTAGCCCCTCCACTTCAGTCAAATCAAGTTTACCATTAATAAAAGCTCTATATCGCTGACAATAGTACACTTAACATTATGGTGAATTATACCTTTTTGTAAAGTCTCCAGGTTCTGCATGTCTAAAGCCTGGTATTGCCTTTAAACTATCTAATATTGCTAGAACTACAGCAGTACCTCCATGAAGGTGAAATTCCACACTGTCTTCACCAGTAAAACTACCAGGACCTGTGTTACTAAACTGATATGGTCATGTAATGTCAACAATACCTGGGAACCAAATAATAAGGCCATGATCAATCATTTCTCCAGACTGCGGATTGATTAACTTCCTCAATGTTGCTAGTCTAGGCTGTGGTAGCAGTTTAAATCGTCCAAGCTGAACCAATGCCTGCAGTATGGATCTTTTCTCATCGTATGTGAAATTCTATTTATGTACTAACTTCTGATGCCTTTGGTCCTGATACTCTTACAACAGCCACTCCTATAAATTGAACAAAATCATTATAGTTACTATTTAGCTATTATACTGACCACATTTGCCTTGTCCTGATGATAATGCATACACTGTGTCTCCATTAGAGCTCATATCAAAGAGCCTACGTCTTTGTCTTATACATCCATGTCTTAAAAAAGAACTCCAATAATTCTGATAGGTCAACACTGGTTTTCTCCATTGGCTAGCATTACCCATCTCTTACAATGTTTCCACGTGGGTTATATTAGTATACGGATGTAAACGGAAATGTTCTATAATTTGTACAGCAATGTAATGGGGAAACATTTATAGTTGTTTCCGTATACTTTGCAAACCAGCCACACCCTTAAATTCTTTGCTGTAAAACTCACAAACAATAATAAAATCATTTTCTATCTAAAGGAGAGAGTTTAAACAAGAGCTTCAATTGTTCCTCTCTGTCATTAAAACATCCTAAAAAACTATTAGTTGAATAAGTTATTGGCTGTCCACAGTGAAGAGCAATCTCATCTGAAACAACAGGTCCATCATTCCAAAGCAGATCAAATCCCCCAACTCTTTTCTCATCACCAGAGAGACGACCTTCCAAATCAATAACATGTAATACATCTTCTAACAGACCAAACTTGAGATCATAATCTATAGCACTGCTAGCAGTCAAACTAGGAGAAGCATTGACCTCAATAATCCATGGCTTCATATTGCTATCAACCATTAAATCAAATCCGTACAGTTCAATACAGTGTTTGTCATTAATGATTATCTTTTGGACACTCTGTAGACTCTTAATAAAGATGTCATCAAATTGATGAAAGAGAGTCTGAACTGATTCGTGACCATGTTTAGCTGTGAGATACATTCTGAGTTCCTGCAATGACCACTTGCAGCCTTTCTCTGGATCATAATCTGGAGCTGTTTTCTGAATGGCTACGTTAGTGAGATGAACAAATGTGTCTGTGATTGAGTCCAGGGTATAACGAGTGTTTGAAAACCTTGCAAATCCACTACGATAAAGCCAAACTTTTAAAGGAGAATATGATGTGACGAGCACATATACTCGAATATCAAATTTCCGACCACCTATTAAATAAGGTGTGTCAATGTAACGCTGAACTACATATGTTTCTGGAGGTTCCTTGGTATCTTTCTCTTCATCTCGATGAAAATAGTCCTCTTTTTTCCAGTCAGTGATGTCTTTTAGCTTACGAAAGAGAAATATTCCTCTACCTTGTGCTTTGCCTGCAGGCTTCATAATCCATATTGTACCTGGCTTCTTTTTAAAATCTTCCACAAATAAATGATACTCTGATGGAAGTTCAAATGTCGTTGGAAAGAAATCACATTTTGCAGCTTCTACCTTTGATTCTTTTTCAATGGACTTTTTGAATTTTTTAAGATTTTTAGCCATAAGGTTTTTCCGAGTAAGTTCATAATGATTACGAAAATGATTGACACGTTGGTGTTCTTCGAGATAACAGTGATCAAAATGTTCTCTCATCCATCCTACATCACACCAATAAAAATCCCATTCTCCTTCTGTATCTTTTATTTCCTGCCATCCACGACTTCGTAGAACATCAAGAATTGTATTAGACAGTGCACACTTGAACCTGATCACTCTCTCTCCAGTGATTTTAGCTCCTTTTTGAACGTGAGCTCGAGTAGGTGGTGGGGCTGTCGGTTCAAATTTTGCCAAAGAAGTTGGTTTCGAGACTGAAACACTTTCCCTTTTGCTTTGGGAGGCCATAATTATTGTAAATTTGTAATCTTGTTTCCATGGTAACAAAGTAGTTACACGAGCGCACACGTTGTTGTTATTTCAGTTATGTCAACTCTTCTTTTTCCTTTAAAGGTATTCTAGACTGATCATGCCAAGATAACCTTTGTCCTTGATTCCTTGACTGAGGTCATTTTTGTAGGAGCCACTGGTATCGTCACTGATGATGTATCTCGTACATTGTCTTACTGTTGTATCACTGACACTGACTCTGATTACTACTGGAACTTGTGGACTATACAATGATATAGATAAAGAGAATGACGTTGCTGGTCAGTCTAGTCCTAATATTGTAGTGTACTGGGGTCAAAACAGTGCTGGACTTAAGTATGGTCCCTCACATTATGAGAAACCACTTGATGTTGTTTGCTCAGATAACTATGATATTATAATCATGTCTTTTCTAAACGTTTTCTTTGATCAGGAAAGTGGCTTTCCTTCTTTAAATTTTGCTTTTCATTGCACTCAACACTTTAATGAGCATCCTGACATTCTTCAATGTCCAGTGATTGCCAAGCAAATAGAAAAATGTCAAACAATGAATAAAAAGGTAATGATCTCATTGGGAGGAGCAGCTGGATCATATGGATTCTCAAATGATGCTCAAGCGAGAAAATTTGCAGAAATTATTTGGCAAATGTTGCTGGGTGGTAATAACAACAGTGTCCCTCGACCATTTGGCAACGTCAGTTTAGATGGCGTGGATTTAGATATTGAAGGAGGCAGTCCTGCTGGATATGCTGCTTTTGTACAGAGTCTTCGCCAAATTATGAAGAATGACAAAAAGAAGCACTACTATATATCGGGTGTGCCCCAATGTCCTTTTCCAGATGCTTATCTTGGTCCTAGCCCTAACACAGCTCTTGGTATAGCAGGAGATATGTTTGATTTCTTGAGCATACAATTTTACAATAATTATTGCAATTATAATCCTACAAATAGTCTATATTTCACCCAATCATGGAACAAATGGGTTAAGAGTCTTGGTCAGAAAATTCCTAAGTTTTATATAGGTTTGCTTGCTCAAGAAGGTTCAAATGGCTATGTACACCGCAATGATCTTGCTGGTTTATTTAATATTGTTCGTAACAGTTCCTCGTTTGGTGGTGCAATGCTTTGGGATGTATCTTGGTGCCAGAACAATATCATGAATGGAACAACCTACAACAACTATTTGTATAAATTAATGAACAAATTGTAATTAATGTAATATTCTTTTTAAATTATGTGGTCTTGTAATATTGTGTGTCATTGGCTATTGCTATGGATAATTGATTAATGCTAAATTCCTATTTTAATTATAAAACTCAGCTCAGCTCCTTAAAAAGTAATGTTTGTCTTATTCTTACGTGCACATGCACCCACACACGAATATTTGTCATGGATAATTTAGTTCACATGACAAAGGAGTAGTTGTTCACATGGTGTCTGCCATAATATTGTATATTCCTTTTCCACAACACACAGTACATAAACACAACATTTGTGTGTGCGCTGTTCATTATTTTCATGAGAAGAAAATGGTCAATATTAAATGTGTGCTTTCGATAGTAATAGTATTGGGAGTGTCTTCATCATATGATGCTGGCCCAACTATCGCTGTCTATTGGGGTCCTAACAGTGCTGGGACTTGCATATCACTCAGTGATATATGTCAGAATACCAACTATGATTTAGTTATTGTATCATTCGTGAATAATTTTTATAATCGAAATGAGCCTCCTAAATTGAATATTACTTGCCACAATGCTAATTTATCTTTGGTTGCTCATCAAATTAAACAATGTCAAGATCAAGGCAAGCAAGTCTTGATATCACTGGGTGGATATGGACCAGGAACATATTATGTTGCCGATAGTGATGCTGAAGTCTTTGCAAGAGTAATATGGCAAATGTTTCTAGGTGGTCAAAACAATAGTGTACATCGACCATTTGGTAAAGATGTCAACCTTGATGGAGTGGATTTGTTTATTAGGAAAGGAAAGCAATCAGGATATGCTATATTAGTGAAGAACCTCTTGTCGTGGTACAGAAAAAGTACTTCTAAGTATTATGTTTCTGGTTCTCCTGAATGTTATTGGTCAGACCCACTTGGTCCTCAAGATAACAGTACAGCTCTTGCAGAAGAAGGGAAAGATTTTAACTTTGTGAACATACAATATTATAATCGACCCTGTTTTTTTAATAAGTATAATCCATCATCATTCATTTCATCTTGGAAGAAATGGACAACTTGGAGAAGCAGTCTTAAAACTGGTCCAAAACTTCGTGTAGGACTAACTTGTGATAGAAATAACTCGTATGGAGGTTATGTACAAAGATCTGATCTTTATCACTTATTTATACGTGTCTGTTGCAAAACTTGTGATCTCAATAACTTTAGTGGTGTTAGCCTTTGGGATGCATCTTTATGCAATAACAACATTGATAACAACCAAACCTACACCGACTATCTTTATCAAGTTTTGAATGAGGTATGTAACTATCATGTATGGACAAAATAATCTGGACAATGCGACCTAAGCAATGTCACTAATTACAAAGTTAATCACAATTGTTTTAATAGCGAACAGAACACACCCACTTAATTAACACTTCGTTAATAATTAAATCAATTTTAACTGTTAACTGTGATGTTTGTTAAATTTGGTAAAGTCAAATAATACAGTGAAAATTAATGTCTACATAATATTGTGATAATTATCATCATTAATAATAGTATTTGACTACTAAATTACTGACAGAGAAGGTCACAATACATAGCTGAGTAGATATAGAAGTAGAGAGCTCATAAAATGGTACACGAATTCTTCTTAATGAATGGGTTGTCCCTTTTAGCAATACCTTCTACTAATGGATCAGGCTCTGACACACAGTACTCCTTCAAACTAGAGAGAGAGAGAGAGAGAGTGTCTATAAATGGACCATAAATATGCCAAGTATTTACTTCCACAAATAATTAACACAATTAATGTACATGTACTAGGAATGGCTGGCAACATGAGTACATGTTTTCTTACATGTGGTTTAATGGTCAGTGGTATATGTAGCTTGTGTACACAGATCAAACAGTCATGTAGCTTCACTTACCTTGTTGCCACAACAGACACTTTCTCTCTCTCTACTCCCAGCTCACGTTTCATCTGGTCGTTCATTTTTCTCAGACGATCTACCTCAGGCATGATTAATACCAATAACAACTAAATAGAAAAATAATATAGTAATATTATCGTCAGTTGAAATGTAACACAGATAATAGATCCCTATCAAATGGTTTTGAACATATGCTTATTTTCATATGACTCTTGTCATAGGAATGCATGGACTGCAATTGTAAGACAGTGTTATTTATAAGTATACACACACACACACACATATATATACATCAGTCACCACATTTACTCACTATTATCATAATGGTATTTACAAATTACTTATCTCCACTATTACAGGGAAACACACTTTTCATAAGCTTCCTCTTAAGTGAATAGTGTCATTACACAGCAAAAAGCTAGATTGTTTTAAACACTACTGTTATTATAAGTGCTGTAGTAATTACTACTTGTTGAGGTTCAAGGCTAAAAGTATATCATTACAACAAAAGAACAAACAATCGACAATTTTTGCTTAGTTTTCTATGCACAAAAGGTCAATCTGTTCACGAAACAGCTTTCCTCGGTAGTAAATTATAACCTAGAGTTTGCTCAAAGTCTGCAATCAAACAGCGAAGTGACTGCTCAGCAAACATCCCAAAAGTCCTAGCCGTTTCGAATGTGTGTTGACACAATTGTTTATCATTTCTAGCTCAAATTATGAACTAACATACTTTCCATTCTTTTATAAACATACACAGTATACAAAATAATCACATATAACTCACTGTCTCCTTCCTCTCAACTAGAAACTACGAAGGGGTAAAGCTTTCAGTGCGGCCCTTGTAATGAAAGATCAAGGAATCAAATAGACAACGCCCATTGTGTATCACGTGCTGATCATATGATAATACTCGTGTACTATACGTCCATTAAAGATGGAGGAGGTTAGTGAAGTTAAAATCAAGGAGGAGAATGGTACAGAATATTATTATCCAACAGAAATAGCATTAGCTGGAGTGAAACCTGATCCTACAGAACGTAAGATTGCATTCACAATTAACATTGCAAATTAAAAAATATATCATAGATGTGGCCAGTCAAGTTGACACACTGCCTGAAGTAAGAGAAGAGAGGAGAAGATCAAGGTCCCCTCATCGCAAGAGACACAGGTCACGTTCTAAAGAAAGACGCCGATCACGAAGTAGATCTCGCGATCGCAAGAGACGTTCATCGAGAGAAAGGCGAGACAGGAAGAGACGAAGGTATTACAATTTGTATAATTGAATAATTTATGTTTTTGTGCAGTCGTCACTCCAGATCTCGATCACGAGAGAGAGAAGATAGGAAACCCAAGACTAGACGTAGAAAGTAAGACTCACAAATACTACTAATTTAAATCAATGTATATTAGAGCTAGTCAGTGGTGGGATTTAGCACCGCGTGGATTTGAACACATTTCTCCATTACAATTCAAAGCAATGCAAGGTATAGTAAGTGCATGTATTATACTATATAGTAGTTGATCTTGTTGGTTTGTTTAGCAATTAGCACATGTTTTTTGTTTATTAATATCATTGGGTATCTCTGACTACGATTAGTGTACTCCATTGTAATAAAAACATAGTGCCTCTATGTACACTAACTCCACCCAATAGACACAATAACTGACATTTTTATTTCCTTACAGCTGCTGGTCAAGTTCCCACGGTGGGTATTCCTCCCCCTGCTCTTGGAGAAGCTACTGCACCTCTTCCTGTTCCCCCTCCCCCTCAACCAGCTGCTAGTCAAATGACCCGACAAGCTAGGCGACTTTATATTGGAAACATCCCCTTTGGTGTTACTGAAGTAAGTCCTCATTGTTCAATTCAATTCACAAGTTACAGGATAAGACTTATAACTTTTTCTTCCTTTTAGGAGTTAATGTTGAAATTCTTCAATGAGAAAACTATTGAAGCTGGTTTATGCTCTGCTCCTGGTCTACCTGTATTAGCTGTTCAGATTAACATGGATAAGAATTTTGCTTTCATAGAGGTTTGTCCTAACCCTTAATTACTTCACCTTTGTTTTATGTGTAATTGTAAACTCTTGTGCTGATAGTTTCGTTCTGTTGAAGAGACCACTAATGCAATGGCATTTGATGGTATTGTGTTTCAAGGACAGGCTCTGAAGATCCGTCGTCCTAAAGACTATGCTCCAATCCCTGGAATAGGTGAGTAAGGTCACTTGTAAAATCTTTATCGTTCTCTCTCTCTCTCTCTCTCTCTCTCTCTCTCTCTCTCTCTCTCTCTCTCTCTCTCTCTCTCTCTCTCTCTCTCTCTCTCTCTCTCTCTCTCTCTCTCTCTCTCTCTCTCTCTCTCTCTCTCTCTCTCTCTCTCTCTCTCTCTCTCTCTCTCTCTCTCTCTCTCTCTCTCTCTCTCTCTCTCTCTCTCTCTCTCTCTCTCTCTCTCTCTCTCTCTCTCTCTCTTTCTCTCTCTCTCTCTCTCTCTCTCTCTGTATGTATGTATGTGTGCATGTTAGACAATCTCCCAAAGCACATCCCTGGAGTAGTGTCCACTGTTGTTCCTGATGGTCCATGGAAAGTGTTTTGTGGTGGGCTACCAACCTACCTCAATGATGATCAGGTTTGCCTTCACTTCATATAGTAATATCAACATAATTTAATACCATATAATACATTATTACTTGCCTTGTAATCAAACTGTAATACATAATACATAATGTATCAATAATTATTATTACTTTACTTCTTTCTCTTCTCTCCCACTGAGAGTTAAATTCAAGAGCACACATGCACACACACTCTCTCTCCCTTGCTAGCTCTCAACACTTTCTCCACTGCTTTCTCTTGCAGCTATTTTTTAGAACAAGAACTTGTTCTCTTCTTTTTAGCATTTATATATGCATGTTTTCTCTCCCCTCCTTTCCTTTCCAGCTCAATCTAGCCTCCAAAAACTATTACAGATATATACACCACCAGCTGTTATCAGAATATTAAATTTTGTTTTCCTTCTTTACAGCACCCTACTAAGCATGTGTATATATATGTGTGTGTGTGCTATATTTAGCACTTGCTATAAATAGAATGTTCTTTATATAGGATGTGTATTTTATAGGGTGGACACTCAGAACAGTATTTTGTGTTATATGTCTTTCCACAATTGTGCACTGTCTTTATTTTTCAGCTTTTTTTAGATAACTTTAGGTCAATGTGGGGTTATAATGCACTGTTGTGTAATGCACTGTTAAATACTTGACATGTGTGAGTGTATTGTATAATGTGGTCCATGTAATGTAAATACATTAAAATTCGAGTTTTGGTTTTTGCTAGCTAGTCAACTTGCTCTCTAAAGCTTGATGTCTACTAAAGCAATCGGCTGCTGCTTTTCTCTTAGTTTTTTTATTTGAACTTCTTGAACAATATTGTGATTATGCATGGCTTAAAGGATTTCAAACAGTTGTAGTTAAATAGGGTTTACTGGTACTGAACTTTTAAATATTCCTGCCTAATCTCTGGAACAATTGTTTGGTTAGGTCTCGGGATGTAAGTACAGGTATGAGGATTTAAGTTTAAAAGCAATAGGATTGTAATATATTAAGCACTGTTTGTGCATGAATGAGTTTATAACTATTATTAATAAGGTTTATTATGTTCACAGGTGAAAGAGTTGCTGTCCTCATTTGGTGAATTGAAGGCCTTTAATTTAGTAAAAGACAGTGGTACAACATTTTCCAAAGGATATTGTTTTTTTGAGTATGTGGACCATGAAATTACTGATGTGGTAAGAAGACGATTATTTGTGTACAATACTTGAATACAATGTATTGAAGCAATATTGTATTGGAAAGCTGGACCTAACTGGCATCCTAACTACCTCTATAGTTCAATAAAGTTTTATAATCAAGAGCCACTTCTACACACACACACACACGCTCTTGACAATGTTTATACACACTCATGCAGTTTAATCTATTTCCTTTTAGGCTATAGCGGGACTTAGTGGTATGGCATTAGGAGATAAAAAGCTTGTCGTTCAACGAGCTAGTGTTGGAGCTAAAGCCATTGAAGAAATGACATCTGATATCACTTCAATGGCTATGCCTATTAGCATACCAGGTCTCCAGCTGCCCAGTTCTGCTCAAACCGCCACTACAGTGTTGTGTTTGATGAACATGGTGTCTGAGGATGAACTGAAAGATGATGAAGAATATGAAAGTAAGAAAGGAATTTATTTTGTAGTTTATTACTGCTTTGAAATTGTCTTGTGTGTAGTACAAAGTTAGTCATTTATTAAGTTTTCTTGGTTTATTAAATTATAAAATCTACTGGGACAAGTAATTATGTTCATGTCTTCAATTGATATGCATATTTTGTCTTCTCTAACTCCATTGACAATAGTATTATGTAATTCAAGTGTTAATGGCTGAATAACTTCTTAGGTATTCTTGAAGATGTACGTGAAGAGTGTTCAAAGTATGGAACTGTTGTTAGTGTTGAAGTACCACGTCCTGTGGAAGGAATGGAAGTCCCAGGAGTTGGAAAGGTACAATGTTCCCTTTCATTTACTAACAGCTCAACATTAGATGTGTCAGTATTACAAATTGTCTTTTTTCGTCTTTAGATATTTGTGGAGTTCACGTCAACTGATCAATGTCAAAGAGCACAGACTGGTTTAGCTGGACGTAAGTTTGCCAACCGTGTGGTAGTGACGTCTTTCTTTGATCCCGAGAGATACAGACAGCGTAATTTTGTTGTCCAATAAACAAAACACAACATAATAATTTAATTAATAATAGATTGTCTAATGGTTGTTGATTCTAAATAATTTATTTTCATTTTTGATTAATAATCATTGTGAATGATATAATTCATACTGAATTTTGGAAAAAAAATGAAACAACAATTCATGCTATATCATGTATAAATCACAATTAGTAAACATTAGCAATAGCATGAATCCCTACATTTTAGTCTAATAATTAATTTATAAAAATTATAGCTCTAATTGTTCATAATAAGAATTATGCTATGTGTTTTGGTCACTATATTATATTAAGGAGTTCTTTAATGAAGTATCTCCACTAATATTAATCTCTAATATCATGTTCATGTTGTTGTTGATAGAATACAATAGCTTTCCATGTAGCTATAGCTTGACCAACTGTAATAGTCTGTGAGAACTGTTTTTCAAATTGAGGAGGTAGTCCCTCTAATCCATAGTTATCCAAATGAGCAACTAATGTATCAATAAGACTACAGACAATATTATATAAAAATGTCACATAGTTAGATATAATACTTACGGCCAGTCCTTTTCATCAAGGTTTCTATGACGGACATTGGTTTCAATAAACTCATAAAGAAGGTTAAGTAGAGGAGGAATATCAAATTGTCGTAAGAACCTTCCAAGTTCCTTCTCTACATCTTTGTCTAATGCTTGTAGAAAGTCTTGACCCAATGAATCAAAAGGCTCCTAGTTAATATAAATACATAATACATTATGTCAGTGTGTGTAGGTGATCTCTTTACTTGTCTAGATAGGGTGAGTGTCTTAGCCATTTGTACTGATATTGTCTCCCACAGTGACAAGATATGACCCAAACTACAATACTCCATAGCCTATAATAACTCAATTACTGTTAATATTGGATATAGCTAATATACCTTCTTGCTAGTAAACTTTCTTTCCATTTTTAATACTTTCTTGACATATTTCTTTAGTTCTGTATTAGCATCAGTTCTTCCAGAGGAGAGAAATCCAATTACTATCTCTACTACATCAAGACACTCTCTTAGACTTTGCATTGTACGTAGTTCAGTAACTATCTCTGTTTGGTGTCTGACACTGAGTTTGATCTAAAGAAGACACCAGAATATAACTGATGATTAGTGTCTATCTCTATTACCTGTGGTGATACATTCTTCCTAACGTTAGCAAATGTTTCAGCAGTGTACACATCTTTTCTGTATACAACTTGAGGGATTTCTAGTTGAATAAGAGGTTTGCCATGGATAAAACGGTCCACTACATGTTTCTCTAATGCAGGGAGATCATAAGTGACATTTTGTCCTTTTCCATGTTCCAGAGAATAATGACAGTGAGAGAATACAATAGAGAGAATTTGATGTTCATATTCCAAGAGATGACAGTGTTGGATATGACTAACTGGTACCTTGTGTTCTCTCCACATAATACTAAACACAGTAGTATCAGATCATACTGATCAAATGATATAAAACTTACTCTTTTTGTTTCTTCTTTAACTGAGAGCGACACTTCTCTATAAAGTCATTGTGTACTCCAACTAGTAAATCAACTAGAGCAACTGTACATACTCCTGGACCAGTCAAGGTAGGGATGAGATAAGAGAGAGGAAGAGATTCATCCCAAGTAGCTCTTGTCAGATATTCAGAGTTAATAGGAACACGTGCTAATAGAAATACAACAGTAAACTGTGGTTATATCTGGTCTATAATATTTACAATGTTCTTTGAGTTTGTCTTTTACTAAACTCCAGGCATTTCTAACACAGTCAAGTTTCTCATGGAACTGGTTCCTTTTCTGTTCAGTATGACTTCCTATAGTATATCAGTAATATACTAACAAGGTAAGTGATTGCCATACCTTTCTCTAGTCCTCTAATAAACTGTCCTATAGTGTGTTGAGCTACTTCAGTTTTGTCCAGTCTTCTGTGACTAAGTTCATACATTTGTTGTTGTAGTTTTACAATACCAGGTAGATACTGAGTACTTCTTAAGAGAGGCTCCTAATAAAAGTAAGAGATTAATGAAGTAATCTTTATATAATACCTGTTGTATGAACTCATGTAGGATAGGACAAGTATCTTTGTGTGTCTGTAAAGTTTGAAAGAGGTGTTCCAATGTGATCCGAGAACGATAGGTCCACAAGTGAGGGAGGATGTCCTTTGGAACTACAGACATTCTTTCATGAATTACATAAAACAAACGATCTCGATCTGTAAAGAGAAGTTAGTATATTTAATTTACTAGATGGATTGTTAACCTTCTCTCTTGTCATTTACAAGCAGAAGTGTTGCTTGCTGTAATGTCACCTCCAATTTCTAAATATTAAGTTGATATATTACAAAATTCATTTTAGTACTATATTTACATTTAATATAGGTTCAATGTAGACATTATTAAAACATCTCTCCCATTCTGTTCTAGCATTTCTAGTACCTAATGTTCCATATGTGGATACACCAATAGCTACAGAACAAAAAAAAAGAATTATAATTTTATGAAAGTTCTGGTCACTCACAAATGTTACGTTCCTCTGTGACAATATCTTTGAGTATCACATGTAAGATAAGACAAGACTCATCCTTACTCTTCCCTATAGCTCGACTCAAAATATCAATATCACACTGTAAATGTTGCCAGAAGAAGAGAGGTAAGTCTGCAGGTCTGACTTGACCCTTGGTAAGATCTATTAGACCTTCAATAGCATGCTAATATAAAGAGATGATCGTTTACTAAACATATTAATATTAGTTATATACCTCATTGTTACATGATGCCCATAGTAATGATGTATGCATTAGAACTCTAACAATGGCACAGGCTGCTGGAGATAAAGTTCTTTCAGATGAAGGGACAGTTTCATGTTGATCAGGACGACCAAGTGCATAGCCTGTTTCAGTAGTATCAGTGCTAAAGGATTGAATTTTAAACAAATTTGCAAAAATAAAACTTTTTAGTCTCACGTTCTAGCCACTCTATTATTAAATAAGAGTTTATGGTCTTGACCTCCAATTGCACATTTACATTGTGGACATGTGTATTGTTGCATTGGTTGCCCACACTGAATGTAACAAGTCAAAAAACTGCTACAAATAAACATTATTACATACCTCAGATACAAAGTAAGGATGACCATTAGGACATTCTACATAACAATAAAATATAGCAATATCATGCAGATATAATTAACTTACGATAAAAAGCACCTCGACCACCTACTAAAGCACTTCTTACAATTGGTAGACTATCTTCTGGCATAGTAGGTAGAAATGCTCCCTAAAATAACATATTATACTGTAGAGGTATTATAGTGAACTACCTTTAATTCTCCTGGACTGTTTATCATCTTAATAAAAGGTTGCAATATAACCAACTTCTCTTTACTCTGTAGTGCAGTAACGACATGTATAATTAAGTCAGTTAAGAGCCTATTCTGTGGACTCATTCCTGGTCTCAATAGCATGGCTTCTAGTCTACCACAATAAGTATTCTCAATAAGAGCCTGAGCTGTCCACATTAACTATAAAATAGAAATAGTCAGTGATGGGTACTTCAATGATATAAACATACTAATCTGTTTAATATTTTACACCTCTTTGTTAAACTGGATATTTCTGTCCTCATTTCATCCTTATTACAAAGTAAATCACAGTTCTAATAACATATAACTTACTGTCACTTTCTTAGATTCATCAGTGAAAACACAACTACCAGTGATTACCTGATAGATCCCTAACAACAGAGCAGGAGCATCTTTAGGACTAAGTCCCTGAACAGTAAGTTGAAAAGAGATAATAATTAAACATTAACAGGATTGTAGCTATAAAAATACCTCTGTAGTTTTTTGCAGTTCCTCTAATTTTTCAATATATACTGCATCAGTAAGAGTAGTTCTTAAATTTTCATAAACTGAATAGATGACAAATGGATCACTAGTTTGTTGCTCCTAGTTATAATATAATGACCACTATATTTAAAATATATTACAACTACTTCATTAGATCTTTGTAGATGATGAGGTACTATCCATTGCATAGTTTGATCTGAAGTGACGTTAGTTAAGAAGGAGACACCATATTGTCTAGCTAGTTGTTTTACTAAGAACACACCAGGACCAGAATTATCAGTATTAACAATATCATTAATACAACATCTTTTAGCAATATCTAATAGAAGCTGTGTTTCATGTGTATAATAACCCTGATGTCTACTACTAGCTCCATGTTGACAATGAAGGAGTTCAACCACTACTACAATAGCATATCGTAATTTGGCAATCCCTTCCAAATATTGCAGATGAATACCTCCCTCAACAGAGGGAGGTGGACTGTTCATAATAACTTCTATACCCTCAATCATAACTTGGTGAGCATGTCTGACTTTATCATGTATATAACTGTATTGTTTATGGAGAGCATCCTATAAATAGAAATGTAATACTGTATGTGTTATTGACTATCTCTTAGTAGTCTACCTCAAAACATTGTATACATAATAAACACAGGCTACGATCATCTTTAATGATTTGTTGTGATCGTGTAAAATAGTCCTCTAAATGTTCTCTGACTACTTCAGTACTAAAAAGAAAGATATGACCAGCTATCAGTATATATATGACTTACTTATGTTCTAGTAGTAGTTGTAATAAGAAGGAACGTATCACTGGTACTTTGTCTACTTTCTCTTTATCTGAATAACTGAAATCTTTGGTCTTGTCTTGTTCAGTGAACACAACAGTTAATAGTTCTTTAATGAGAGCTGGTTCAGGTGGATTAGGTTGACCAAAACAAAGAGAAGACACTACTTCCATAAAGAAAGATTTACAGCAATCACGAATTATTTTCTGCATATCAGATCTTTACAAAAGAAAATATCAAATTTATTTTTTGGTACTCACGAGTATTTTAATTTTTTTCCTGTATCTCCATCCAAAGCTCGAAGAACTTTCTGTATGTTTTGAACAGTTTTGGCTTTTGTAAAATCTGGTTGTGATTTTAGGAACTAATTAAACAAATGTAATTAGTATTAGGAGAGATTTCATTATGACTTCTCTTACTAGTGCAATTCTTTTTGCATAGCGAACAACTTCAACAAATTTCTTGTCATCAATTGAAAATTTTGTAACAATATGTTCAATAAAGAGTTGAACTGCTCTCACACTTTGCCAAGAGTGTCTACAGTTAAATAATGACAACTGATTTCGTAATGATACTGCTGTCTGTACCTGATCTTTCTAGTGAGTTCAGCTGTTGGTTCTGCTAGAGTTAATATAGAATCAATTGCATTTTGGCATAACTGTAGTTTGACAAGTCTATGAGGAACATATGCTCTATCATCAGGATCCAATGGTAGTGCTAAATTATTCTCATTGATGGCAACTTTAACAGCATACAGTGGTAACTCCATATACTGTGAACTATATTCTTCTATAAACACAGAAATATCAAACAAGATTATTATGATTATAATAACCTATTGCTTTATCCAGCTGTATTAAGATACCAGGTATATGAGTAGTTAGTTGACCAAACCACATAATCTCTTGTTGATATTGATGATATACTACATGAACTGCAGCCAATTGAGAGAGAAGAGAAGATGGACCACTAATGAAGTCTGGTCCTGTAATAATAGCATGAAGTGCCTTTCCAATGATCTATGTTATTTGGAAAAGATAAAAATCAGTTATATAGTTTGTCAGTTGCTAACTTCATATTCCTCATCAGATTTATGATGAGTTATGAAATGAACACTTCTCAAGTAATCATGAAGATAAAGTTGATAAAATTCTATCCAGTGTTCTTCTGACACTTCACTTAAGATACATGCTACAGGTGTATCTGTCAAGATTTCACAGAGTTGAATGTGGACTCCTTGTCTATGACCACCTAGAGAAATAGTCCAATATAATGAAGATGTCACAGATATGTTATATGTAGTACCTGCAGTGTGCTTGGCATTCTCTAATTTTGAGTCAATAGCTTCCTTTACCAACCAAAAGAAAGGAAATTGACAAGAGAATCGTTCAGTAGTTGCTACTCCAGATGTTCCTACTCTGTTGGCAACTGACTGGAAGTCATGATACTCTATTCCTTTGCCCATTGAGAAACTCTCATAACTAAATTGACATAGTTTATCATCAGAGAACACTTGAAGCCACAACTGTTGTAATGGATTGACCTCTTCTTGTCTAGGATGACTACAATTGTGATAATAAAATAAATTGTGAATGCTCATATTAATATACCTAGGTTTTATGAGGTCTAAATTTGAGTAGCGATCTGTAAATGAGAGAATGGCTGCAAATATTGGTACAATAACTTCATCTAATCTTCTCTCTAACACATTCTGAAAAGTTCCTCCAATTTGTAGTTTTCGACCACTCAATGCTTCCTTAAGTACCCATTCCTTGTCTTGATGTACAGTGTCTCTCTCTTTTAACACATTTCTAATGTGTTTTACTAGTGCTCCATAAAAGGTATGATCATCTATTAAATATATCAATGGATAAGATATAGTGCTAAATCATACATTCTTTTTACCTAAAGGATAGGTAGGACTCTGAGGGATCAGATCAAGTAATAATCTAACTCGATGTGCAGCCCACTCTTTTCTAGTGTCATCATTCTCTACCATTTTAGCTACTGCAGTTTGAATGCAGTTATAGAGACGATGGCATTGGTTATGATGTACTCTAAACGGTCTAGTCACTGGTGAGGTATAAGTCTCCATTGGAATGTCATCAAACTAGACAAAGGAATCTCAATAGTTGAAAACAGTGCATGCTATATAGTTTACCTCCTCATCAACTTCCATTTTTCCATATGCATTTAATTGCTCAAGTGCTTCAGTTTCATCAGTTTCCATCTCTTCTACAGTCACATGTTGTTCTGTCTCCATATTCTGCTCACTACTGAAGTGTAATACCTCTTCATTTGTTTCCATGCCATCAATCACCATGTCAACATTTTCTTTCTCTAGGTCTCCTCTTTCTCTCTCAGTCTTTCCCACTTTAACTGCTTCCTTATAAGATAAGAAATCTCTATTATAGAAGAGATCACTTATAGGAGCACACAGAGCATCATTAAGAGTGAGTGCTGTCTTTGGAGGAGCTCGTATATCATCTATATGAGCTGATATCCAGGAACCTCCTTGAAATCCTACAAAGGAAGAACTATGTTTGTCTGTCTCTCCAGCTTGACGAGGAAGATGAATGATGAAGAGAACATGAACAAAGTCTTGTCCCTCCTTCCACTGATAATTGGCTTTTTCTCTCTCATCATCAATACGATAGCGAGCACAAGCTATAAGATCACCAAATAAGTGACCAGAATCACACTGGATTATCAGGAGTGTGTCCTTCTTGTTATGTTGAGAGAATGCAGGACTATGTGAAGTTCATAACTGTCCATTAATGTAATATAAATTATTTACCTAATTTTGTTACTGAAGTCCATTTCTGTATCAAATTCTTGAAGTAAGAAACACAAGACTTGATCTTCTCTCATATCAATACACTGACATAATTCATTGAGCTCTTGACTAGACAGAAGATGACTATGAGTAGTCACCTAATAATAAGATAATAGCACACTATAATAATATTATAACTGACTTGTATTAGAAGAGCACATTGACCTGACATATGACTACTATTACGAAGATGATGAACAAGGAACTGGACAATAGAGCCATGATGTTGTTCTGAGAAATATATTTGACTCAAACTTCTTTGATCATCAGCTAATGCCGTACAATGTAATCGAATGAGTGCATCTGGTGAAGCCATTTGTATGAGAATTCTTTTGCTTCTAGCTAAGATTGCCTCCTTCCATTCTTCAGAGTCTTCATCTTGTTCTGGTCTCTCTTGATGTAGTTGTTGAGTAGCCTGGAAGATCACAGAGGCTGGAGTGTCATTTCGATAACCAACAAAAGCATCTTGTTCAGTAAACCTTGGAAAGGATTAATTAATATAAAATTTACAAAGGTTTCTTACTTTGTATCTGCTTTAACTTCACTAAATTGATGTACCCAGTTAGTGAGCTCAATAAGTACTTCTTTCTGCCAGTCTAGTAGTACTGTCTCTGTTAGTACAAAGTGTTTCTCAAGACGATTGATAAGAGGAGTTGGAAACTTATCATAAACTGTGGTTTTCTCTGCTATCAAAATGAGCCTGTAGACAATTTAATATGTTAAACTACACAATAAAATAATTGTCATACTTAAAGTTATTGTGTACACGACATTTAACTCTGTGGGTTTGTAGACCCAAGTCTACATAACGCTGACCTCCTCCCAAATGGATGTAATACTGGTTTAACAGGTCATACAAGCTCTCATAAAGGTTTTCTAAGTTAAGAAGGATGACAGTACGACCCGTTTCCATACAAATCTTAATTTGATTGATATTGCGACAAACTTGAGTGTATTCTCTGTCTTTTGGAAAAGAGCTACCAAATAAAACAAATGGCTCCATTCTTTGTACAATATGTGTATTCTCCTCCAAACCACCAGATCTCTCTTGGTTGACAGTCATTCCTACCTCCTCATGAAGGTAGTGTTTGAGTACTTGTAAAGCAGCATAGTTCTCTGTTAGGAATAAAAGATAACGATTCTCTCTGTAAGGAAAAAGAAAGAATTAATGTTGAAATACAATAACAAGTCCCTTATGTACCCATGCCAAGAAGTCTCCTTGGTCTGTAGACTCTTCCTAATAAGTCCAAGAGGAGAACAATCAGGAGAGAGAAGTTCACGTTCCTATGACAAGATAGTTAACATCATCTAAATGACATTCTCATAATGATACCTCTTTACTCAAACCAGTCAGATCAGGTTGATCCTCAATGTTCTTCAAGAATCTTTTAAACATTTCAAAAGTGTCGAAATCTTCAAGACCTCCAAAATTTCTTTTTATAGCATGTTGTAATTGAGGTCCTGTTGGTGGTAATTTGCTCTTTTCACACATCCAGTATAACATCTTGATAAGACTGGAGTTATATTAACTTAAATGATAACATTATCAATAAAATTACCTATAGAAATCTCTAAGACCAAAGAATGGTTTGCTCTGTTCATCACAAATAGCTTTGTAAGCAGCTGCTAATGACTGGAAATAAGGATTTAATCTTCCTGTAACAGGATTATCAGGACAATTAGAACATATTCCTCTAAAGAAATATAATACTAAAACAAATTATGAAACTAACTGTACCTTGCAGAAAGTTCAAGTTCATTTTTATCAGGGTCACCACGAGTTACCATAACTCCTCTGTTCATTTTAGCAGGATCTAGTGCCCAGTTTGAAATACCAATAAATGCAACACGTTGTTCACGTTCTATGATCTGATAGATAGATTGAATACCTCACAATATCTTGGCTAAGGTCTTGTTACCTGTTGAGAGTTATCAGCTCCCTCAGTACCATCTTCTAAAAGTGGATGTAGAGCTTTAAGTGGTAAGTTAGGAGAGTCTTCAGCTAATCCAACTTCATCTAATACTACAACTGATACATATTTAGTTGTATCTTGTTTCTTTTGAAAACTCTTAGCAGTATTAAAAACTTCAATGACACTTTCAGGAGTGGACAGCTGGCTACATTGATAAGGGAACATGTGGACCTGCAAAACCAGTTAGATTTCAATAAACAAACTGTGAATTCCTAGTACCTCCTTGAATTCCTTCATCAGATTATGTTCAGAAGATCTTCCTAACATAGAGTCAGCCACAATAGATTTGGCTAAAGACTTTGAACTTCCTGGTTTACCCACTAAGAAGAGAGGGATCCTTAACTCAATGCATATTGCCATCATAAAAACATTTTCTCTCAGAGCAGTATTCTTAGCAATATTTGGACCTAACTTCATGTTGTCTAAGAGAACATCTTGACACCTTCATATATAAGAGAGAAAAACAATTTATTATAAAATTGTCTTATATTTTACCATCTTATTTCATTACAGAACTGTTCTGCTCCCCCAGGTACTCCTAGTGGATCCTTAAACTGTCGTACTACACGACGTTCATATTTCTTTCTGTCCTGTAGTCTAGCATGATAGCAAACACTGATAGCTAATATTAAGGCACGAGATATTTCATCAACTATTTGTTTTTCCTAATTTAAGAAATATACTTCAGCACTATTCATTGTAGTACTAGCCTTACCTCATCCTGAGCTTTGATCTTAACTTCTTGTGTAAACAAATCGCTTTTTTCACAGAAATATCTAAAGACAATCATTACTCGTTCAACATCTCTTAGACTAACAAAACTGCATTCATCCTGAGAGATGTAAAGAACTATGTACTCTATCAGTTATGAGTTAATTTACATTTCTTTTCTTCATATATTTCTGTGACCAGGCTACAACATCAGCTATTGTATCAATAATTTCAACTTGTCCACTAATTTCAGGTATGGTCTGACATCTACCCCAAACAATTTGTTTAGTATAATCCTTCTCTGTTGCATTGTTTAGTTGACCAAAGTCATATACCAGAGGTCTCATACTGGGAGGTAAGTCAAGTACTCGGTAGACTAGCTCACGAAGAGGGATTGTACCTGTGATATAGAAGGGTCAATTACATACTCTGTATTTCTCAATATATAGATACCTAATTTTTGTTGTGTTTCAGTGGCTTTAACATAAAAACCTAATCCTGCAGACTCAAGTTTCTTAATCATATCATCAGTGTGTCTACAAGAAATAACAATCAATAAATTATATATAAAACCTATCTTTACTTTCTATAAGGATTACAAGCAGCAATAAACTTGACATTAGCCTTGATAGATCTACCATGAATACGACGATCACACATAACTTCTTTGATCAGTCCAATAGCTTCAGTTGTGTTAGCTTCATCAAAAAACAGTACAGTATCTATTTCATGATCTTTCCTGTTCTTATCAGCAATTTTTTCAGCTTCTTCTACTTTCTTTACAATATCATTCTCTGTAGTACCTCCATGAATCTAAAGTTATTAATATTACTATCATTACAAAGTATTAACAGTAATGATGATACCTTCATAATGAGCATATTTTTCACATGTTCTCCTCCTTGTCTACATCCTTGAGCAGCAAGATCACACATAAATCTGATGAGACGAGTCTTGCCACATCCAGTCTCACCCATAATAACTACTGGAATATTACATCTAAAGAAAAGTAGATGACAATGTCCAGTCATTACAATCATACCTAAATCTCATGTGGATTGCCATTATTTTGATTACATTGTCTACAGTTAGAACATATGTAGGGTCTGGATCAAGACTCCATTCTAGACCCATCACCATTCCTATCTTCTGTATCATTGTATCTTTACCCCAAGCTTGATAGTTCTCTGATAAATTAACTTGATTATGTTGAAGACCAGTATATAACTGAGGAGTTAATGCTCCTGCCTCAATGACTTCATTTTTAACAGGATCTTGAAGGTCTCCATTGCAATTTGCATTAAATCCTACAAAAGTAATACTCATGCCATCTTCATTGAAGAAAAGATAAGGATGGTAGCTAAAATAAGACCAATAATCATTAATGATAATAAATATTTATTAGTTTACTTTTGTTCCCACTGTTTTCTCTCATCAATCTGATATTCCTTAAGTTGTTCTTCATCAATTACTTCCTCATTCTCAGCAGCCACTTCACCTTTTAGTGAGGATGTAGCAAAGTCCTAAAATATAAAATGTATCAATTTATTGTGTATTTTATAATATAGTATATTTACTTTAGACATTCTGATCATAAACTTCACTACAAATGTCTTCAGTCCAGACATCACATCTCCAACTATATCTTCATTACAGAAACTAGAATTCTCACAGTTTCTCAGCTGGGTGTCTAAAAATCTTACGAAATGTCTCAATTCTGACCAGGAAGGATCTCTTACTCCACATTGACTGTCATTACAACATCAATTTATAAATTACAATATGAAGGATTATTTTGATAACTCACGATAAAAGTATTTGTAGACATTCAACAGAGTTTCCTTCCACAGACTGTACTCTGTAAGAAAATCTATCCAATGGTACACACCCTACATGTCTGCGTAAATATTGGAACACTCGCTGGAAGACAGGACTCCTGAACTCCCCAATATCCATACTACATTTCAAGGAATCTGTAACAAGATATAAAATTAAATATAGTGATCTTTACTAACCATCTAATTCATTTTGTAACATCTGTAACACATTTCTTGGTGAGAGACACTCCATTGTTGGTAAAATATCAAGTAGAGCAATAGTACATTTAGCAACTTTAACTTCACTCTGTAATATTATAATTATAATAACAAGAATTAAAATCAATGTTACCTTTGGTACTGTCACTTCAATAGCATATAAGTGAGCTGGATGACATCTCCAGATTCTACCCTGACTGTCACAGACTGCTTGAAGTATTAATAGAGAAAACAAAACAGAGTCAACTTGTCTTAATACCTATTGAGTTATTATAAAAATAACATCAGTGAAAGAGACTAGAGAGTCTTACACTAGGTGAGATATCTATGTGAAAGATGATTGCTCGTCCACTACTGTCTTGGTCACTCATCTTCTCAAATGGATGTTTGAGTGCTTGTACAATGGTATCAAATGTGACTTTTGGACCATGAACTGGTATTATAACATGTTGAGGTCCTTGTTGATCAGTTTTTGTTTCTAATTCCTCAGTCAAACGTTGAATATACAATGACTTGCCCATGCCTGCCCTCTCTGATTTAACCACACGTACATAAGAGCTAATTAGAGAAAATAACATTTGAAATATCAAAAAATATTTACTTTTCTGGATCAACAACAGAAGCTAGTATTCTTTGTCCTTTAAGTCCACTCTGAGGCCAACTAATAAAATGAGTTATAAGATATTGAGAGAAGGTTAGAACAGAGTGAAGAGTAGTAAAAGGTCGTCGATAAAACTGTAGTTTAGAAATCATGTGAGATTTATCTTCATCTTCATTGCTACATATGATCACCAACTTGTAGTCTGAGAGGTAAGAGTTATAACAGTGTCAATATTAGTATTGTGTGAACTTACTTTTTTGTCCTTGTGAGCAATCAAATAAACTTCTCAGTGCCTTATCACAAACTTGATAAGACAACAACTCAGCATGAACTAGACAAAATATTCTGAAGTAGTTAGGATCTCCCATAGCTCTCTTCCATAGTAGAGTCACTTCTTCATCTGTAGTGTGTTCACTACATAGAAGAACTTCTTCATGAGTAGGCAATGGTAGTTTATCATCCTCCATATAAAGAGACAAGACAGTCTTTAGAACAGTATCTTTGTGAGAAATATTATTAAAATATTAATATAGTAAATGATGATACCTGGAGTGGCCACAAGTAAGTTTGGTTCACCAATTTTAAGTATATCAGAGAATGGTCTGTTCTGATCAACCGGAGCTATAAAAAGGATTTTATTAAACAAAATCTTTATTATTTTGTTTGCTTACCTCTGTGTATGTTACCAAGTTGTTGAAGAACCATACCTAATTCCAATATTGAAAGATAGTTGTTGGCTGAAGTGTCACTACATACAATCTCCATATCACTAACATTATAGACAATTAATACACAAGACATATTGATGTCATTAACTTACCTTACAGGTGATCCATCAGATCCACCACTTTGTCGACGATAATACCCTCCTTCTTCTAGAGCCATTCCCCTATCTTTAGCTACAAAATCATGAGATATACTTCTTGGAAATAGTTCACTAAGTTCTTCAGACTCCCCCATAATATACTCCATGGCTTTCTGTGTATTGTCTGGATATTGTTCTGCAGCAGTTTTACACTCGTCTAAAGAAAATCCAGCCTGCATTAACTCTCTGACAACAGGATGGTTTTCATCAATTGGTATTTGCTCCTTAACTGTGAACTTAAACATAGCTGGCTTCTGATATAATTTAGTGCTTGGTTTACGACTAACTTCAATCTCCATTGGTGGTTCAATGAGATCTATAACATTTGATCCATCTACTGCCATGATGTCAGCTTCATCTTCAGATGATAAAATGATTACTACATCTTCATGTTTGTCTTCAGGTTCCACTTGTAACTGTTCATCATCACTAGGAATGCTATAAGGATCTGTTTTAGCTTCACTGTCTACATCACTATCAGAGAAATTAAAGTTTTCTTCGTGTTCATTGCACCAGGCTTCAATTGCTTCTTCTAAATCAGGTTTTGCGCACCTTTCAAAACCAAGGAGAATAAGTTTTTTAGAAAATCCACATGATTCTTTTAAGTTAGCTAAAGTGGCTTTCTGTTTATCAGTAAGTTCATCTTCATTTAATCGAGGCTGAGGACCAGATGAGATATTTTCAGTTTCCATAATGTGCTCCAAAACTCCAGATGTCATTAATGAAATTTTATTGTCTGATGTTTCAGTATAGATCTCAGTAACTGGTTTAAAGATATTGTGTGACATATTTTGAGTAGTCAAGTTGACTGGTGTAATGGCTTCTTGCTTATTTGAGGAGATAGTCTGTTTGTCAAAAGCAGATATAGCAAGCTCTTGCTCTTGGACTTCTTTGACTAAATTAGAAGTGACCTCTCTTGAGAGACATTGAAGGAGTGACATCACCTCTGACTTGACTGGTTTTGTAGAATTGGGACTGGTTCTAAACTGACCTAGCTCTTCTCTCAGAGACAGTAACTGAGAGTTAGTGAAGTAATTGAGTTCATAAAACTGGTCTCTATGATGGGACAACTCATTCTTCCAGTCCTCTAAATCCTGTTCCATTTCACTTGCTTGACATTGTAGTACTTGTACAACATTGTCAATAGCACAACGAAACACCATACTCCATCCAATATATTTATCATTACCAGATTGTTGCAATGATATTAAAACATCAGCAATTCGACAAACACTATGAAATATCTGTGAAGAGCAGAGGTAAACAAATTTTCAATCAGATTAATTTATGGCTTACATCAAGGAATAAATCTACTTTTTGCCTCTCTTCAGATTCTCTTCCAGTAATCAATACTAATTTACTCTCTAGATCCCTCACTTCATCCAATGTGTACTCTAATTTGTGTATTCTCTTTGTATTAGACTGTCTTAGTCTCAAGTGAATAGCTGCTGATCTACTTGTAAGAATTCCTTTTATTGAAGTACCAATCTCATACAAGCCATAAGTGATAATATTTCTCATTTGACCAAATGAAGTGATCTCAACAGAGCCTTGTGTTTCTTTCACAGATTGATACCAATCAATTTCACATTGGCAGGTTCTCTAAAGAAATAATAATGACACAAATAATTTGACCAGTAGTTGTTACTAAAACTTACTATCATTTCTGGTAGAGTAGGAGCATGTTCCAGTGTCTCCCAGATAGTCTTGCAATGTTCTTGAAGTTGCTGGTAACTTGCAGTCTTACGAAGTTTATAAATAAGAGGACCAAAACCACTTCCCACAGTTCGAAGATATGAGAGCTTGTCTGTTGTCATATCTCCTTCTCCACCAGCAGCAGTAGCAAGAGCAACAGTAACAAAGTTTAAAAGACTGCTTACATCTGTAACATGCAAGGATTGAGTTGAACTGTATATAATTCAATATACCTGTAGCAGCTACTTTCCTTATCCATTCTACAATTTCTTGACAATCTGCAAAAGCTTCCAGACATTCTCTCTTTTTACTATCAGCAGCATAATCATGTAAGAACCCACTGGCTTCAACTACGCTCTGATCAATAGAGCCCAATGTTTGGTAGGCAAGAGATGCTGACATCTGAACAACAAAATATAATATACATGAATTAATAAACTTTTATAAACATCGTACATTTTGAGCTACCCTTTCAACTAAGCCAAAGTCTCCAGTGAGACCCAGAGTGTCCCGGATTTTAAGGAAAGCTAGTGCAGCCTCCTGATAGCTACATATATCCCAGTATTGTCCCATCTGGTTAACAGCAGTTTTAATCCAAGCACTGTTATTAGAGGGTTCTCCCCTACAGATACTAACTGCTGAGTGCAATTTGTTAAGATCAACTTGCAATTTCTCACGATCAGAAGAGTAGTTGTCTTTGAAGAGAGCGTCAACAGCTGATAATTCCAATAGTCCTGAGTGAAGATCATCAAGTAATGTGACACATTTATCAAAGACAGGTTTCCACAAAAATTCATTAACTCGTGTAATTCTAACATCTTTTCTAACTTCGGCAAGTCTCTCTTGCCAGAATCTGTTAAACAGATCATTTGAATGAGTGTAGGAAATGACATAAAAATCGTCAACACAAGATTCAATAGGTTTAGCATCAGGAAAGCATACGACATGACAGCTGCTATCATTTGACAGTGTTTGGCACAAATTATTGATTTTTTCCTCTTTGACATTCCTTTGAAGCATTCCTAACAGCTTTGGCTGACCTACAATGTATCAAACAGAAAATAACAATCACACTAATACTAATCTTGATACTGCATATAATTCTGCTTACCTTTTACAATTTTGCCAAGATGAGTAAGAAAATATTCCAATTTAACAGTATATTCTTTAAAGTGATTGTATTCTTTTAGACGTTGCTTTACATTACTTTGCAGTTGAGTAGCTTGTCTTTGAGAACCAGACGTCACAGTACAACTAAAAGCTTCACATAATTTTCTCATTTGTCCTTGCTTAGATTCAATGTGCTCCAATTCTTTTATTGTGACATTTCCAGATTGTATTTTGGTACATACATCTTCAAGCTGGCTCAAGGCACAAGTAACAATAAATTGCCAATCTTCCTGTAAACCTTTTTTGATGTCTAGTTGGCTTACTAATAACAAGAAAAAACATAACATTAATAATCCAACCACATGCTACATAATACCATGAAATTTCAGACATCCTGGCCACAGTTCCCATTCCAATAAATCATCAAAAGGAATCTCATTTGTTTCATGAAAATGAGGATATTTCTTTTTAAGAATGCTTCCAACTAATTTAACAATACGCTGTGACTTATTCTCTACAAGCTGATCCCATCTGCGTATACTTTGGATCTAATATGAACAAAAATGAGGTGTAATATATTTTATCATTATAATTCACCTCAGTTTTGGACACTAGTTCATCCAATGCTTCTGTTGCCATTGTTAGAAAAATATTCCTAAAGAAATCAGGAATTTCTTGTTGAGACTCAACATTAATTAAAAGGTCAATCTTCAACTCTGGTGAAGGAATGTTTGAAATCCTATCTTTTACCAATGATGAGATTATCATTTCTAGTTCTTTGTGCATTTGTTGATGAGGGAATTTCACAGATACAATGGTCTCCCACAACTGTTAAAACAAAAGGGTTGATTTCTTTGTTTATATTAGTATAATTAACCTTCAGTTCTTGCTCTTCTTTTATCAATTCTTTTCGTCTTGTTGCAATGGACTTTACAGAAAATCCAAAAAATGAGCCTCCAATGACATCTTTTAAAGTTATCCATCCCTTTAACATCATTTTGATTTTGCTCTCAATATTTTCTATTAAACTAGCACATTCCTTGCTTTGATCTTCAGTTCTTCTTATCTTGTAAACAATATGTAGAATCAGTGAAATTATGGAGTTGATTGATGTCTTGACATTTTTTGAAGTATTCACCAGCTTCCCTTTTAGAGATTCTACCAGAATGCTTGCAGCCTCAGCACAAAGCTTAATATCTTGGAAACTATAAGAATTAAATGAATATATGGATATATCTCTTGATAGTAATATTAATAAAACTTACCCTTTTATGTCCTCTTCATCGAGTCGTTGCTGAATGACTGTCAATGGCTTGACAAAAAGATCTTGTATCTGATTAAAGTGAATAGTAGAATTATGTCAAATAGAATAACAGTTAGTATTGACAAGCAAACCTTTTTCTCATTATAACTAGCTAGTTTTAAAGTACGATTGTTTAGTCCCATTCGTTCAGGAATACAAACAATTGCAATATGAAGAGGAACTATCTCACAGAGATGGCAAAGATCTCCTTGAGGACAAATATAAGGAATTACAGAAAGAAGCTTTGAGTCAAATGCAAGTAAACTTTGCAAGACATCACGATGCTTTTTAATAAACCTGAAATTTAAACAATGAAATTACTATGCTGTTCCTTTGCAATTAACAATTTTACCCTGATTTGTTATCCATGAATGATTTAACGTTCATTATACCAACAATAGTATCTCCCCATTTGATTGATGTCAACGGTGTATGAAATGGCTCATATGGTTTATTGTCTGCACTAATAAAATGATATAGTGGTAAAGCTTTGATGATATGAAGAACATTTTCAACTTTTGTTGTATTCATAACCATCTCAAGTAAATACTTTGTTGCATTGATTACATATGTTCTAGGAAAAATACAAGAGTATGTAATTAATTATTACCTCATTATTAGTTTACTTTGAATCAGGTTTAAGCATCAAACTCTGCAAATATTGAAGTTCCTTTTCTTGTGACAAGGAAATTAATTGAAGGAAAGATATCTTCACTTTCATAAGAATATTATTTATTTTCAAAAAGTTATGCGATTGATGAAAACAACAAAGTAGTAATATTCCAGAAACCAAACGTTGATGTGATTCAAGTGACTCTGATGTTAATAATTCAATAGCAGCTGTTTCTATCCACTCCTTCACAGCCTATAAAAATAGACAAGGAACATAACACAAAACTTAAATCTACATTAAAGATCACATAAATGTACAAATAAGGCTAATGAGATGCTTGTAGAGACACATGACTAGCTATATACACGTGACAACATAATTATAAAGTAATATTTTTAAATTTTACCAAGTCCATTATATAGTAATTATAGTTATCATACTTCCAAGGGTCTAATCTAAATCAATTTGGTTGGTTTTCCAAATTAATTACAAATTCATGAAATTATGAACCATGTCTGGCAAATATTGTTATCTAAATTTTTGATCAAAACTGTCTACATAATAAAATCCTCTCATAACTTACAGCACTAATTTCAGTTTTGAGCATCCATGGTTTTTGACCTTCACAATGATGATCAATATATTGCTTATAAGCACAATTAAAGATATCAATACATTCATCTGTTTCAGTGTGAATTTCAAACTTCTCTTCAAATTTACCACTCAAAATGATATTCCTTAGTGGCTCTAAATGAATTTCCATACTCTTGATACGCATATCTGAAGGACTTGGAACTGGTGAATTTGAATGTGACCTCAATAAATAGTCAACAACTGTATTTACAATGCCAGTTTTGCTTTTAGATTCAGGAAAAATCATTGTATCAAATTGTTTATGGACACCTAATAATTGGAAAATAAATGTTATTATACATACACAGTAATGTGTGAAGCCACACCTCCAGAGCGTATATTCTCATTTTGTATTTTTAGTAATCTGTTGTTTTTTGAATGTTCTTTAGGAGATCCATAAAGATACTCATAAGGATGACCAAGGTCTTCCATTTTTGGAGAAAAAACTATATATTTGTAAGGAATACCAGGGTATATCTTTGATTTGATAAACTCATAGTCCACTTCCAAAGAAAATTTGATAACATGTAACCCTTCACCAGCATCTCTGTAAGCATAGAAATAAACTTCAAATAATCTAATATAATATACCTGACAAATTCACCAGGACCAATATCGAGCTTCCAGTTTCCTAATTCCTTCACCCCAAACCTCATGTAAACTGATGACTTTCCCTCCTTCCATTCCCAGGCATCCAATAAAATTATAGCATTGAATTGGAGGCACATAGCCTTCTCTTTATTAGGACTCAAAACTGAAGGTTGAGGTCCTGTCTTAGGCCTAAAACAATGTCAGTGATAAAAGCTATTATATATTAATTGACTCACATTTGTTGTGTGTCTTCAGAAGTGGTTTTGGTCTTTCCACCATCTTCAGATTTGTTGCCATTATTTGACATTTCACTAGAGAGTACTTCAGACATCACTCTTTTATCATTCTTATTTCTAACACCATCTGATTCTACAGGGAGTTGCTTTTGGTTTCCAGCAATGGGTGAAGATACAGGAGTTATATCTGTATCAGATGCCTCTCCAATAAATGAGTCATCATTGTCACAAGTAGATTTATCACCTGTACTGGTAGTGTGAGGCTGGCTAACTAATGTTTTATTTTCTTTTGCCTGTGATACTTCCTGATTTGATTCCTCTTTTAATGGTTTGAGATCCTGATCAAGTATTAAATCTGGTGGAGCAGTTGCTACTGGCAAAGAAGGATAAATATCTTCTACATTTGGAATCTTTTTTGGAGCAGGTTCGTCTGTGCTATCAGACTTCTTTCTTTTTTGTGCTTCGTTTATATTCTGTTGCCCTGTTGATTTATCTTCTTGAATTTCTATACCAATTTCTTTGGCATTATTGGACTCTGTCTTGTACAAAAGGAGGTCATGAGTTTGTGAATTAACATTGTTGGATTGATGATCTTCGCAAGAAAGTTCAGGTGGTAATAGTACTCCTGGAGCTGTATCACTATCTGGTAATGGAGCCAGTGAAGGTGCTGTATGACATATTTCAGTATTATCCTCTTCTATGCCAGAAGTATTAACAACATGAATTTGTAAATTTGAATCTAGACTAAAATTATCAGGCACTATATTACTTTCTTCTGATAAAGGTAATTCAAGACAAGTGTCAGTATTTTCTCCTTCTATTCCAGAAGTATTATCAGTAGTATCATGTAGTCTGGATGGAGACATTTGATGCATGACATCTTCTTCTTTCACAATAACAGTGTCACCAAAGTTATCATCTGATTCATCCTCAGTCTTCCTTTTCTTGCCTGGATACTCTGGAGTTTCACTTGTACACTGGCGTTTACCAGGAGGATTATGTGGTGATGTAGCAACAGAAGTCTGGGGTACAATCAACAAATGAGGAGGTGATCCTGTCTCCATTGGATAAATATCTAACTGGTTGTCAGTTACAATGGCAGAAACTGTACTTCCAGATGCATCATCTTGTTGAGGTGTTGTTGGTATGGGCGATATACCAGACATGTCAATTGCAGGCTGCTCAGAAACGCTCTCACTTGTTAGAGTGGTGTCAAGAGATTTGTCCATTGCCTGATAGAGCTCTGATAGAGTATGTGCATCAAGTATAGCTGATAGTTCATCTCTTGACGCAGCAGGTGGAATATTAGGAGCTAAGTCGAGTGATAGTTGATACTGCATTTGAGGTGATTTACACTGATAACAGGTTGCTGAATCAACCACTAAAAAAGTCTTACACTGAGAATTGATACACTGTTTTAAAGGTGTCTGATCAAATATGTCTGAGTCTTGAGGTGCTGAACAAACCTGACATTTTTCAGCTTTGAAATGCAATAACACATCGCATAATAGGCACTTTTTACGCTGCATTACTACAAAAGACATTCCACAACTCCCACAAAATTTAGAATTTGAAGGACTCTGTTGATTACATCTCTTACATAAGATAGTTTGTTCAGGAGCTGTAGAGAGCTCTCCAGGTGTCTCAGACATTGTGCTAGCCTACAAAGAATATATAACTACATTGAATCAAAATTTAGAATGCTAACTTTATATAATTTTAATTAATAATTATTATATTTTGGAAGTTAATTAACATCATGACCACACAGCAAGTATGGATCCAGTGCTTACTATAAACATTGCCTTCTTTCATTTTAAGGTGTTAATGGTAATGGCTAGCATCAAAAGTATCAATTAAAGTATCAATTGAAAGCACTAATTTTATATTTTAAATCAGTTCCAATCATTTCTAATGTAGCCTATAGTCTAAGTTTCAATATTTGAAATATTTCATTTTTCTAACGGCTATCAACAGTCTACGACTTAACTGAACACTAGTTCAGTGAACTTTGTGTATATATATGTATGTGTGTATATATATATATAATATTATATATTACTAAACATGAAAGGATTAATTTATCTTTTAAAATATTTTAGAAGACACTGAACACCCTACTATCAATTACCAGTACATTGTTATAGATTAGTTATCTCTGTTACCTACATTCAATCTCAATACTGACACAGTGTCTGTCAGTAGAAGAGAGATAGCTTTGTCTTCGGTTGCCGACAGTTAGAGGCGGATTAAAATTAAGGGAAATGAACGGATCTTCCCCCTATAGTTGGTGGAAGCTTGGGAGTGGGGGTAAAAAATGTTGCTTGTTGAGCAAAGTATGTTTTGGTATCTTTTTAAATAATAGTTATCTAATCTTTATTGAAGGTTGCTCTTGAGTATGGAGTTACAAGCCTTTCTTTGTAAATTAAGCTTGTTTTCATGTTCATATTTTGTATGATGACAAATGTACATAATATTAGGTAGGCTGACTCCAGATGTAACTGTTATCTAGATACTGGTTAAATTCATAAACCAAAACAAGCCATCTATCAATTAACATAACACTTTGAATGTATGAATCATTGATAATTTTGGTCATAACAATTTCACACATGCTGCAATCATGATCATTTTTGTTGTCTAATTATTTCCATGATTACTTATTACAAAAAATTTTGAACAAAATAATATATAGCTACTGCAAAATTTGTAGTAATCACCTAAATACTTTTATAATAATAACATTGTTAATTAACAAAATATTTAGCTTTAATTTCATCTAGCTCTATCTGCATATGTACTCATATTAATCTTTAATATCATGTTCATGTTGTTGTTGGTAGAATACTATAGCTTTCCATGTAGCTACAGCTTGACCAACTGTAATAGTCTGTGCGAACTCTTCTTCAAATTGAGGAGGTAGTCCCTCTAATCCATAGTTATCCAAATGAGCAACTAATGTATCAATAAGACTAAAGACAATATTATATAAAGATGTTTCATAGTTAGATATAATACTTACGGCCAGTCCTTTTCATCAGGGTTTCTATGACGGACATTGGTTTCAATAAACTCATAAAGAAGGTTAAGTAGAGGAGGAATATCAAATTGTCGTAAGAACCTTCTGAGTTCCTTCTCTACATCTTTGTCTAATGCTTGTAGAAAGTCTTGACCCAATGAATCAAAAGGCTCCTATTTATATAAACACATAATACATTATGTCAGTGTGTAGGTGATCTCTTTACTTGTCTAGATAGAGTGAGTCTCTTAGCCATTTTTACTGATATTGTCTCCCACAGTGATAAGATATGACCCAAACTACAATACTCCATAGCCTATAATAACTCAATGATTGTTAACATTGGATATAGCTAATATACCTTCTTGCTAGTAAACTTTCTTTCCATTTTTAATACTTTCTTGACATATTTCTTTAGTTCTGTATTAGCATCAGTTCTTCCAGAGGAGAGAAATCCAATTACTATCTCTACTACATCAAGACACTTTCTTAAACTTTGCATTGTACGTAGTTCAGTAACTATCTCTGTTTGTTGTCTGACACTGAGTTTGATCTAAAGAAAACACCAGAATATAACTGATGATTAGTACGTGTTTCTATTACCTGTGGTGATACATTCTTCCTAATGTTAGCAAATGTTTCAGCAGTGTACACATCTTTTCTGTATACAACTTGAGGGATTTCTAGTTGAATAAGAGGTTTGCCATGGATAAAACGGTCCACTACATGTTTCTCTAATGCAGGGAGATCATAAATGACATTTTGTCCTTTTCCATGTTCCAGAGAATATTGGCAGTGAGAGAGAACAATAGAGAGAAGTTGATGTTCATACTCCAAGAGATGACAGTGTTGGATATGACTAACTGGTACCTTGTGTTCTCTCCACATAATACTAAACACAGTAGTATCATATTGATCAAATGATATAAGTCTTACTTTTTTTGTTTCTTCTTTAACTGAGAGCGATACTTCTCCATAAAGTCATTGTGTACTCCAACTAGTAAATCAACTAGAGCAACTGTACATACTCCTGGACCAGTCAAGGTAGGGATGAGATAAGAGAGAGGAAGAGATTCATCCCAAGTAACTCTTGTCAGATATTCAGAGTCAACAGGAACACGTGCTAATAGAAATAAAACAGTAAACTGTGGTAATATCTGGTTAATAATATTTACAATATTCTTTGAGTTTGTCTTTTATTAAACTCCAAGCATTTCTAACACAGTCAAGTTTCTCATGGAACTGGTTCCTTTTCTGTTCAGTATGACTTCCTATAGTATATCAGTAATATACTAACAAGGTAAGTGATTACTATACCTTTCCCTAGTTCTCTAATGAACTGTCCTATAGTGTATTGAGCTACTTCAGTTTTGTCCAGTCTTCTGTGACTAAGTTCATACATTTGTTGTTGTAGTTTTACAATGCCAGGTAGATACTGGGTAGCTCTTAACAGAGGCTCCTAAAAGTAAAAAAAATACTCATTAATGAAATAATCTTTATATAATACCTGTTTTGTGAACTCATGTAGGATAGGACAAGTATCTTTACGGGTCTGTAGAGTTTGAAAAAGGTGTTCCAATGTGATCCGAGAACGATAGGTCCACAAGTGAGGGAGGATGTCTTTTGGAGCTACAGACATTCTTTCATGAATTACATAAAACAAACGATCTCGATCTGTAAAGAGAAGAAGTTAGTATATTTAATTTACTAGATGGATTGTTAACCTTCTCTCTTGTCATTTACAAGCAGAAGTGTTGCTTGTTGTAATGTCACCTCCAATTTCTAAATATTATGTTGATATATCACTTACATGTAATATACTTACATTTAATATAGGTTCAATGTAGACATTATTAAAACATCTCTCCCATTCTGTTCTAGCATTTCTAGTACCTAATGTTGCATATGTGGATACACTAGTAGCTACAGAACAATAAAAAAGATTATAATTTCATGAAAGCTCTGGTCACTCACGAATATTACGTTCCTCTGTGACAATATCTTTGAGTATCATATGTAAGATAAGACAAGACTCATCCTTACTCTTCCCTATAGCTCGACTCAAAATATTAATATCACACTGTAAATGTCGCCAGAAGAAGAGAGGTAAGTCTGCAGGTCTGACTTGACTCTTGGTAAGATCTAGTAGACCTTCAATAGCATGCTAATATAAAGAGATCATCATTAAATAAACATATTATTAGTGACATACCTCATTGTTACATGATGCCCATAGTAATGATGTATGCATTAGAACTCTAACAATGGCACAGGCTGCTGGAGATAAAGTTCTTTCAGATGAAGGGACAGTTTCACGTTGATCAGGACGACCAAGTGCATAGCCTGTTTCAGTAGTATCAGTGCTGAAGGATTGAATTTTGAATGAACAAAAAATAGAAACCAACATCTACTCACATTCTAGCTGTTCTGTTGCCAGATGTAAGTTGATGGTTTTGACCTCCAATTGCAGACCCACATTGTGGACAATTGTATCGCTGCATTGGTCTTCCACACTAATGTAGCAAATGATACAAATATGCACAATGCACATCTTATCATACCTCAGATACAAAATAAGGATGACCTCTAGCACATTCTGATAAAGATAAGACATAACAATATTAGACACTTTGTTTAGTCAACTCACCATAGAAAGCACCTCCTAAAGCACTTCTTGCAATTGGTAAACTATCTTCTGGCATAGTAGGTAGAAATGCTCCCTATAATAACATATTATATTGTAGAGGTATTATAGTGAACTACCTTTAATTCTCCTGGACTGTTTATCATCTTAATAAAAGGTTGTAATATAACCAACTTCTCTTTACTCTGTAGTGCAGTAACTACATGTATAATTAAGTTAGTTAAGAGTCTATTCTGTGGACTCATTCCTGGTCTCAATAACATAGGTTCTAGTCTACCACAATAAGTATTCTCAATAAGAGCCTGAGCTGTCCACATTAACTATAAAATAGAAATACTCAGTGACTGATAGTTCAATGATATAAACATACTGATCTGTTTAATATTTTACACTTCTTTGTTAAGCTGGATATTTCTGTCCTCATTTCATCCTTATTACAAAGTAAATCACAGTTCTCATAACATATAACTTACTGTCACTTTCTTAGATTCATTAGTGAAAACACAACTACCAGTGATTACCTGATAGATCCCTAACAACAGAGTAGCAGCATCTTTGGCAGTAAGTCCCTGAACAATCAGTTGAAAAGAGATAATCAAACATCAACAGGATTGTAACTATAAAAATACCTCTGTAGTTTTTTGCAGTTTATCCAATTCTTGACCATATACTGCATCAGTAAGAGTAGTTCTTAAATTTCCATAAACTTGATAAATGACAAATGGATCACTAGTTTGTTGCTCCTAGTTATAATATAATGACCACTATATTTAAAACATTTCACAACTACTTCATTAGATCTTTGTAGATGATGAGGTACAACCCATTGCATAGTTTGATCTGAAGTGATGTTAGTTAAGAAGGAGACACCATATTGTCTAGCTAGTTGTTTTACTAAGAACACACCAGGACCAGAATTATCAGTATTAACAATATCATTAATACAACATCTTTTAGTAACATCTAATAAAAGCTGTGTTTCATGTTTATAATAACCCTGATGTCTACTACTAGCTCCATGTTGACAGTGAAGGAGTTCAGCCACTACTACAATAGCATATCGTAATTTGGCAATTCCTTCCAAATATTGCAGACGAATACCTCCCTCAACAGAGGGAGCTGGATTGTTCATAATAACTTCTATACCCTCAATCATAACTTGGTGAGCATGCCTGACTTTATCATGTATATAACTGTATTGTTTATGGAGAGCATCCTATAGAAAGAAATATAATGATGTGTGTTATTGACTATCTCTTAGTAGTCTACCTCAAAACATTGTATACATAATAAACACAGACTATGGTCATCTTTAATGATTTGTTGTGATCGTGTAAAATAATCCTCTAAATGTTCTCTGACTACCTCAGTACTAAAAAAAAGATATAAACAGCTATCAGTATATATATATGACTTACTTATGTTCTAGTAGTAGTTGTAATAAGAAGGAACGTATCACTGGTACTTTGTCTACTTTCTCTTTATCTGAATAACTGAAATCTTTGGTCTTGTCTTGTTCAGTGAACACAACAGTTAATAGTTCTTTAATGAGAGCTGGTTCAGGTGGATTAGGTTGACCAAAACAGAGAGAAGACACTACTTCCATAAAGAAAGATTTGCAATATTCACGAATTGTTTTCTGCATATCAGATCTTTACAAAAGAAATTGTCAAACTTATTTTGTGGGAGTACTGACTCACGAGTATTTTAATTTTTTTTTCCCTGTATCTCCATCCAAAGCTCGAAGAACTGTCTGTATATTTTGAACAGTTTTGGCTTTTGTAAAATCTGCTTTTGATTTTAGGAACTAGTAAACAAAAGTAATTACCATTAGGAGAGATTTCATTATGACTTCTCTTACTAGTGCAATTCTTTTTGCATAACGAACAAGCTCAACAAATTTCTTGTCATCAATTGAAAATTTTGTAACAATATGTTCAACAAAGAGTTGAACTGCTCTCACACTTTGCCAAGAGTGTCTACAGTTAAATAATGACAACTGATTATTTCATAATGATACTGGTGTCTGTACCTGATCTCTCTAGTGAGTTCAGCTGTTGGTTCTGCTAGAGTTAATATAGAATCAATTGCATTTTGGCATAACTGTAGTTTGACAAGTCTATGAGGAACATATGCTCTATCATCAGGATCCAATGGTAGTGCTAAATTATTCTCATTGATGGCAACTTTAACAGCATACAGTGGTAACTCCATATACTGTGAACTGTATTCTTCTATATAAACACAGAAATATCAAATAAGATTATTATGATTATAATAACCTATTGTTTTATCCAGCTGTACTAAGATACCAGGTATATGAGTAGTTAGTTGACCAAACCACATAATTTCTTGTTGATATTGATGATATACTACATGAACTGCAGCCAATTGAGAGAGAAAAGAAGATAGACCATCAATGAAGTCTGGTCCTGTAATAATAGTGTGAAGTGCCTTTCCAATGATCTGACAAATATTTTTAAAATCAGTTGTATAGTTAATCAGTCACTAACTTTATATTCCTCATCAGATTTATGATGAGTTATGAAATGAACACTTCTCAAGTAATCATGAAGATAAAGTTGATAAAATTCAATCCAGTGTTCTTCTGACACATCATTTAAGATACATGCTACAGGAGTATCTGTCAAGATCTCACAGAGTTGAATGTGGACTCCTTGTCTATGACCACCTAGAAAAAAATCCAACAAAAAAAGAGAAAAAAAAGAAAAAAAAGAGAAAAGAGTCCCATGTGACAGATATACTGTAAACTGTACCTGCAGTGTGTTTGGCACTCTCTAATTTTGAGTCAATGGTTTCTTTAACCAACCAAAAGAAAGGAAATTGACAAGAGAATTGTTCAGTAGTTACTACTCCAGATGTTCCTACTCTGTTGACACCTGACTGGAAGTCATGATACTCTATTCCTTTGCCCATTGAGAAACTCTCATAACTAAATTGACATAGTTTATCATCAGAGAATACTTGAAGCCACAGCTGTTGTAATGGGTTCATCTCTTCTTGTCTAGGATGACTACAATTATGATAATTTAAGATAAACTGTGAATGTTCATATTAATATACCTAGATTTTATAAGGTCTAAATTTGAGTAGTGATCTGTAAATGAGAGAATGGCTGCAAAAATTGGTACAATAACTTCATCTAATCTTCTCTCTAATACATTCTGAAAAGTTCCTCCAATTTGTAGTTTTCGACCACTCAATGCTTCCTTAAGTACCCATTCCTTGTCTTGATGTACGGTGTCTCTCTCTTTTAACACATTTCTAATGTGTTTTACTAGTGCTCCATAAAAGGTATGATCATCTATTAAAAATCAATGAATAAGTTGATATCATAACTTAGTGTTTACCTAGAGGATAGGTAGGATTCTGAGGGATCAGATCCAGTAATAATTTAACTCGATGTGCAGCCCACTCTTTTCTAGTGTCATCATTCTTTACCATTCTAGCTACTGCAGCTTGAATACAGTTATAGAGACGATGGCATTGATTATGATGTACTCTAGATGGTCTAGTCATTGGTGAGGTATAAGTCTCCATTGGAACGTCATCATCAAACTAGAGAAATGAATCTCAATGGTTGAAAACAGTGCATGCTATCTAGTCTACCTCCTCATCAACTTCCATTTGTCCATATGATGTCTCTTCAGGGAAATGTAATTGCTCCAAGTCTTCAGTTTCCATCTTTTCTCCAGTCATATGTTGTTCTGCCAATGTTTCCATATCCTGCTCATTAATGAGATCTAATGTCTGATTATTAGGTTCCAGATTTTCAGTCTCCATGATAGCAACTGGCTCTTTGCTCTCTCCTTCTCTTTGACTTTCAATCTTGTCCCCTTTAACTGGTTTCTTATAAGATAAGAAATCTCTATTATAAAACAGATCACTTATAGGAGCACTCAGAGCATCATTAAGAGTGAGTGCTGTATCAGGAGGAGCTCGTATATCATCTATATGAGCTGATATCCAAGAACCTCCTTGAAATCCTACAAAAGAAGAACTATGTTTGTCTGTCTCTCCAGCTTGACGAGGAAGATGAATGATGAAGAGAACATGAACAAAGGCTTGTCCCTCTTTCCATTGATAATTGGCTTTTTCTCTCTCGTCATCAATACGATACCGAGCACAAGCTATAAGATCACCAAATAAGTGACCAGAATCACATTGGATTATTAGAAGTGTATCATTCTTGTTGTGTCGACAGAATGCAGGACTATGTGAAGATCATAAATGTCCATTAATATAATATAAATTATTTACCTAATTTTATTACTAAAGTCCATTTCTGTATCAAATTCTTGAAGTAAGAAACACAAGACTTGATCTTCTCTCATATCAATACACTGACATAATTCATTGAGCTCTTGACTAGACAGAAGATGACTATGAGTAGTCACCTAATAATAAGATAATAACACAATATAATAATATTATAACTGACTTGTATTAGAAGACCACAGTTATCTTCAATATGACTACAATTATGAAGATGATGAACAAGGAACTGGACAATAGAGCCATGATGTTGTTCTGAGAAATATATATGACTTAATGTTCTTTGATCATCAGCTAATGCTGTACGATGTAATCGAATGAGTGCATCTGGTGAAGCCATTTGTAAGAGAATTCTTTTGCTTCTAACTAAGACAGCTTCCTTCCATTCTTCAGAGTCTTCATCTTGTTCTGGTCTTTCTTGATGTAGTTGTTGAGTAGCCTGGAAGATCACAGAGGCTGGAGTGTCATTTTGATAGCCAACAAAAGCATCTTGTTCAGTGAACCTTGGAAAAATTTAACTAATTGAAATTTGATATTTTCTTACTTTGTATCTGCTTGATTCACTTCACTAAATTGATGTACCCAGTTAGTGAGCTTAGTAAGTACTTCTTTCTGCCAATCTAGTAATATTGTTTCTGTTAGTACAAAGTGTTTCTCAAGACGATTAATAAGAGGAGTTGGAAACTTCTCATAAACTGTGGTTTTCTCTGCTATCAAAATGAGCCTGTAGACAATTTAATATATTAAACCACACAATAAATAGTTTGTCATACTTAAAGTTATTGTGTACACGACATTTAACTCTGTGGGTTTGTAGACCCAAGTCTACATAACGTTGACCTCCTCCCAAATGGATGTAATACTGGTTTAACAGGTCATACAAGCTCTCATACAGGTTTTCTAAGTTAAGGAGGATGACAGTACGACCAGTTTCCATACAAATCTTAATTTGATTGATGTTACGACAAACTTGAGTGTATTCTCTGTCTTTTGGGAAAGAGCTACCAAAGAGAACAAATGGCTCCATTCTTTGTACAGTATGTATACTCTCCTCTAATCTGCCAGATCTCTCTTGGTTGACAGTCAATCCCACCTCCTCATGAAGGTAGTGTTTGAGTACTTGTAAAGCTGCATAATTCTCTGTTAGGAATAAAAGATAACGATTCTCTCTGTAAGAAAAAGAAAGAATTGATGTTGAAATATAATAGCAAGTCTCTGATGTACCCATGCCAAGAAGTCTCCTTGGTCTGTAAACTCTTCCTAATAAGTCCAAGAGGAGAACAATCAGGAGAGAGAAGTTCACATTCCTGTGACATGACAGTTAGCATCATGTAAATGACATTCTCATAATTATACCTCTATACTTAAACCAGTCAGATCAGGTTGATCCTCAATATTCTTCAGAGAATCTCTAAATATTTCAAAAGTGTCAAAATCTTCAAGACCTCCAAAATTTCTTTTTATAGCATGTTGTAATTGAGGTCCTGTCGGTGGTAATTTGCTCTTTTCACACATCCAGTACAACATTTTGATCAGACTGGAGTTATATTAACTTTAAAAATAACATTATCAATAAATTACCTGTAGAAATCTCTTAGACCAAAGAATGCTTTATTAAGTTTGGTCTGCTCATCACAGATAGTTTTATAAGCAGCTGCTAATGACTGGAAATAAGGATTTAATCTTCCTGTAACAGGATCATCAGGATGATTAGAACATATTCCTCTGAGAAAATATAGCAACAAAACAAATTAAGAAACTATCTCTACCTTGCAGAAAGTTCAAGTTCATTTCTATCAGGGTCACCACGAGTTACCATAACTCCTCTGTTCATTTTAGCAGGATCTAGTGCCCAGTTTGAAATACCAATAAATGCAACATGTTGTTCACGTTCTATGATCTGATAGATAGATCGAATATCTCATAATATCTTGACTAGGGTCTTATTACCTGTTGAGTGTCATCAGCTCCCTCAGTACCATCCTCTAAAAGTGGATGTAGAGCTTTCAGTGGTAGGTTAGGAGAGTCTTCAGCTAATCCAACTTCATCTAATACTACAACTGATACATAGTTAGTTGTATCTTGTTTCTTTTGAAAATTATTAGCAGTATTGAATATTTCAATGACACTTTCAGGAGTAGACAACTGACTACATTGATAGGAGAACATGTGAACCTGCAGAAAAATAACAACAGAATTAGAGATATTCAAACAAAGTAAAATGAAAAACACTAACTTATATATTCTCTAAATTTTACTAAACCACAGGTCATTCTCAACGCAAGCAGAGCATATTTACCTCCTTGAATTCCTTCATCAGATTATGTTCAGAAGATCTTCCCAACATAGAGTCAGCCACAATAGATTTTGCTAGAGACTTTGAACTTCCTGGTTTCCCTACTAAGAAGAGAGGGATCCTTAACTCAATGCATATTGCCATCATAAAAACATTTTCTCTCAGAGCAGCATTCTTAGCAATATTTGGACCTAAATTCATGTTGTCTAAGAGAACATCTTGACACCTTCACAAAAGAGAGAACAATGATTTATTATACAAGATTTCTTTTACATACCATCTTATTTCATTACAGAACTGTTCTTCTCCTCCAGGTACTCCTAGTGGATCCTTAAACTGTTGTACTACACCACATTCATATTCCTTTCTGTCCTGTAGTCTAGCATGATAGCAAACACTAACAGCTAATATTAAAGCACGAGATATTTCATCAACTGTTTGTTTTTCCTGTATATGGCATGAAATAAACAATAATAAATGTAATAATTATACAGTTCTGCTGACTTCTTGCTGAGCTTTGTCAGCAACTGGTACTACAAATTGATGTTTCTTCTCACAGAAATATCTAAAGACAATCATTACTCGTTCAACATCTCTTAAACTAACAAAACTGCACTCATCCTGAGAGAAGTAAAGAACTATGTACTCTATCAGTTATGAGTTAATTTACATTTCTTTTCTTCATATATTTCTGTGACCAGGCTACAACATCAGCTACTGTATCAATAATTCCAACTTGTCCACTAATTTCAGATATGGCCTGACATCTACTCTTGACAATATGTTTAGTATAATCCTTCTCTGTTGCATTGTTTAGTTGACCAAAGTCATATACCAGAGGTCTCATACTGGGAGGTAACTCAAGTACTCTGTAGACTAGTTGACGAAGAGGGATTTTACCTAGTTTATTACACATTTTAAATTTGCAATAATAACAATATATAGATTTATACCTAATTTTTGTTGTGTTTCAGTAGCTTTAACATAAAAACCTAATCCTGCAGACTCAAGTTTCTTAATCATATCATCAGTGTGTCTACAGGAAATAACAATCAATAAATTATATATAAAACCTATATCTTTTACTTTCTATAAGGATTACAAGCAGCAATAAATTTGACATCAGCCTTGATAGATCTACCATGAATACGACGATCACACATAACTTCTTTGATCAGTCCAATAGCTTCAGTTGTGTTAGCTTCATCAAAAAACAGTACAGTATCTATTTCATGATCTTTCCTGTTCTTATCGGCAATTTCTTCAGCTTCTTCTACTTTCTTTAAAATATCGTTCTCTGTAGTACCTCCATGAATCTAAATTCATTAATATTACTATTATTACAAAGTATTAACAGTAATGATGATACCTTCATAATGAGCATATTTTTCACATGTTTTCCTCCTTGTCTACATCCTTGAGCAGCAAGATCACACATAAATCTGATGAGACGAGTCTTGCCACATCCAGTCTCACCCATAATAACTACTGGAATATTACATCTAAAGAAAAGTAGATGACAATGTCCAGTCATTACAAACATACCTAAATCTCATGTGGATTGCCATTATTTTGATGACATTGTCTACAGTTAGAACATATGTAGGGTCTGGATCAAGACTCCATTCTAGACCCATCACCATTCCTATCTTCTGTATCATTGTATCTTTACCCCAAGCTTGATAGTTCTCTGATAAATTAACTTGATTATGTTGAAGACCAGTATATAACTGAGGAGTTAAAGCTGCTGTCTCAATAACTACATTATTAACAGGATCTCGAAGGTCTCCATTGCGAGTTGCATTAAATCCTACAAATGTAATACTGCTGCCATCTTCATTGAAGAAAAGATAGGGATGGTAGCTAATATAAGAAACAAGAAATTTGTAAGTTATTGTAATTTTCAACATGTTTACTTTTGTTCCCATTTTTTTCTCATATCAATTTGATATTCCTCAAGTTGCTCATTATCAACAATTATTTCCTCATTCTCTGTAGCTACTTCACCTTTCAATGAGGAAGTGGCAAAGTCCTAAAAGTATTAAAAAGAAATTAACAATGTAGATTGTCATTGTCATTACTTTAGACATTCTGATCATAAACTTCACTGCAAATGTCTTCAGTCCAGACATCACATCTTCAACATTATCTTCATTACAGAAACTAGAATCCTCACAGTTTCTCAGCTGGGTGTCTAAAAATCCAACAAAATGTCTCAATTCTGACCAGGAAGGATCTCTTACTCCACATTGACTATTGTTACAACATCAGCATTTAAGTTAAAGTTTAAAGTTGTTTTTTACAAACTTACGCTAGAAGTATTTGTAGGCATTCAACAGGTTTTCCCTCCACTGACTGTAGTCTGTAAGAAAATCTATCAAGTGACACACGTCCTACATGTCTACGTAAATATTGGAACACTCGCTGGAAGACAGGACTCCTGAACTCTCCAATATCCATACTACTTTTCATAGGATCTGTAACAAGATATAGTATTAAATATGAAGTGATTTTTACTAACCATCTAATTCATTTTGTAACATCTGTAATACATTTCTTGGTGAGAGACACTCCATTGTTGGTAAAATATCAAGTAGAGAAATAGTACATTTAGCAACTTTAACTTCACTCTGTAATATTGTAATTGAAATAACAAGAATTAAAATCAATGTTACCTTTGGTACTGTCACTTCAATAGCATATAAGTGAGCTGGATGACATCTCCAGATTCTACCCTGACTGTCACAGACTGCTTGAAGTATTAATAGAGAAAACAATACAGAGTCAACTTGTCTTAATACCTATTGAGTTATTGCAAAAATAACATCAGTGAAAGAGACTAGAGAGTCTTACACTAGGTGAGATATCTATGTGAAAGATGATTGCCTGTCCACTGTCTTGGTTAGTGATCTTCTCAAATGAATGTTTGAGTGCTTGTACAATGGTATCAAATGTGACCTTTGGACCATGAACTGGTATTATAACGTGGTGAGGTCCTTGTTGATCAGTTTTGCTTTCTAATTCTTCTTTCAAACGTTGAATATATAATGACTTGCCCATGCCTGCTCTCTCTGATTTAACCACTCGTACATATGAACTAAATAGTGAAATTAAAAATTGAAAAATCTTTGACAACTTCTCACTTTTCTGGATCAACAACAGAAGCTAGTATTCTTTGTCCTCCAAGTTCACTTTGTGGCCAGCTAATGAAATGAGTTATAAGGTATTGAGAGAAGGTTTGAACAGAGTGAAGAGTAGTAAAAGGTCGTCGATAAAATTGTAACTTAGAAATTATGTGAGATTTATCTTCATCTTCATTACTACATATGATCACCAACTTGTAGTCTGAGAAAAGTCAAAAAATAATGACATTGTAGAGTAATGTTCACTTACTTCTTTGTCCTTGTGAGCATTCAAACAAAGTTCTCAGTACCTTATCACAAACTTGATAGGACAATAGCTCAGCATGAACTAGACAAAATATTCTAAAGTGGTTAGGATCTCCCATAGCTCTCTTCCATAGTAGAGTCACTTCTTCATCTGTAGTGTGTTCACTACATATAAGAACTTCTTCATGAGTAGGTAATGGTAGTTTATCATCCTCCATATAAAGAGACAAGACAGTCTTTAGAACAGTATCTTTGTGAGAATATTATAACAATATTAGTATAGTAAATGAGGATACCTGGAGTGGCCACAAGTAAGTTTGGTTCACCAATTTTGAGTATATCAGAGAACGGTCTGTTCTGATCAACTGGAGCTAAAGGTGAAACATCAATTATTATTTTTTACATTTTGTTTACTTACCTCTGGAGTTGTTACTGAGTTGTTGTAGAACCATACCTAGCTCCAATACTGAAAGATATTTTTTAATAGAACTATCACTGCACACAATCTCCACATCAGCACTACTAAAGTGAGTTTATAGTTTGTATTGGTAAATTTGTCACTAACTTACAAGCCATCAGATCCACCACTCTGTTGACGATCATACCTTCCTTCTTCGAGAGCCATTCCTCTATCTTCAACTACAAAATCATGAGATGTACTCCTTGGAAATAGTCCACTAAACTCTTCAGAGTCCTCCATAATATACTCCATGGCTTTCTGTGTATTGTTTGGATAACGTTCTGCAGCAGTTTTACACTCTTCTAAAGAAAATCCAGCCTGCATCAACTCTCTGACAACAGGATGGTTTTCATCAATTGGTATTTGCTCCTTAATTGTAACTTTAGGCATTAGTGACTTTGGTTTAATTTGTGGTTCAATATCCATCAGTGGTTCAATGACATCTATGATACTTGTTTCATCTATTGCCATAACTTCATTCTCATCTTCAGATGACAAAATGATTACTACATCTTCTTTCTCATCTTCTGATTGTAACTGTTCATCATCACTAGGAATGCTATAAGGATCTGTTTTAGTTTCACTGTCGACATCACTATCAGAGAAATTAAAAGTTCTTTGATTTTCATTGCACCAATCTTCAACTGCTTCTTCTAAATCAGGTTTTGCGCACCTTTCAAAAGCAAGGAGAATAAGTTTTTTAGAAAATCCACACGATTCCTTCAAGTTAGCTAACATGGCTTTCTGTTCATCAGTAAGTTCATCTTCATTTAATTGAGGCTGAGGAACAGATGATACTTTTTCAGTTTCCATAATATACTCCAAAACTCCAGATGTCATAGATGAAATTTTATTGTCTGATGTTGTTTCAGTATAGATCTCAGTAACTGGTGTAAAGGTATTGTGCGACATATTTTGAGTAGTCAAGTTGACTGGTATAATGGCTTCTTGCTTATTTGAGGAGATGGTCTGTTTGTCAAAAGCAGATATAGCAAGTTCTTGTTCTTGAAGTATAGCACTGACAACTTGGACTTCCTCTTTAACTAAATTGGAAGTGATCTCTCTTGAGAGACATTGAAGAAGTGACATCACCTCTGACTTGACTGGTTTTGTAGAATTGGGACTGGTTCTAAACTGACCTAGCTCTTCTCTCAGAGACAGTAGCTGAGGAGTAGTGAAGTAATTGAGTTCATAGAACTGGTCTCTATGATCTGATAACTCATTCTTCCAATCCTCTAAGTCTTTTTCCATATCACTAGCTCGACATTGTAGTACTTCTACAACATTGTCAATAGCACAAGGAAATACCATTCTCCATCCAATATATTTATCATTACCACATTGTTGCAATGATATTAAAACATCAGCAATTCGACAAACACTATGAAAGATCTGTGAAGAGCAAAGGTCAATAAATGCATCATATAAACTCAATATGCCTTACATCAAGAAATAAATCCACTTCTTCTCTTTCTTTAGATTCTCTTCCGGTAATCAGTACTAATTTACTCTCTAGATCCCTCACTTCATCCAAAGTGTATGGTAATTTATGTATTCTCTTTGTCTTAGACTGTCTTAGTTTCAAGTGAATAGCTTCTGATCTACTTGTAAGAATTCCCTTTCTTGAGGTACCAATTTCATACGAGCCATAAGTAATGATGTTCTTCATTTGACCAAATGAAGTGATCTCAACAGATCCTTGTGTCTCTTTTACTGATTGATACCAATCAATTTCACGTTCACAAATTCTCTAAAAGAAAAGTTGTAATTCTAACTAGCATAGCTCTTAAAACAAACATTACCATCATTTCTGGTAGAGTAGGAGCATGTTCCAGTGTCTTCCAAATAGTCTTGCAATGTTCTTGAAGTTGCTGGTAACTTGCAGATTTAGGAAGTTTATAAATAAGAGGACCAAAACCACTTCCCACAGTTCGAAGATATGAGAGCTTATCTGTTGTCATATCTCCTTCTCCACCAGCAGCAGTAGCAAGAGCAACAGTGACAAAGTTTAAAAGACTATTTACATCTGTAACATGCAGGGATTGAGCTGAACTGTATATAATTCAATATACCTGTAGCTACTTTCCTTATCCATTTTACAATTTCTTGACAATCTGCAAAAGCTTCCAGACACTCTCTCTTTTTACTGTCTGTGGCATAGGCTTGTAAGAATCTACTTGCTTCTACTACACTCTGATCAATAGAATCTAGTGTTTGATCACCAAGAGATGCTGATGTCTGAACAAAATAAATATGCAAGTCTACATCCAACAACTCTCATATATTTCTTACATGTTTGGCAACTCTTTCAACTAATCTGAAGTCTCCAGTAAGACCCAGAGTATCACGAATGTTAATGAAAGCTTGTGCAGCCTCTTGGTAGTTACATAAATCCCAATATTGTCCCATCTGTTCAACAGCAGTCATAATCCAACCATAGCTACCAGGGGATTTTCCTATACAGATATTGATAGCAGTGTGCAACCTTTGAAGATCATTATTTAATCTTTGTCTATCATGTGAGTAATTAGCTTTGAAGAGAGCATCAACAGCTGATAGTTTGAACTGTCCTGAATAAAGATCATCAAGTAATTTGACACATCGATCAAAGACAGGCTTCCACAAAAACTCATTAACTTGTGTAAATTGTATCATTCCAATATCTTTTCTAACTTCACTAAGTCTCTCTTGCCAGAATCTGTTAAACAGATCATTTAAATGAGTATAGGAGATAGCATAAAATCTTTCCAGATAAGGCTCAATTGGTTTAACTGTAGGAAAGCATACAACTTGGCAGTTGCCATTACTTGAAAGACTTTGGCATAAAGTATTGATTTTGGATTCTTGGAAGTTCCTTTGAAGCATTCTTAATAGCTCTGGTTGACCTAGAGAACACAGACACCACAACAATTCATAACATAACTGTGTATAATAATTGTTAATCATTTACCATTTACTATTTCGCCAATATGAGTTAGAAAATACTCTAATCTAGAAGTGTATTCTGTAAAATGTTCATATTCTTTCAAGCGCTGTAATATGTTCCCTTCCAATTCAGATGCTTGAGTACTGCTGACAGCTTCACATAATTTTCTCATTTGTCCTTGCTTAGATTTAATGTGCTCCAACTCTTTTATTGTGACATTTCCAGATTGTATTTTGCTGCATACATCTTCAAGCTGGCTCAAAGCACAAGTAACAATAACTTGCCAATCTTCCTGTAAATCTTTCTTGATTTTTAATTGGCTTGCTAATAACAAGAAAAACATAATATTTATAATCCAACCACATGCTACATAATACCATGAATTTTCAGGAATCCTGGCCACAGTTCCCATTCCAATAAATCATTGAAAGGAATCTCATGCTTTTCATGGAAGTGAGGATATTTCTTTTTAAGGATGTTTCCAACTAATCCAATAATGCGATGTGACTTAGTACCTGCTGTGAGTTGTTCCCATCTACGTATATTATGGTGTGTCTATAAAAGAAAGTAAAATACATCATGATAATACTAAAGGTATCTGTCTACCTTAGTTCTGGACACTAGTTCATCCAATGCTTCTGTTGCTATTATTAAGAAAATATTCCTAAAGAAATCAGGGCTTTCTTGTCGAGACTCAACATTAATGAAAAGGTCAATTTTCAAGTCTGGTGAAGGAATTTTTAAAACCCTATCTTTTACCAATGATGAAATTATCATTTCTAGTTCTCCATGCATTTCTTGATGAGGGAATTTCATAGACACAATATTTTCCCATAACTATAAAAAGATTAATCTAAATTCTATAAATTTCACTAACCTTCAGTTCTTGATCTTCCTTTTTTAATTCAGCAGGTATTAATCCACTGTACTTCACAGAAAATCCAAAAAATGAGCCTCCAATAACATCTCCTAATACAATCCATTCTTTAAGCATCTCTTCTACTTTACTCTTCATATCTTCCATTAAACTAGTACTGTCTTGATTCTGATTTTCGAGCAATTTTGTCTTGTAGACAATGTATAACATCAGTGAAATGATTGACTTAATTGATGTTATGGCATTATTTGATGCATTTGCTAGCTTTTTCTTGACAGCTTCTAGTAAAATAATCGCAGCCTCAGCACAAAGCTTGATGTCCTGAAATCTGAATAATAAAGAATTATATGATTGTGGATTAACAATAATATTTACAACTTACTCTTTCATGCTCTCTTCATTAAGTCTTTGCTGAATGACTGCCAATGGCTTGATAAACAGATTTTGCATCTGATTAAAGTGAATAGTTGAATGTTGTTGTGTTATGAAATTATCTAAATAAACATACTTTCCTTTCAGCAAAGCTGGACAGTTTTAAATCAGAAAAAACTAGTCCCATTCTTTGAGGAATGCAACAAATTGCAATATGAAGAGGAAGTATCTCACAAAGTTGAGATAGATCTTTTTGAGGACAAATATAAGGAATTGTGGACAAGAGTTTTGAATCAAATGCAAGTAAATTTTGTAAGACATCACGATGCTCTTCAATAATTCTGAGATCAAAAAGCAAATTATTAAATGTTTATTAAGTACTTTACCCTGATTTGTTATCCAAGCACTCTTTCACACTTGACATGTTTAATTCAGTATCTCCCCACTTAATTGCTCTCAAAGGTGTACAAAATGGTTCATAAGGCTTCAGGTCTTCTTTAATAAAATGATATAGTGGCAAAGCTTTGATAACATGGATAACATTTTTAACTTCTTTTGTTTCAATGACAGTCTTAAGTAAATACTTAGTTGCATCAACAATATACGTTCTGTAAGGAAAATGATATTACATGATCAGGTCTTTCATAATATTCATTTACTTTGAATCAGGATTGAGCATCAAACTTTGTAAAAATTGGATACTTTTCTCCTCTTTGTTTTCAATATCAGGAGACAAGGTAATTAATTGTAGAAAAGTGATTCTCAGTTCCATAGAAATCTGTATATCCAAAAATTGAAGTGATTGGTAAAGACAACAAAGTAGCAGCATTCCAGAAGCCAAACGTTGATGAGACTCAAGCAACTCAGATGTTGATAATTCCTTAGCAACACTTTCTATCCACTCCTTTACAGCCTAACAAAGAATTTTAAAATAAAACATAAAATCATAACCACAAGTGAAGGAACCATGAAAATTTTAATAAATATCAATATATAGAGAGAGACAATACAATATGATTGTGTTTACTGTTGCAATGTAAACAGTATTTCAGTTAGAAATACAATATTGAATTCTTACTTGCTATTTGCATTAATTCAAAATATGATTACTAAATTGACTTACAACACTGATATCTTTTTTGAGTTCCCATGAATATTCTCCTCCACAATGATCAACATATTGGATGTAAGCACAACGAAATAGACCAATACATCCCTCAGTTGCACCATGAACATCAAAATTCTTTCTGAACTGACCACTTGTGAGAATATTCCTTGTTGGTTCTAAATGTATTTTCATACACTTGACACGCATTGCTGAAGGACTTGGTAAAGCTAATTTTGAATCTGACCCTGAGCTTGTGAAGTAGTTCCAAACTTTTCCTATGAAACTAGTTTTGCCCTTAGAATCAGGAAAAATTACAGTGTCAAATTGTCTGTGGTATCCTAATCAAAATATGCAAATTTTTTCACATGACAATGTACCTATTTACCTCCAGGACATATCTTATACTCTGGAACTTTTAATAGCCTATTGTTTTCAGGATAATCATAAGGAGGAGCTCCATAAAGGTGCTCGTAAGGATGACCAACTTCTTGATTTTTTGGAGAAAACACTACATATTTGTAAGGAATACCATAGTATTTCTTTGACCTGATAAACTCATAGTCCACTTGAAAAGAAATTATGATAACATGCAAACCATCACCAGCATCTCTGTAAAGAATTGATAAAGTATTAGCAGCACACTATAAGCAATGGTCCCACTTGACAATTTCACCAGGACCAATGTCCAGTTCCCAGTTCCCCAATTCCTTCTCTCCAAACCTCAAGTAAACTGATGACTTCCCCTCCTCCCATTCCCAGGTCTCCAATGGAATTATAGCATTGAATTGAAGGCACATAGCCTTCTCTTTAACTGGACTCAAAACTGAAGGTAGAGGTCCTGATTTAGGCCTATGAATATCAACAAGTATTAATAAAATAAAGCCACATAAACAAGCAACTCACGTCATCTGTCCTGCTTTAGATTTAGACTCTTTAACATTATCTTTTTTCTTTCCTGAAATTTTGTTTTTTTCATCATTAGTCTCTTGTTTTACTGGTTGCTGAGATGTTGCTCCAGATTCTTCAATAAGGGGATGATCCAAAGTATTTTTGGAGCTGAAAAAAGCTGAGTCATCTTTTGGAGAATGCTTCATATTATTGTCTTCTAGCACTTCAGTTTGAAGAGAAGGATCTGTTGTAGAATTAGTCTCCTTATTCAAACTATCAGATTCTATTATGGGTTGTTTTTGGCTGGTTTCATCCTGGCTTGAAGATGTTGGTGATGATACAGGTGTAATATCTGTATCAGATGCCTCTCCAATAAACGTGTCATTGTAACCATCACCTGCACTGGTAGTTTGAGGCTGGCTAGCTAAAGTTTCTTTCTGTTCTTTCTTGTTTGATTCCTTTTGTGTAGCCTTATCAGAATCTACTGCTGAATCTAGAGGCTCAGTCAATGTTGAATCAAGAGGTCCAGGCTCTGGTAAAAGAGGAGACTCATCTTTTAGACTCTTTTTTGTGGCAGGTTCATCAGTCCCATCTGGTTTTCTTCTTTTTCTTGCCTCGTTAACGCTTTTTTTACTTGTCGAATCTTCTTGAATTCGTATGCTGTTTTCAATGGAACTATCTGGCTTTGTTTTGTTCTCAGTGGAACTGTCAGGTGCTATTGGAACTTGTGACTTGCCATCCTTCAATTTGTTACCACTATGATCATCTTCAGCATGAAGTTCAGGTGACAATGGTACTCCAGGTACTGAAGCACTTTCTGGTAGTAAAGAAATTGGAGGTAACTTAAGATGTTCTTTAGCACTCATTCCTTTTATATCAAATGTATTACTACCACTCTGTGAATCTGAACCATCAGGAACAACATTACTTTCAGATAAAGAATTTGCATGATTTGTTTGAGTATTTGCTCCCTGTATGCCATAAGTATAACTATGAGGTCCTTCACTAGACCTATCAGGTTGAACAATCTCACATACAACTGCTCCTCCTTTTTTTAAAAAAACAGCAGCACTGGAATCATCTCCTGATTCAGTATCCTCAGTCTTGCTTTTCTTATCTGGAGAATCATCAGTTTCATTTGTACAATGACGTTTGTCATTAGATGAAGGAGGAGATACCAGAGACTTAGGAATAGTGTCTTTAGATGGAGACAATTCCACTTCCATAGGAGTAGTATCTAAATTGTTATCTGGTACAATGAGTGTTTTGTTAGGAGCAGCTTTGTCAGGTGTCACTGCTGTAGGAAGTATACCCGAAGGAGGAGGAGCATCACTCATTGGAGGTTGCATAGAGACATCAAGAGTTAATAAAGAAGCCTCATGATGAGATCTGTTGGACTGATCTGGATGTGGATCATACATAGCTAATATCTGTTCTCTAGATACAGCAGGAGAAATACTAGAAGTTGACATAGGAGAGTCAGATGGAATTGTACTTGGTGGATGTTGGGGTTGTTGTAATTTACATCGATAACAGATTGATAAATCTACCATTAGATAGGCACCACACTGAGAATTAAAACATTGCTTTAAAGGTGTCTGGTCAAGTATCTCTGGATCTTGAGGCGCAGAACAAAACAGGCAATTTTGTAATTTAAGGGGTAACATCACATTGCATAATATGCATGGTTTACGCTGCATTTCAAATAGCGATGATCCACAATTTCCACAGTATTTAGCATCTGCAGAATTTGCTTCATTACATCTCTTGCAAAGAACTCCTTGTAGTGGCAGTCCACATTCTCCACAGAATTTTACATTAGGAGGATTTGGGAAATTACATTTCTTGCAGGGAACAGTTTGTCCAGAAAGTGCAGCATTATGAGATGACCCTCCTGACGTTTCAGACATCCTGATGTAGTAGAGATAGTAAACTCTTGATAAATACCAACCTTACTGTTAATTTACACATAACTTAGCAAGTAGTCCATAATTACACAGAACAATGTACACGCTTACAGGGTTTGGTTAGACTCTACTGAGCACATGTAATATTAGCAATGATCACGTGAAACATTGCCACACCCATTACATGCGACAAACAAAAATTAGAGCACATATACATCACAAAGGAGAAAAATTACTCCTTTTAGTAAGTTTGAACAGTAACATTAAAACATAACAATGTGTATTTACCTGTGACTGATAATGCATAAATTAACAGTTACTAAGAAACCCAACCCACAAACTGGATTAACCATTATACACAAATTCAATACATCTCTTAGCTAACCACCAAATCATGGTCAAATTGATTCTATTGTTATTATTAAATATTTATGATGTTATATTAGAATAGTATTTTATATGAAAGAAACTATATCAATGAAAGGTATTTTCTGATCATATGTCCATTACTAATTCTGAAGAAGACCTACCTCTACAGTCAGAGTCCAATATCAGGTCGGATGTCAATAAATCGAGAGACAACAAATGTAGATAACTTACTAGCAACCAAAAGACTTCTTATGAGGTGGTTTTTTCGAGAAACAACTAACAAAATTCACTGTCTAACAGTGAACCGACGGGGTCACCCCACTCTGTTGGATAGCCTTACGTTCAAATTATCCAATTGAGTAGGCGTTTAGAATGTCTATCTAGGAATGTGAGGTTAACTTCAACTATGTGGTCATCTCCTGCTTTTCAAAACTTTAAACGGATGGGGCTGAATTATTAAACAATTATTGTGTAAAACAGAAACGAAGAAATACAGAGCTGAAATGGGTGGAGTTGAGTTATTAGGAACTAACCAGAGAGTAGAGTTATTTATTGCTACCTTCTCTTAATAAATATGAATCTGTTTGTCAAAGACGTGTGTAGATTCTATGTAACTTACCTGTATGTACAATAAAATAATGACTATACATCTAGAGATAATGTAGTTTTTAGAAAGAACAAATTAATTCCCAAACTAATGGAAGCACATGTACAAGCCACAATATCAAGTTTAATTTGTTCTTAACATGTTCGTGGTTTCCTATTATTATTATTTTATCTTATTTTGTTATATCTTCTTTACTATTCGTTCTCTTACTTGTTTTATTACAATTAATAACCTACCTGAAATTTACCTAAACTTACCTTACTTGTCTTCATTGTATAATGTGTGTATATCTAAGTACAATAACATTGACTACTACTATTAAAAGGACATGAAAATATCAAACTGTATATGTGGTATATAGTATGTATGTGGATCAAAAGTAATTTAAAAGACCAGCACATGCACACACACACAAGACAATTAGAATAATAATACAATTATATATTGTGTCATATGAACTTGCCATACAGCTCAAATTAACTGTACTGACATAAATTAATAACAGTACTGTACTATTGTGATCACTTAATAAGTATTATATAAATTGTGTATATAGAAGTTCAATGAAGTATCTGTACTAATATTAATCTTTAATATCATGTTCATGTTGTTGTTGATAAAGTACTATAGCTTTCCATGTAGCTACAGCTTGACCTACTGTAATAGTCTGTGGGAACTCTTCTTCAAATTGAGGAGGTAGTCCCTCTAATCCATAGTTATCCAAATGAGCAACTAATGTATCAATAAGACTAAAGACAATATTATATAAAGATGTCTCATAGTTAGATATAATACTTACGGCCATGCCTTTTCAACAGGATTTCTATGACGGACATTGGTTTCAATAAACTCATAAAGAAGGTTAAGTAGAGGAGGAATATCAAATTGTCGTAACAACCTTCCAAGTTCCTTCTCTACATCTTTGTCTAATGCTTGTAGAAAGTCTTGACCCAATGAATCAAAAGGCTCCTATTTATATAAACACATAATACATTACGTCAGTGTGTAGGTGATCTCTTTACTTGTCTAGATAGAGTGAGTGTCTTAGCCATTTGTACTGATATTGTCTCCCACAATGACAAGATATGACCCAAACTACAATACTCCATAGCCTATAATAACTCAATGTCTGTTAATATTGGATATAGCTAATATACCTTCTTGCTAGTAAACTTTCTTTCCATTTTTAATACTTTCTTGACATATTTCTTTAGTTCTGTATTAGCATCAGTTCTTCCAGAGGAGAGAAATCCAATTACTATCTCTACTACATCAAGACACTCTCTTAAACTTTGCATTGTACGTAGTTCAGTAACTATCTCTGTTTGTTGTCTGACACTGAGTTTGATCTAAAGAAGACACCAGAATATAACTGATGATTAGTGTCTATCTCTATTACCTGTGGTGATACATTCTTCCTAATGTTAGCAAATGTTTCAGCAGTGTACACATCTTTTCTGTATACAACTTGAGGGATTTCTAGTTGAATAAGAGGTTTGCCATGGATAAAACGGTCCACTACATGTTTCTCTAATGCAGGGAGATCATAAGTGACATTTTGTCCTTTTCCATGTTCCAGAGAATAATGACAGTGAGAGAGAACAATAGAGAGAAGTTGATGTTCATACTCCAAGAGATGACAGTGTTGGATATGACTAACTGGTACCTTGTGTTCTCTCCACATAATACTAAATACAGTAGTATCAGATGATATTGATCAAATGATATATAAGACTAACTCTTTCTTTTGTTTCTTTTTTAACTGAGAGCGACATTTCTCAATAAAGTTATTATGTACTCCAACTAGTAAATCAACTAGAGCAACTGTACATACTCCTGGACCAGCCAGGGTAGGGATGAGATAAGAGAGAGGAAGAGATTCATCCCATCCTCTTGTCAGATATTCAGAGTTAACAGGAACACGTGCTAATAGAAATAAAACAGTAAACTGTGGTAATATCTGGTCTATAATATTTACAATGTTCTTTGAGTTTGTCTTTTATTAAACTCCAGGCATTTCTAACACAGTCAAGTTTCTCACGGAACTGGTTCCTTTTCTGTTCAGTATGACTTCCTATAGTATATCAGTAATATATTAACAAGGTAAGTGATTATTGTACCTTTCCCTAGTTCTCTAATAAACTCTCCTATAGTGTATTTAGCTACATCAGTTTTGTCCAGTCTTCTGTGACTAAGTTCATACATTTGTTGCTGTAGTTTTACAATACCAGGTAGATACTGAGTAGCTCTTAAGAGAGGCTCCTAATAAAAGTAAGAAATTAATGAAGTAATCTTTACATAATACCTGTTGTATGAACTCATGTAGGATAGGACAAGTGTCTTTGTGTGTCTGTAGAGTTTGAAAGAGATGTTCCAATGTGATCCGAGAACGATAGGTCCACAAATGAGGGAGGATGTCCTTTGGAGCTACAGACATTCTTTCATGAATTACATAAAACAAACGATCTCGATCTGTAAAGAGAAATTAGTATATTTAATTTACTAGATGGATTGTTAACCTTCTCTCTTGTCATTTACAAGCAAAAGTGTTGCTTGTTGTAATGTGACCTCCAATTTCTAAATATTATGTTGATATATTACAATATTCATTTAGTAATATACTTACATTTAATATAGGTTCAATATAGACATTATTAAAACATCTCTCCCATTCTGTTCTAGCATTTCTAGCACCTAATGTTGCATATGTGGATACACCAGTAGCTAGAGAATAGAAAAATGAAATTTATTTTAAAGAACATATGGTCACTCACGAATGTTATGTTCCTCTGTGACAATATCTTTGAGTATCATATGTAAGATAAGACAAGACTCATCCTTACTCTTCCCTATAGCTTGACTCAAAATATCAATATCACACTGTAAATGTCGCCAGAAGAAGAGAGGTAAGTCTGCAGGTCTGACTTGACCCTTGGTAAGATCTAGTAGACCTTCAATAGCATGCTAATATAAAGAGATGATCGATTACTAAACATATTAATAGTGACATACCTCATTGTTACATGATGCCCATAGTAATGATGTATGCATTAAAACTCTAACAATGGCACAGGCTGCTGGAGATAAAGTTCTTTCAGATGAAGGAACAGTTTCACGTTGATCAGGACGACCAAGTGCATAGCCTGTTTCAGTAGTATCAGTGCTGAAGGATTGAATTTTGAATGAGCAAAAAATAGAAATCAACATCTACTCACATTCTAGCTGTTCTGTTGCCAGATGTAAGTTGATGGTTTTGACCTCCAATTGGAGACCCACATTGTGGACAATTGTATCGCTGTGTTGGTCTTCCACACTAATGTAGCAAGTGATACAAATATAAACCAATGAACATCTAATCATACCTCAGATACAAAATAAGGATGACCTCTAGGACATTCTAATACAGATGTGACATAACAACGTTAGACATTTTGTTTATTCAACTCACCATAGAAAGCACCTCCTATAGCACTTCTTGCAATTGGTAGGCTATCTTCTGGCATTGTAGGTAGAAATGCTCCCTATAATAACATATTCTACTGTAGAGGTATTGTAGTGAACTACCTTTAATTCTCCTGGACTATTTATCATCTTAATAAAAGGTTGTAATATAACCAACTTCTCTTTACTCTGTAGTGCAGTAACTACATGTATAATTAAATCAGTTAAGAGTCTATTCTGTGGACTCATTCCTGGTTTCAATAACATAAGTTCTAGTCTACCACAATAAGTATTGTCAATAAGAGCCTGAGCTGTCCACATTAACTATAAAATAGAAATACTCAGTGACTGGTACTTCAATGATATAAACATACTGATCTGTTTAATATTTTACACTTCTTTGTTAAACTGGATATTTCTGTCCTCATTTCATCCTTATTACAAAGTAAATCACAGTTCTCATAACATATAACTTACTGTCACTTTCTTAGATTCATCAGTAAAAACACAACTACCAGTGATTACCTGATAGATCCCTAACAACAAAGCAGGAGCATCTTTAGGACTAAGTCCCTGAACAGTCAGTTGAAAAGAGATAATTAATACCAACAGGATTGTAGCTATAAAAATACCTCAGTAGTTTTTTGCAGTTTATCTAATTCTTGACCATATACTGCATCAGTAAGAGTAGTTCTTAAATTCCTATAAACTTGATAAATGACAAATGAATCGCTAGTTTGTTGTTCCTAGTTATAATATAATGACCACTATATTTAAAATATATTACAACTACCTCATTAGATCTTTGTAGATGATGAGGTACTATCCATTGCATATTTTGATCTGAAGTGAGGTTAGTTAAGAAGGAGACACCATATTGTCTAGCTAGTTGTTTTACTAAGAACACACCAGGACCAGAATTATCAGTATTAACAATATCATTAATACAACATCTTTTAGCAACATCTAATAGAAGCTGTGTTTCATGTGTATAATAACCCTGATGTCTACTACTAGCTCCATGTTGACAATGAAGGAGTTCAGCCACTACTACAATAGCATATCGTAATTTGGCAATCCCTTCCAAATATTGCAGATGAATACATCCCTCAACAGAGGGAGCTGGACTGTTCATGATAACTTCTATACCCTCATTCATAACTTGGTGAGCATGCCTGATTTTATCATGTACATAACTGTATTGTTTATGGAGAGCATCCTATAGAAAGAAATATAATGATGTGTATGTTATTGACTATCTCTTAGTAGTCTACCTCAAAACATTGTATACATAATAAACACAAGCTACGATCATCTTTAATTATATGTTGTGATCGTGTGAAATAATCCTCTAAATGTTCTCTGACTACCTCAGTACTAAAAAGAAAGATATGACCAGCTATCAGTATATATATGACTTACTTATGTTCTAGTAGTAGTTGTAATAAGAAGGAACGTATCACTGGTACTTTGTCTACTTTCTCTTTATCTGAATAACTGAAATCTTTGGTTTTGTCTTGTTCAGTGAACACAACAGTTAATAGTTCTTTAATGAGAGCTGGTTCAGGTGGATTAGGTTGACCAAAACAGAGAGAAGACACTACTTCCATAAAGAAAGATTTGCAGCAATCACGAATCTTCTTTTGCATGTTAGAACTATTAAAGTTTACAGAGTTCAGATACAGCTATTTCAATTTGCATAACTTACGCATATCTCAGTTTTTTGCCTGCATCCCTATCCAAACTTCTTAGAACTTTTTGTATGCCTAAAATTGTCTCAACTTTAGTGAAGTCTGATTGTGTTTTAAGAACCTATATAAGTTATCATGAGCTTGAATTTTTGCACAAGACTGGAATCTTACTATTTCGATTCTGTTGGCATATTGGACAAATTCTATAAATCTGTTGTCATCAAGTGAGCATTTTATTGCTATACGTTCAATAAAAAGTTGAATTGCCCTCACATGTTGCCAAGAGAGTCTGTAATAAAAATAACATGCTTGTCTACATTATCCAGACATATACCTGATTTCTTTAGTAAGTTCAGTTGGCTCTCCTAGAGTTAAAATGGACTCAATAGAATTTTGGCACAACTGTAGTTTAACAAGTCTTTGAGGAACACAATCTCTCTTTTCAGGATCCAATGGTAATGCTAAATTATTCTCATTGATGGCAACTTTAACAGCATACAGTGGTAACTCCATATACTGTGAACTATATTCTTCTATATAAACACAGAAATATCAAATAAGATTATTATGATTATAATAACCTATTGCTTTATCCAGTTGTATTAAGATACCAGGTATATGAGTAGTTAGTTGACCAAACCACATAATCTCTTGTTGATATTGATGATATACTACATGAACTGCAGCCAATTGAGATAGAAAAGAAGATGGACCACCAATGAAGTTTGGTCCTGTAATAATAACATGAAGTGCCTTTCCAATGATCTATGTTATTTGGAACAACAAGGTAAATATTGACCATCAGTATGTCTTATATACAGTAACCTCATATTCCTTTTTAGCCATATCCTGGTTCTCATATGTTACTAAGTGAACACTTCTCAAGAAATCATGAAGATAAAGTTGATAAAATTCTATCCAGTGTTCTTCTGGCACTTCATTTAAGATAGATGCTACAGGTGTATCTGTCAAGATCTCACAGAGTTGACTGTGTACTTCCCAAATGTGAGTCCCTATCAAAAGGTTATAACTACGTATAACTTTATAGCTATACCATACCTGCAGTGTGTTTGGCACTCTCTAATTTTGAGTCAATGGTTTCTTTAACCAACCAAAAGAAAGGGAATTGACAAGAGAATTGTTCCTTAGTTGCTACTCCAGATGTTCCTACTCTGATGGCAGCTGACTGAAAGTCATGATACTCTATTCCCTTGCCAATTGACAAACTCTCATAACTAAATTGACATAATTTATCATCAGAGAACACTTGATGCCACAACTGTGTTATTGAATTGACCTCTTCTTGTCTAGGATGACTACAATTATGTAATAAAATAAGCTGTGAATGCTCATATTAATATACCTAGGTTTTATGAGGTCTAAATTTGAGTAGTGATCTGTAAATGAGAGAATGGCTGCAAAAATTGGTACAATAACTTCATCTAATCTTCTCTCTAACACATTCTGAAAAGTTCCTCCAATTTGTAGTTTTCGACCACTCAATGCTTCCTTAAGTACCCATTCTTTGTCTTGGTGCACAGTATCTCTCTCTTTTAACACATTTCTAATGTGTTTTACTAGTGCTCCATAAAAGGTATGATCATCTATTTAAAATCAATAATATGATGTGGTATTATCATAAAGTTACCTAGAGGGTAAGTAGGATTCTGGGGAATCAGACTAAATAGTAATCTAACTCTGTGAGCAGCCCAGTCCTTCCTAGTGTCATCATTCTCTACCATTCTAGCTACTACAGCTTGAATGCAGTTATAAAGACGATAGCATTGATTATGATGTGTCCTAGGTAGTCTAGTTACTGGTGACACCTAAAGTGATTAATTGGATCAAGTTAGGATGCTATGTGGTCTAAGGTACCTCGTTTTCTTGAGCTACACTAATCTCTTCAGCTTTGTCTTCCAGCACTTGCATGGGTTCTTCAAAAGGTGTTGGCAAAGGATCAAATAATATTTGTAAACTTAAACTTTGTTCAATTTCTTCACCCTCTTCTGTTATACTATCATTCTCATTAATTGTTTCCATGTCCTGATCACTGATATGTTCTAACATCCGTCCTTTTATTTTTAGACTTTCCAGATTTTCAATCTCCATGTCAGCATCTTCCTCTAACGTTTCTTTTCTACTTCCAATCTTTCCCACTTTAACTGGTTCCTTATCTTCAATCTCCAAATTGACGTTTCCCTTGCCTGGAATTCTGCTTTCTCTTTCTCTCATATAAGGTAAGAAATCTCTATTATAAAACAGATCACTTATAGAAGCATTCAGAGCATCATTAAGACTGAGTGCTGTCTCAGGAGGAGCTCGTATATCATCTATATGAGCTGATATCCAGGAACCTCCTTGAAATCCTACAAAGGAAGAACTGTGTTTGTCTGTCTCTCCAGCTTGACGAGGAAGATGAATGATAAAGAGAACATGAACAAAGTCTTGTCCCTCTTTCCACTGATAATTGGCTTTTTCTCTCTCATCATCAATACGATAGCGAGCACAAGCTATAAGATCACCAAATAAGTGACCAGAATCACATTGGATTATCAGGAGTGTGTCCTTCTTGTTATGTTGAGAGAATGCAGGACTACATGAAGTTCATAACTGTCAATTAATGTAATATATATTATTTACCTAATTTTATTACTAAAGTCCATTTCTGTATCAAATTCTTGAAGTAAGAAACACAAGACTTGATCTTCTCTCATATCAATACACTGACATAATTCATTGAGCTCTTGACTAGACAGAAGATGACTATGAGTAGTCACCTAATAATAAGATAATAACACAATATACTAATATTATAACTGACTTGTATTAGAAGACCACATTGATCTGTCATATGACTACCATTATGAAGATGATGAACAAGGAACTGGACAATAGAGCCATGATGTTGTTCTGAGAAATATATTTGACTTAATTCTTCATAGTCATCAGCAAGTGCTGTGCAACGTAACCTAATGAGTGCATCTGGTGAAGCCATTTGTAAAAGGATCTTTTTGCTTTGGGTTAAGACAGCTTCCTTCCATTCTTCAGACTTTTCATCATGTCTCCATAATTCTTTGCTGTCCCATAATACTGCTTGTTGATGTAGTTGTTGAGTAGCCTGGAAGATCACAGAGGCTGTGGTATCACTTTGGTAGCCAACAAAAGCATCTTGTTCAGTAAACCTTGCATCTCCAAAAGTGACTTCACTAAATTGATGTACCCAGTTAGTGAGCTCAATAAGTACTTCTTTCTGCCAGTCTAGTAGTACTGTCTCTGTTAGTACAAAGTGTTTCTCAAGACGATTGATAAGAGGAGTTGGAAACTTCTCATAAACTGTGGTTTTCTCTGCTATCAAAATGAGCCTGTAGACAATTTAATATATTAAAATACCAAAGAAGATTATTTGTCATACTTGAAGTCATTATGTACACGACATTTAACTCTGTGGGTTTGTAGACCCAAATCCACATAACGTTGATCACCCCACCAGATATAATACTGGTTTAACAGGTCATACAAGCTCTCATACAGGTTTTCTAAGTTAAGAAGGATGACAGTACGACCCGTTTCCATACAAATCTTAATTTGATTGATATTACGACAAACTTGAGTGTATTCTCTGTCTTTTGGGAATGAGCTACCAAATAAAACAAATGGCTCCATTCTTTGTACAATACGTGTATTCTCCTCCAAACCACCAGATCTCTCTTGATTGACAGTCAATCCTACCTCCTCATGAAGATAGTGTTTGAGTACTTGTAAAGCAGCATAGTTCTCTGTTAGGAATAAAAGATAACGATTCTCTCTGTAAGGAAAAGAAAGAATTGATTTTTAAGTACAATAGCAAGTCTCTGATGTACCCATGCCAAGAGGTCTCCTTGGTCTGTAAACTCTTCCTAATAAGTCCAAGAGGAGAACAATCAGGAGAGAGAAGTTCACAATCCTGTGACATGACAGTTAACATCACGTAAATGGATTCTCATAATGATACCTCTTTACTCAAACCAGTCAGATCAGGTTGATCCTCTATGTTCTTCAAAGAATCTTTAAATATTTCATAAGTATCAAAATCTTCAAGACCTCCAAAATTTCTTTTTATAGCATGTTGAAGTTGAGGTCCTGTTGGTGGTAATTTGCTCTTTTCACACATCCAGTATAACATTTTGATCAGACTATAGGAGTGGTAATAAAGGTGAAATGTTTAGCAATAACATTATCATCAGTAATGGTACCTGTAGAAATCTCTAAGACCAAAGAATGCTTTATTAATTTTCTTCTGCTCATCACAAATTGTTTTATAAGCTGCTGCCAATGGTTTAAAGCATGAATCTAGCCTTCTTTTAACTGGGTCATCATCATGATTAGAACATATTCCTCTGAAGAAATATCATGACATAAAATATAGCAACAATAGAAACTGGCTGTACTTTGCAGAAAGTTCAAGTTCATTTCTATCAGGGTCACCACGAGTTACCATAACTCCTCTGTTCATTTTAGCAGGATCTAGTGCCCAGTTTGAAATACCAATAAATGCAACACGTTGTTCACGTTCTATGATCTGATAGATAGATTGAATACCTCACAATATCTTGACTAAGGTCTTGTTACCTGTTGAGTGTCATCAGCTCCCTCAGTACCATCTTCTAAAAGTGGATGCAGAGCTTTAAGTGGTAAGTTAGGAGAGTCTTCAGCTAATCCAACTTCATCTAATACTACAACTGATACATATTTAGTTGTATCTTCTTTCTTTTGAAAGCTTTTTGCAGAGTTAAATATTTCAATGACACTTTCAGGAGTAGACAGCTGGCTACATTGATAGGAGAACATGTGGACCTGGACAAAGAATTTCAACATGATGCTAATTTATAAATTTAGACCTCTTTAAATTTTTTCATTAATTCTTTTTCTGAAGATCTTCCTAACATAGAGTCAGCCACAATAGATTTGGCTAGAGACTTAGAACTTCCTGGTTTACCCACTAAGAAGAGAGGGATCCTTAACTCAATGCATACTGTCATCATAAAAACATTTTCTCTCAGAGCAGCATTCTTAGCAATATTTGGACCTAACTTCATGTTGTCTAAGAGAACATCTTGACACCTTCATATATAAGAGAGAACAACAATTTATTATAAAATTGTCTTCTATTTTACCATCTTATTTCATTACAGAACTGATCTGCTCCTCCAGGTACTCCTAGTGGAGCCTTAAACTGTTGTACTACACCACATTCATATTCCTTTCTGTCCTGTAGTCTAGCATGATAGCAAACACTGACAGCTAATATTAAGGCACGAGATATTTCATCAACTATTTGTTTTTCCTAAGTTAAGAAATATACTTCAACACTATTCATTGTAGTACTAGCCTTACCTCATCCTGAGCTTTGATCTTAACTTCTTGTGTAAACAAATCGCTTTTTTCACAGAAATATCTAAAGACAATCATTACTCGTTCAACATCTCTTAGACTAACAAAACTGCATTCATCCTGAGAGATGTAAAGAACTATGTACTCTATCAGTTATGAGTTAATTTACATTTCTTTTCTTCATATATTTCTGTGACCAGGCTACAACATCAGCTACTGTAGCAATAATTCCAACTTGTCCACTAATTTCAGGTATGGCCTGACATCTACTCTTGACAATATGTTTAGTATAATCCTTCTCTGTTGCATTGTTTAGTTGACCAAAGTCATATACCAGAGGTCTCATACTGGGAGGTAACTCAAGTACTCTGTAAACTAGTTGACGAAGAGGGATTTTACCTAGTTTAAAACACATTTTAAGTTTGCAATAATAATAATGTATAGATTTATACCTAATTTTTGTTGTGTTTCAGTAGCTTTAACATAAAAACCTAATCCTGCAGACTCAAGTTTCTTAATCATATCATCAGTGTGTCTACAGGAAATAATAATCAATAAATTATATGTAAATATGATAACTTTTACTTTCTATAAGGATTACAAGCAGCAATAAACTTGACATCAGCCTTGATAGATCTTCCATGAATACGACGATCACACATAACTTCTTTGATCAGTCCAATAGCTTCAGTTGTGTTAGCTTCATCAAAAAACAGTACAGTATCTATTTCATGATCTTTCCTGTTCTTATCAGCAATTTCTTCAGCTTCTTCTACTTTCTTTACAATATTATTCTCTGTAGTACCTCCATGAATCTTAGTCATTAATATTACTATCATTGTAATAGCATTAATAATAATGATGATACCTTCATAATGAGCATATTTTTCACATGTTCTCCTCCTTGTCTACATCCTTGAGCAGCAAGATCGCACATAAATCTGATGAGACGGGTCTTGCCACATCCAGTCTCACCCATAATAACTACTGGAATATTACATCTAAAGAAAAGTAGATGACAATGTCCAATCATTACAATCATACCTAAATCTCATGTGGATTGCCATTATTTTAATGACATTATCAACAGTTAGAACATATGTAGGGTCTGGATCAAGACTCCATTCTAGACCCATCACCATTCCTATCTTATGTATCATTATATCTTTACCCCAATCTTGATAGTTCTCTGATAAATTAACATTATTATGTTGAAGACCAGTATATAACTGAGGAGTTAAAGCTGCTGCCTCAATAACTACATTATTAACAGGATCTCGAAGGTCTCCATTGCGAGTTGCATTAAATCCTACAAAAGTAATACTGTTCCCATCTTCATTGAAGAAAAGATAGGGATGGTAGCTAAAACAAGATACAAGAAATTTTTTAAGTTATTGTAATTGTCAATGCGTTTACTTTTGTTCCCATTTTTTTCTCATATCAATTTGATATTCCTCAAGTTGCTCATTATCAACAATTATTTCCTCATTCTCTGTAGCTACTTCACCTTTCAATGAGGAAGTGGCAAAGTCCTAAAAGTATTAAAAAGAAATTAACAATGTAGATTGTCATTGTCATTACTTTAGACATTCTGATCATAAACTTCACTACAAATGTCTTCAGTCCAGACATCACATCTCCAACTATATCTTCATTACAGAAAATAGAGCTCTCACAGTTTCTTAGCTGGGCATCTAAAAATCTTACGAAATGTCTCAATTCTGACCAGGAAGGATCTCTTACTCCACATTGACTGTTATTACAACATCAGCATTCAAATTAAAGTTTAAAAGGTGTTTCATAAACTTACGATAGAAGTATTTGTAGACATTCAACAGGGTTTCCCTCCACTGATTGTAGTCTGTAAGAAAATCTATCCAATGGTACACGTCCTACATGTCTCCGTAAATATTGGAACACTCGCTGGAAGACAGGACTCCTGAACTCTCCAATATCCATATTACATTTCAAGGAATCTGTAACAAGATATAGTATTAAATACAAAGTAATCTTTACTAACCATCTGATTCATTTTGTAACATCTGTAACACATTTCTTGGTGAGAGACACTCCATTGTTGGTAAAATATCAAGTAGAGAAATAGTACATTTAGCAACTTTAACTTCACTCTGTAATATTGTAATTGTAATAACAATAATTAAATCAATGTTACCTTTGGTACTGTCACTTCAATAGCATATAAGTGAGCAGGATGACATCTCCAGATTCTACCCTGACTGTCACAGACTGCTTGAAGTATTAATAGAGAAAACAAAACAGAGTCAATTTGTCTTAATACCTATTGAGTTATTATAAAAATAACATCAATGAAAGAGAGTTTAAGGATCTTACACTAGGTGAGATATCTATATGAAAGATGATTGCTTGTCCACTGTCTTGGTCAGTCATCTTCTCAAATGAATGTTTGAGTGCTTGTACAATGGTATCAAATGTGACCTTTGGACCATGAACTGGTATTATAACATGGTGATGTCCTTGTTGATCAGTTTTTGTTTCTAATTCCTCAATCAAACGTTGAATATACAATGACTTGCCCATGCCTGCTCTCTCTGATTTAACCACACGTACATAAGAGCTAATTAGAGAAAATAACATTTGAAATATCAAAAAACATTTACTTTTCTGGATCAACAACAGAAGCTAGTATCCTTTGTCCTTTAAGTCTACTCTGAGGGCAACTAATAAAATGACTTTTAAGATATTGAGAAAATTTTAGATCAAAGTGAAGAGTAGTAAAAGGTCGTCGATAAAACTGTAGCTTAGAAATCATGTGAGATTTATCCTCCTCTTCATTACTACATATGATCACCAACTTGTAGTCTGAGAAATCATAAATAATATTAAACAAATAAAAGTAGCACTTGTTTACTTCTTTGTCCTTGTGTGCATTCAAATAAAGTTTTAAGTGCCTTATCACAAACTTGATAGGACAACAACTCAGCATGAACTAGACAAAATATTCTAAAGTGGTTAGGATCTCCCATAGCTCTCTTCCATAGTAGAGTCACTTCTTCATCTGTAGTGTATTCACTACATATAAGAACTTCTTCATGAGTAGGCAATGGTAGTTTATCATCCTCCATATAAAGAGACAAGACAGTCTTTAGAACAGTATCTTTGTGAGAAGTATTATAACAATATTAGTATAGTAAACGATGATACCTGGAGTGGCCACAAGTAAGTTTGGTTCACCAATTTTGAGTCCATTAGGAAGTTGTCTATTCTGATCAACTAGAGCTAGGATTTAAACACAAATAATGTATCTATAAAAGATTACTATTGCAAAGTACCTCTGCAGTTATTATCAAGTTTTTCAAGAGCTCTACCAAGTTCAACTAGTGAAAGATATTTTCGAGATGATGTATCATTGCGCATAATCTCTATATCAGTAACACTAAAAACATAATATCAAGTTATCACTTCAATACATTATCAACTTACCCTACAGGTGAACTGTCAGATCCACCACTAAATTGACGACTATACCATTCTTCTCTATCCTCAGCCATTCCACTATCTTCAAGTACAACACTATGATGTATACTCCTTGGAAATAGTTCATTATGTTCTTCAGAGTCTTCTTCCAAAAGGTCTAAATAATCCATAGCTTTCCTTGTGTTATTAGGATATCGTTCTACAGCATCTTTACATTGTTCTAATGGAAATCCAGCTCTCAATAGTTCCTTAACAATGGGATGATTTTCATCAACTGGTATATGCTCTCTGATTGTCACCTTTGGTATTGATTTTTTATGCATCACAACCTCTGGTTCTGACTCAATAAAAGGTTCAAAAGATTGCTGTGTGTTAATTTCATCCATTGATGCATCTTCCTCTATATCATCTGATAGAAAATATTCATCCTCATCACTGGATTCATCTCCTCTAGTTTCACTCTCTCTGTCATTGTCAAAGAAATTAAAATCATCTTGATGTTCACTACACCATTTGAGAACTGTTTCTTCTAGGTCAGATTTTGCACACCTTTCAAAGGCAACAAGGATAAGGTTACTTGAAAAACCATAAGATGTTTTTAAATTAACTAGTGTAGCCATTTGTTTGTCTGTCAGATCATTTTCATTTAATTGAGGATGAGGAACAGAAGAAGTGGCTTTCATTACAACATCCAGCATGTCACACTTAGCACTTGCTGATGCCTGGTTGTCAGACACATCAGAGCTGTGTGCTATATTCAGGTCATCATCTAATCCAATAGTCTCTTGAGTAGAGTAGTCTGTAGTAACTTCCATTTCATCATCAACAGAACAGAGTTGATCTTCAACCATTTCTTGAGTTATTTCTTGTGACAAACACTGCAGTAATGCCATAACTTCTGATTTCAATGATAATTTGTGGTTAGCATCTTTAAAAAGACCTAGCTCATTGCGAAGTTGTAGAAGTTGTTGGGTTGTATAGTAATTCAGTGGATAGTACTCCTCTCGTTTTTCTGCTATAGTTTTTTTCCATTCTTCAAGATCTTTTTCCATTTTTTGAAAAATTTCAGTTAGCTGATCTACAACTCCATCAAATCTACAGGGAAACTTTAGCACCCATCCCATATACTTAATGTGGCCAGTTTGCTGTAATTTACTCAAGACATCTGCTATATAGCAAACAGTCTGGAAGACCTAAAGAGTAATTCATTTTATCAATATAAATCCAAGCTAGCCATATAGTACTCAAAATTCTACTCACTTTTAAAAAATGATCAACTTGTTCTCTCTCTTCTGACTCACTTCCAGTTATTAAAACAAGTTTGCTCTCCAAATCTCTTAATTCATTTAATGAGTACTTGAGTTGTGGTAGAGGCTTGTCATGTTGTTCCAAGTCCATTCGAATTAACTGTGACAGCTTTGAATGAACTCCCAGTGCTCGAGACCCTATTGTATAACATCCATATTTCTTGATGTTCTTCATTTGACCAAAAGATGACTTCTCTACAGAGCCTTGAGTCTCCTTCACTGATTGATACCAGGCAACGCAGTCAGCACAGTCTTTCTGCAATGACAACTTCATTAGATGAACGTAAATGTGTATCTGCTTACAAACATTTCAGGGAGTGTAGGATAGTGATTCAAAGCATCCCATAAGGACTTGCATCTTTTCACTAGCTCTTTGTAGCCTGTGTCAGGAGGTAGTTGGTAAATAAGTGAAGCAAATCCACTACCAACAGTTCGCAATTTAGACAAACGATCATGAGTAAAATCACCCTCTCCACCAGCAGCAGTAGCAAGGGCAATAGTAACAAAATTTTGCAAATCATGCACATCTATTAATGACAAGAGAATATTTGCTTGGCAAACTATAGAATATGTACCCTTTGTCTCATTCCTGATCCATTTTATAATGTCCTGACTCTTTGCAAATACTTTTAGACATTCAAGTCTTCGAGGATCAGAGCTAATACCATGTAAGAACTCTCCAGTTTTAATCAAATCATCAGTAATAAAATCTAAGCTCTCGTCATGTACTGATGTGGTAAACTAATAATGAATTAAGCAACATTAATATAATTGATTAAATAAGAACTCACTTTAGCTGCTAGTCTTTCAACTATGTCAAAGTCTCCATTAAGATCTAGTGTGACCTTCAAGTCCAAAAAAGCTTCAGCAGCATTTGCATGTTGTCGAAGGGAGCAATATTCCCGCATTCTCTGAACACAACTCTCAATCCATTTGTCATCTGGTATTCCTGCTTTTCTACAATTACAAATTCCCTTTTCTAACTGTTTAATTTCAAAAATTAGCTTTTTTTCAGTATAGTGATCAAGAAGTTTATCGACTTCAGCTAATCTAATACTTTTATCTTGTAAACTTTTAAGAAATACACAACACTTCATGAAGACAGGTTCCCAGACATGTTTGACAACATCAACAAGTTGTAGTGGCATATTCTGTACACCCTTTTTCTCAGCATTCCAGTGATCATTGAAAGTGTTGTTTGGGTATTTTCTAACCAATGCTGTAAACTCAGATATAATTGGAAACAATGGCAAAGCAGACTGAAAACTATAAAAGATCATTGTTCCATCAACTTGTTGGCAAAGTGATGAAATCGGTTCTACTTCAAAGTTCTTTTCAAGATCTGCTCTAATGTTGTTAAGTTCTATATAAATGAAAGTGAACTATACATCATTACTATAACAATTGGACTCACCAGGAATATTTAAGTCACTAAGGTGGTGGACAAGTGTACTCAGTTCCTTCTGATGTTCTATAAAAGCCTTATACTCACAAAGTCGGGTATTTAATGATTCACTGATATTCTCAAAGGAGAAACTTGAAGTAGGAATAGATGTCTCAGGATTATCACCAGGTTGTTTTTCCTGTGAAGTAATGGCTTCACATAACTTTTGTACTTCTTCTTGCTTGCTACTCAATTTTTTTAAGACTTCAGCAGTTACAGAACCATCCTGTATAGACAAGCATACACTAGTAAAAATTGTCATGGCAGCATAACAAATTTCTTGATCCCCCATGGTCAAACCTTCTCTTGAAAATGACTGTTGTCTTTCTGTAAGACAAAAAGTAGTAATTGTAGTAGACATACAATAACATACTGTATATTTTCATAAACCCAGGCCAAAGTTCCCATGTCAAAATATCATCAAGAGAGAGGGAGTTCTCAGTTTCAAAATTAGGATACTTCTTTTTTAACATATTCCCAAGTAAATGTGCCATATGCTTTGATTGTTCTAACTTTTTAAGACTTTCTTCACCTGCCTTTCCTCCCTAAACATAGTTTTCACAATTTATAATCAAATATATCATACTATTTTATACCTCAAGTATAAGTGTATCCAAGCTATTCATAACATCTTCCAGAATAGCAGAAACAATTACAAATTTCATATTATGCTTCTCAGCATGAGTCAATATATCTACCTTCAATTCAGCTGGTATCTATATTACAGTTATATATTATTGATATGTACAATAGACTTGCTTTTGAAATTCTACTCTTCAGGATTGAAACGACCAAAATATGCCAGTCTCTTTCAAGATCTGTGGGACAGTCTACAGAAAGAATTTGCTGCCACACCTATAGCATATTTTATTCATCACCAATATCTTAAAAATAAATTTAGTATATGGCTTACATCAAATTCTTCTTTTTGCTTATAAAGAGTTAATGTATGTCGTAATCCCAGCAAATAATAAGATGAAATTACTTTGTTACCAAACATAATTCCTCCAATTGTTTTGCGAATACAAATTTTTATTGAGTCATTTAATAATGTGTGAACTTTGTCCTTTGTTATAGTTTTCAATTGTTGAGAATCATCAGAGGATGTCATAATAAGTGAAAGCAACTTTAAAATCAGTGAAATATTGGTTTTGAATAACATTCCAAAAGAGTCAGTAAATATTCTCAATTTCTCATTCAAAACATTTAAAAGGTAACAAAACCCATTCAGAATCTGCTGTGTGTCAAAAAATCTAGTTGCATAAAAATAAATTTAAACAATGCCATAAAGAGCCAAAAAAGTATACCTTGAAGCAGAAGGTTCAGTCAAAATTTTATTAATCTGACAATGAAGTTTAGAAAGGAGTATTTGACTTTGTTTTGCCTACCATGCAATGAATATTAGCATATTGAGTACATGAACATTAATTACATGCTTACATCATCAACTGTAAGCTGTGAATTTTGCTTATGATCAAATGCTAGTCTTGCTACTCCATAATAAGGAGGAATAACTTCAAATAAGGACTCATACTCTCCTACTGGACATGTATGTAGCAAGTTTGGTAATAGCAATGGATCAAGAAGAAAGACTGGTTTCATTTCCAAGTAAACAGTTTTGATGGTCCTATAATTTAAAGATTACATGCTATATATCTATGTAAGACATACCATACCCTGGTTTTGCTTTCTGAGCAGTAGATTGAAGCTGAGCCAAAGGGAAATCAGTTGATCCAAACCATTTTATTGATTGTGGGTCTCTTTCTGGCTTCCCAAATGGTTCACAATCATTTTTAATTAAATGATGAACTGCCAGCAAATTAAATAAAGTAGATAGGTAATTGTGGCCAATTGATGTTCTCATAAGATGTTCAGAATATTCCACAAAACCTTTCAATAGCAGTTGCCTATAATAGTATGTCATGTCAAGTGCATAAAATTGAGTGTGGACTTAATATATACCTCATTTTTTCATTTTTTGATAAAAAGTCTTTGAGAACATTTAATTCAGGACACAATTTTCTATCAATATCTGGCTGAAGAGTGAACAAATGAAAAAGACTAACGGCAGCTTCTTTTGAAATATCTAATTTGATATACTGTAGACAACAAACTATCATAGAGGCAGCTATCATTCTTGTATCAGAGCAATTTGTTCCTTCAATCTTTTTGACTACTGAGAGCAATAACTTCTTTAAATCCTATAAAAAATACTGTTATTGATGACTGAGCAGAATTTCAATAAACTGAGGTTTTATAAGTTATATAACACATGACATACATTTCTGAGATTGTAAAACTTCCATTCTCTTGTACGGTGATAAGATTTGTTACCTCCGTCATGAATAATTGGTGAATACAAACAAGCATGAATATGTGCTATATCCTCAATTAACTCAATTGGATTTTTGTCAATGATACCAGTTTCCAAAAAAGGAACATAATCTTCAAAGTAAACCTCAAGACATTTTCTCCGTGTTTCTTCCATTGTTGGCATTTGAACAATTTTTGGATGGGTGTCAACATTTCTTCCTCCAGATCCAGATGATACTCCAAAAAAACCTTTAAAAAAAGTTTTTGCTCTTTCAAAATAGCTTTCCTCCTGAGCTACAGCAACTTGTGCTGGGTAAATCATAGTGTCAAACTGATGGTAGTCCCCTAAAAATAAAGTAATAAAATCTGCCAACTAAATATTATTTACTTAGAGGTAATTGTCGATATTCAAGTGGAACTTTGAGGACACGATTAGCAAAATCAGCAGGAATATCCCCATAAGTACTGTATATGTACTCATATATAGCATGTTGGTATCCTGCATTGATAGTCTTGGGTGTATAAACACAGTATTTGTAAGGGATTTCACCAGAAATTTGCAAACGGTTGACTTTCAAAACATAAGTCATCTTAAACAATCCAGCTGTTTTGTCTCTAAAAACAAGATGGCAATAAAAACATTAAAAAAATTCATAATCAACTAACCTGATTGCATCCATAGGTCCAAAATCACAATTCCAGTTTCCTAATTTATCACTTCCAAATCGGATGAATACCTGTGATTCCTCATCATACTCCCACAATGTAGAGGGCAAAAGAGCATGAAAAACAACATTCATCATATCTTTTGGATTACCTTTCAAACCACTAGGTGGGTCAGACCACTGACATGGCCTATATAACTACTGATTTAGATAATTAATGAAACAAGCACTACCTGTTAATAATGGATGATTTTTTCCCATCTCCAATCCTTTTAGATGACCTTTTTTCACGTTCCTCCTCATTTTTATCTTTTAAAGCAAAGACTTTATCGTTGCTTTTCCCAGAATCTGAAGAAACATCAGGTTCTATTCCATATGATTGATTCTCATGCGAAACAAGATTCTATATGGAATGATAAAAAGATCAAAGATTGTAAAAATATTCATACCTGGCTAGCATCTGACTGTCTTTCTTGTGCTCCATTTGTCTTATTAATTATTTTATCATGTGGACTAGGAGAAGATATGGAATGATCTGAATCTGATTCCGCTCCAATATAAGGAGGGTCAAGTGAAGTAGATTCTAAGGGAAGTTTTTGTGCTTCAGGAACAGATGATGGAGGAGTGCAAAAGTTATCATTATCCGGGGCAGGCATTTCAGAAATATTGACACTATCATTACTTCCTTGATTTTCTTTCTCTGATGCTTTGGTTTTCTCTGTTACATGGGAGCTAGAATGTTTAACAAGAGGAGTGGTAGAGAACAGATGAGTATCAACATTTGTAGAAGTTCCATCACTGGCATTACTGTCTCTCTTTTTGGACATGGGTGGCTGAGATTCATCTTGAGCTGTTTCTGAATCCGTTTTTTTTCTTTTTCTTTCTTGATTTTGTTTGCTTATGTCAGTGATACCTTCATTTAATTCTTCTTTTGGACATGTATCTTCTTTGTTTAATTCTGAATGAATCATAGGCCTTAGTGACTCCGCTTTGGTCTTATTGAGATCGTTTTCAACTTTGTCAGGATTGGGTGGACATCCAGACTGGGATGTTACCTCGTTATCTGGAACTTGAGGAAATTGCAGACTGGTTGGTGGTTGAGGTGACACAGAAAATGCTTGATCACTACTAGCTGAACCAAATACCATTTGGTTATTTGGAATTAACTTAACCTTAGTTGTGACAGCAGAAGAATTAGAAGGAGATAGGAAACTTGATTGATTACATTCTATTTCATATGATGGGTCACTAGTAGGCTTACTATTTCCTGAAGGAACCACCTTTTTTTGTTGTACAGCACCTTCCTTTTCAGTAGAATATGAAGTAGCACTAGAACTATCACTTGATTCCATAACTTCTGCTTTGCTTTTTTTTTCTGGAATGTCAATAGTTTTTCCATCTGCTGATGACTGACGTTTCCCATTATTCAAATGGCTAGAAGGAGGAGGTAGCTGTGGTGGGATCAGAGGAGGAGATGAAGAGGCAGGTAAAGGAGAAGGGAGAAGGTTTATAGTTGAATCAACAAATGGCAGTGTAGGAAGGTCACTAGGTGGAATATGTGTTTCAATAACACCAACATTATGATCAACATCCATTGCAATGTGATCAATAGGTTGATCGTCTTTTGTATGAGACGTCTCCATGGATCCTTCTGAGGTTTGTTTGGAAATAACATGCTGAGGTGGAGTACTACTACCTGATGAATGAGTAACTATAGGTGCCTGTTCTGATGAGACATAGGAGTGTGAAGTGGGTGGTAATACCTCTATATTTTTATTATGCTGATGAGGAAGCAATACCATAGGTGATGGTGTAGAATCTGGAATGTAATTAGTTCCTTGAAGGTGAGAATAATGTGAAGCAGCATGCAGTGAACCAACAAGAGGATTGGGATAGCTAATGGATACTTCTGGTGGTTGATTATCCCATCCTTGAACAGGTTGTTGTGGTATAGTACTGTTACTACTTTGAAGTTGGTTTGGTTGATATTCTTGATGTTGGTATGTTTGCTGTTCTTGTTCATGATGGTATTGTTGTTGTTGATTTTGTTCTTGTGCTTGTAACCATTTACAATTGTAACACACCGACAAAATTGCAACAAGTCGAGCACCACACTGAGGATTAGTACATTGTTTAAAAGGTGTCAGACTTAGCAATTGGGAATCTTGCGGTGCAGCACAGAACATACAATATTGAGCATTAGGAAGTAATAATGCAGAACACAATAAACATTGCTTTTTCTGAATCTCTTGTTGTGATGCTCCACAGCGAGAACAAAATTGTGCATCTGGAGAACTAAGTGGTTGTTGGCACTCTTTGCAATAACAATTTTGTTCCGGAGGAACAGGATTAGGAAATCCTCCAGAATTTTCAGACATTATGCTAAAATAAGAGAAACACAACAGACAAACTGTCAATCTACACAGATATCAATATATTTAACCATATAGTGAGTAGGTTATGACTAATTAAACTTTGGGGTTGAGTTTAGTTATACACCACCCATCTAGAGTAACACTAATGCCGACTCTAGTCACACACATTTTGCAGTCACGTGATCTTTCAGTACAAGTATTACTTAGAAATGTTTGTCAAGGCTCAGAATTTTCATGATTAGTGCCAGCATCAAAATTTATCTAAATATTTATTTCACACTGAACTACTTAAGGTCTAGACATTATTTCCTCTTGAGTAGACTATAGTATTCACAGTAGACACAGCTTATATCAAATATGTTTCGAGAGGAAAAGGTACTGGTATTCAAAAGAAAGTACTATTATTGTATCCACATTAAAAGAAGGGGAATGAAGAGAATAACATTTAAATACTCTTAATGAAAAATACCGAAGAGAAAGACTTACCTTTGCTCAGTCTCACAGTATTAATATCAATACAGCGTCCGATTGGCTGAAGACAGAGAGAGTACAATAACAGACACAAGAGACTTCTTATGAAGTGTCTAAATAGGGATAGATTATCGAGAAATAACAGAAACGAAGAGATAAAGAAATCTGAAATTCACTGTCTACCAGTAAAATAAACGGAACTTCTTGCTAAGCTGAAATGGGTGGACCTGAGTTATTAAGAATTAAACAGTGTGTTGATTTCTCTTGGTAAGTATGAATCTGTTTGTCAAAAGACAGTGCGCAAATTCTATGTAGCTTACCTGTGTATGAAATAAATAGTGATGCTAAAATGACTAAAAATTAACAATAATTATTATTAATAGACGAGATAAAACCAAAGAGGCTTACTAGTGATTCATATTATAAGTGAAGGGGAAAATCAGAGATTTAAATAGGAAAACAAAATCAGATACCAAATTAGCAAGATAAGGTATCTTAGCAGACATACTATAGATAACTTGCTTGTCTGGTGCCCATGAAGGGAAGAATTAATGTCACTGATATGATCATTGTTGTTTTCTGCCTGGCACACTGTGTCCTAAGATTGTTTTTGGGCATGTGTTAGTACATGTAATACAATGGGCTTGAGTAAAATTGGTATAAATTACACAAGTGTTGTTTCTTAAACATCAAACACTCAAAATACAACTAAAATAGTATGTTATATGAACTGATCATACAACTCAAATTATAACTATACTGAAAAATTAATAACTGTACTATACAATTGTGATCACTTAATAAGTATTATATAAATTGTCTATATATATGGAAGTTCAACAAAGTATCTGCACTTATATTAATCTCTAATATCATGTTCATGTTGTTGTTGGTAGAATACTATAGCTTTCCATGTAGCTACAGCTTGACCAACTGTAATAGTCTGTGGGAACTCTTCTTCAAATTGAAGAGGTAGTCCCTCTAATCCATAGTTATCCAAATGAGCAACTAATGTATCAATAAGACTAAAAACAATATTATATAAAGATCTCTCATAGTTAGATAATACTTACGGCCAGTCTTTTTCATCAGGGTTTCTATGACGGACATTGGTTTCAATAAACTCATAAAGAAGATTAAGTAGAGGAGTAATATCAAATTGTCGTAACAACTTTCCAAGTTCCTTCTCTACATCTTTATCTAATCCTTGTAGAAAGTCTTGACCCAATGAATCAAAAGGCTCCTAGTTAATATAAACACGTAATACATTATGTCAGTGTGTAGGTGATCTCTTTACTTGATTAGATAGAGTGAGTCTCTTAGCCATTTGTACTGATACTGTCTCCCACAGTGATAAGATATGACCCAAACTACAATACTCCATAGCCTATAATAACTCAATCACTGTTAATATTGGATATAGCTGATATACCTTCTTGCTAGTAAACCTTCTTTCCATTTTTAATACTTTCTTGACATATTTCTTTAGTTCTGTATTAGCATCAGTTCTTCCAGAGGAGAGAAATCCAATTACTATCTCTACTACATCAAGACACTCTCTTAGACTTTGCATTGTACGTAGTTCAGTAACTATCTCTGCTTGTTGTCTAACACTGAGTTTGATCTAAAGAAGACACCAGAATATAACTGATGATTAGTGTCTATCTCTATTACCTGTGGTGATACATTCTTCCTAATGTTAGCAAATGTTTCAGCAGTGTACACATCTTTTCTGTATACAACTTGAGGGATTTCTAGTTGAATAAGAGGTTTGCCATGGATAAAACGGTCCACTACATGTTTCTCTAATGCAGGGAGATCATATGTGACATTTTGTCCTTTTCCATGTTCCAGAGAATAATGACAGTGAGAGAGAACAATGGAGAGAAGTTGATGTTCATACTCCAAGAGATGACAGTGTTGGATATGACTAACTGGTACCTTGTGTTCTCTCCACATAATACTAAACACAGTAGTATCATATTGATCAAATGATATATAAGACTAACTCTTTCTTTTGTTTCTTCTTTAACTGAGAGCGACACTTCTCTATAAAGTCATTGTGTACTCCAACTAGTAAATCAACTAGAGCAACTGTACATACTCCTGGACCAGTCAAGGTAGGAATGAGATAAGAGAGAGGAAGAGATTCATCCCAAGTAACTCTTGTCAGATATTTAGAGTCAACAGGAACACGTGCTAATAGAAATACAACAGTAAACTGTGGTAATATATGGTTTATAATATTTACAATGTTCTTTGAGTTTGTCTTTTATTAAACTCCAAGCATTTTTAACACAGTCAAGTTTCTCACGGAACTGGTTCCTTTTCTGTTCAGTATGACTTCCTATAGTATATCAGTAATATACTAAGAAGGTAAGTGATTGCTATACCTTTCTCTAGTCCTCTAATAAACTGTCCTATAGTGTATTTAGCTACTTCAGTTTTGTCCAGTCTTCTGTGACTAACTTCATACATTTGTTGTTGTAGTTTTACAATACCAGGTAGATACTGAGTAGCTCTTAAGAGAGGCTCCTAATAAATAAGATATTAATGAAGTAATCTTTATATAATACCTGTTTTATGAACTCATGTAGGATAGGACAAGTATCTTTATGGGTCTGTAGAGTTTGAAAAAGGTGTTCCAATGTGATCCGAGAACGATAGGTCCACAAATGAGGGAGGATGTCCTTTGAAGCTACAGACATTCTTTCATGAATTACATAAAACAAACGATCTTGATCTGTAAAGAGAAGTTAGTATATTGATTTACTAGATAAATTGTTAACCTTCTCTCTTGTCATTTACAAGCAGAAGTGTTGCTTGCTGTAATGTCACCTCCAATTTCTAAATATTAAGTTGATATATTAAAAAATTCATTTTAGTAAAATACTTACATTTAATATAGGTTCAATGTAGACATTATTAAAACATCTCTCCCATTCTGTTCTAGCATTTCTAGCACCTAATGTTGCATATGTGGATACACCAGTAGCTAGAGAATAGAAAAATGAAATTATATTTTAAAGAACATATGGTCACTCACGAATGTTACGTTCCTCTGTGACAATATCTTTGAGTATCATATGTAAGATAAGACAAGACTCATCCTTACTCTTCCCTATAGCTCGACTCAAAATATCAATATCACACTGTAAATGTTGCCAGAAGAAGAGAGGTAAGTCTGCAGGTCTGACTTGACTCTTGGTAAGATCTAGTAGACCTTCAATAGCATGCTAATATAAAGACATCATTATTAACTATACAATATTAATTATATACCTCATTGTTACACGATGCCCATAGTAATGATGTATGCACTAGAACTCTAACAATGGCACAGGCTGCTGGAGATAAAGTTCTTTCAGATGAAGGAACAGTTTCACGTTGATCAGGACGACCAAGTGCATAGCCTGTTTCAGTAGTGTCAGTGCTGAAGGATTGAATTTTGAATGAACAGAAAATAGAAAAAACATCTACTCACGTTCTAGCTGTTGTATTGCCAGATGTAAGTTGATGGTTTTGACCTCCAATTGCACATTTACATTGTGGACATGTGTATTGTTGCATTGGTTGTCCACACTGAATGTAACAAATCAAAAAACTGCTACAAAAAAATCATAACATACCTCAGATACAAAGTAAGGATGACCATTAGGACATTCTACATAACAATAAAATATATCGATATACAGACATTATGTTTTCAACTTACGATAAAAAGCCCCTCCTAAAGCACTTCTTACGATTGGTAGACTATCTTCTGGCATAGTAGGTAGAAATGCTCTCTACAATAACATATTATACTGTAGAGGTGTTGTTATGAATATCAAATACCTTTAATTCTCCTGGACTGTTTATCATCTTAATAAAAGGTTGTAATATAACCAACTTCTCTTTACTCTGTAGTGCAGTAACTACATGTATAATTAAGTCAGTTAAGAGCCTATTCTGTGGACTCATTCCTTGTCTCAATAACATAGGTTCTAGTCTACCACAATAAGTATTGTCAATAAGAGCCTGAGCTGTCCACATTAACTATAAAATAGAAATACTCAGTGACTGGTACTTCAATGGTATAAACATACCGATCTGTTTAATATTTTACACTTCTTTGTTAAGCTGGATATTTCTGTCCTCATTTCATCCTTATTACGAAGTAAATACAGTTCTCATAACATATAACTTACTGTCACTTTCTTAGATTCATCAGTGAAAACACAACTACCAGTGATTACCTGATAGATCCCTAACAACAGAGCAGGAGCATCTTTAAGACTAAGTCCCTGAACAGTAAGTTGAAAAGAGATAATTAAACATCAACAGGATTGTAACTATAAAAATACCTCTGTAGTTTTTTGCAGTTCATCTAATTTTTCACTATATACTGCATCAGTAAGAGTAGTTCTTAAATTTCCATAACCTTGATAGATGACAAATGGATCGCTAGTTTGTTGTTCCTAGTTATAATATAATGACCACTATATTTAAAATATATTATATCTACCTCATTAGATCTTTGTAGATGATGAGGTACTATCCATTGCATAGTTTCATCTGAAGTCAGGTTAGTTAAGAAGGAGACACCATATTGTTTAGCTAGTTGTTTTACTAAGAACACACCAGGACCAGAATTATCAGTGTTAACAATATCATTAATACAACATCTTTTAGCAATATCTAATAGAAGCTGTGTTTCATGTGTATAATAACCCTGATGTCTACTACTAGCTCCATGTTGACAGTGAAGGAGTTCAACCACTACTACAATAGCATATCGTAATTTGGCAATCCCTTCCAAATATTGCAGATGAATACCTCCCTCAACAAAGGGAGCAGGACTGTTCGTGATAAGTTCTATACCCTCATTCATAACTTGGTAAGCATGTTTGACTTTATCATGTATATAACTGTATTGTTTATGGAGAGCATCCTATAGAAAGAAATATAATACTGTATGTGTTATTGACTATCTCTTAGCAGTATACCTCAAAACATTGTATACATAATAAACACAGACTACGATCATCTTTAATGATTTGTTGTGATCGTGTAAAATAGTCTTCTAAATGTTCTCTGACTACCTCAGTACTGAAAAGAAAGATATGACCAGCTATCAGTATATATATATATGACTTACTTATGTTCTAGTAGTAGTTGTAATAAGAAGGAACGTATCACTGGTACTTTGTCTGCTTTCTCTTTATCTGAATAACTGAAATCTTTGGTCTTGTCTTGTTCAGTGAACACAACAGTTAATAGTTCTTTAATGAGAGCTGGTTCAGGTGGATTAGGTTGACCAAAACAGAGAGAAGACACTACTTCCATAAAGAAAGATTTGCAATATTCACGAATTGTTTTCTGCATATCAGATCTTTACAAAAGAAGATATCAAACTTATTTTGGCAGGTACTGACTTACGAGTATTTTAATTTATTTCCTGTATCTCCATCCAAAGCTCGAAGAACTTTCTGTATATTTTGAACAGTTTTGGCTTTTGTAAAATCTGGTTGTGATTTTAGGAACTAAATTAAAGTAATTAACATTAGGAGAGATTTCATTATGACTTCTCTTACTAGTGCAATTCTTTTTGCATAACGAACAAGCTCAACAAATTTCTTGTCAACAATTGAAAATTTTGTCACAATATGTTCAATAAAGAGTTGAACTGTTCTCACACTTTGCCAAGAATGTCTACAGTTAAATAATCACAACTGATTTCATAATGATACTGGTGTGTCTGTACCTGATCTTTCTAGTGAGCTCAGCTGTTGGTTCTGCTAGAGTTAATATAGAATCAATTGCATTTTGGCATAACTGTAGTTTGACAAGTCTATGAGGAACATATGCTCTATCATCAGGATCCAATGGTAGTGCTAAATTATTCTCATTGATGGCAACTTTAACAGCATACAGTGGTAACTCCATATACTGTGAACTATATTCTTCTATAAACACAGAAATATCAAATAAGATTATTATGATTATAATAACCTATTGCTTTATCCAGTTGTATTAAGATACCAGGTATATGAGTAGTTAGTTGACCAAACCACATAATCTCTTGTTGATATTGATGATATACTACATGAACTGCAGCCAGTTGAGAGAGAAGAGAAGATGAACCATCAATGAAGTCTGGTCCTGTAATAATAGCATGAAGTGCCTTCCCAATGATCTAAAATAGTTGTAAAACATAAAAATCAATTACATAGCCTGTCAGTCACTAACTTTATATTCCTCGTCAGATTTATGATGAGTTATGAAATGAACGCTTCTCAAGTAATCATGAAGATAAAGTTGATAAAATTCTATCCAGTGTTCTTCTGACACATCATTCAAGATACATGCTACAGGAGTATCTGTCAAGATCTCACAGAGTTGAATGTGGACTCCTTGTCTATGACCACCTAGAGAAATAGTCCAATATAATGAAGATGTCACAGATATGTTATATGTAGTACCTGCAGTGTGCTTGGCACTCTCTAATTTTGAGTCAATGATATCTTTAACCAACCAAAAGAAAGGAAATTGACAAGAGAACTGTTTAGTTGCTACTCCAGGTGTTCCTACTCTGTTGGCAGCTGATTGGAAGTCACGATACTCTATTCCTTTGCCCATTGAGAAACTCTCATAACTAAATTGACATAGTTTATCATCAGAGAACACCTGAAGCCACAACTGTTGTAATGGATTGACCTCTTCTTGTCTAGGATGACTACAATTGTGATAATAAAATAAAATGTGAATGCTCATATTAATATACCTAGGTTTTATGAGGTCTAAATTTGAGTAGCGATCTGTAAATGAGAGAATGGCTGCAAATATTGGTACAATGACTTCATCAAGTCTTCTCTCTAACACATTCTGAAAAGTTCCTCCAATTTGTAGTTTTCGACCACTCAATGCTTCCTTAAGTACCCATTCTTTGTCTTGATGTACAGTGTCTCTCTCTTTTAACACATTTCTAATGTGTTTTACTAGTGCTCCATAAAAGGTATGATCATCTATTAAATATATCAATGGATAAGTCAATATCATAACTTAGTGTTTACCTAAAGGATAGGTAGGACACTGAGGGATCAGATCAAGTAATAATCTAACTCGATGTGCAGCCCACTCTTTTCTAGTGTCATCATTCTCTACCATTCTAGCTACTGCAGCTTGAATACAGTTATAGAGACGATGGCATTGATTATGATGTACTCTAGATGGTCTAGTCACTGGTGAGGTATAAGTCTCCATTGGAACGTCGTCATCAAACTAGAGAAATGAATCTCAATGGTTGAAAACAGTGCATGTTATTTAGTCTACCTCCTCATCAACTTCCATTTGTCCATATGATGTCTCTTCAGGGAAATTCATCCATGGATTTAATTGCTCCAAGTCTTCAGTTTCCATCTCTTCTCCAGTTATATGTTGTTCTCCCAATGTTTCCATATTCTGCTCATTAATGAGCTCTGATGTCTGATTGTTAAGTTCTAGATTTTCAGTCTCCATGATAGTACCTGGCTCTTTGCTCTCTCTTTCTCTTTGACTTTCAATCTCTTTCCCCTTAACTGGTTTCTTATAAGATAAGAAATCTCTATTATAGAAGAGATCACTTATAGGAGCACTCAGAGCATCATTAAGAGTGAGTGCTGTCTTAGGAGGAGCTCGTATATCATCTATATGAGCTGATATCCAGGAACCTCCTTGAAATCCTACAAAGGAAGAACTGTGTTTGTCTGTCTGTCCAGCTTGACGAGGAAGATGAATGATGAAGACAACATGAACAAAGTCTTGTCCCTCTTTCCACTGATAATTGGCTTTTTCTCTCTCATCATCAATACGATAGCGAGCACAAGCTATAAGATCACCAAATAAGTGACCAGAATCACATTGGATTATCAAGAGTGTGTCCTTCTTGTTATGTTGAGAGAATGCAGGACTATGTGAAGTTCATAACTGTCCATTAATGTAATATATAGTATTATTACCTAATTTTGTTACTGAAGTCCATTTCTGTATCAAATTCTTGAAGTAAAAAACACAAGACCTGATCTTCTCTCATATCAATACACTGACATAATTCATTGAGCTCTTGACTAGACAGAAGATGACTATGAGTAGTCACCTAATAATAAGATAATAACACAATATAATAATATTATAACTGACTTGTATTAGAAGACCACATTGACCTGTCATGTGACTACCTTTATGAAGATGATGAACAAGGAACTGGACAATAGAGCCATGATGTTGTTCTGAAAAATATATTTGACTTAATCTTCTTTGATCTTCAGCTAATGCTGTACGATGTAATCGAATGAGTGCATCTGGTGAAGCCATTTGCAAGAGAATTCTTTTGCTTCTAGCTAAGACTTCCTCCTTCCATTCTTCAGACTCTTCATCTTGTTCTGGTCTCTCTTGATGTAGTTGTTGAGTAGCCTGGAAGATCACAGAGGCTGGAGTGTCATTTTGATAACCAACAAAAGCATCTTGTTCAGTGAACCTTTGAAAGAATTAACAAATTGAAATTAAGATATTTTCTTACTTTGTATCTGCTTGATTAACTTGACTAAATTGATGTACCCAGTTAGTGAGCTCAATAAGTACTTCTTTCTGCCAGTCTAGTAGTACTGTCTCTGTTAGTACAAAGTGTTTCTCAAGACGATTGATAAGAGGAGTTGGAAACTTCTCATAAACTGTGGTTTTCTCTGCTATCAAAATGAGCCTGTAGACAATTTAATATATTAAACTACACAATAAAATAATTTTTCATACTTGAAGTCATTGTGTACACGACATTTAACTCTGTGGGTTTGTAGACCCAAATCTACATAACGTTGACCTCCTCCCAAACAGATGTAATACTGGTTTAACAGGTCATACAAGCTCTCATACAGGTTTTCTAAGTTAAGAAGGATGACAGTACGGCCCGTTTCCATACAAATCTTAATTTGATTGATGTTACGACAAACTTGAGTGTATTCTCTGTCTTTTGGGAAAGAGCTACCAAAGAGAACAAATGGTTCCATTCTTTGTACAGTATGTATACTCTCCTCCAATCTGTCAGATCTCCCTTGGTTGACAGTCATTCCTACCTCCTCTTGAAGATAGTGTTTGAGTACTTGTAAAGCTGCATAGTTCTCTGTTAGGAATAAAAGATAACGATTCTCTCTGTAAGGAAAAAGAAAGAATTGATGTTGAAAATACAATAGCAAGTACCCATGCCAAGACGTTTCCTTGGTCTGTAGACTCTTCCTAATAAGTCCAAGAGGAGAACAATCAGGAGAGAGAAGTTCACAATCCTGTAACATGACAGTTAACATTACGTAAATGGATTCTCATAATTATACCTCTTTACTCAAACCAGTCAGATTAGGTTTGTTCTCAATGTTCTTCAGAGAATTTTTAAACATTTCAAAAGTGTCGAAATCTTCAAGACCTCCAAAATTTCTTTTTATAGCATGTTGAAGTTGAGGTCCTGTTGGTGGTAATTTGCTCTTTTCACACATCCAGTACAACATTTTGATAAGACTGAAGTTATATTAACTTTAATGATAACATTAACAATAAAATTACCTATAGAAATCTCGTAGACCAAAGAATGCTTTATTTAGTTTATTCTGCTCATCACAAATTTTCTTATAAGCTTCTGCTAATGGCTGGAAATAAGGATTTAACCTTCCTGTGACAGGATCATCAGGATGATTAGAACATATTCCTCTGAAGAAATACTTAAAAATAGCAACCAAAGAAACTAACTCTACCTTGCAGAAAGTTCAAGTTCATTTCTATCAGGGTCACCACGAGTTACCATAACTCCTCTGTTCATTTTAGCAGGATCTAGTGCCCAGTTTGAAATACCAATAAATGCAACACGTTGTTCACGTTCTATGATCTGATAGATAGATTGAATACCTCACAATATCTTGAGTAACATCTTGTTACCTGTTGAGAGTCATCACCTCCCTCAGTACCATCTTCTAAAAGTGGATGTAGAGCTTTAAGTGGTAAGTTAGGAGAGTCTTCAGCTAATCCAACTTCATCTAATACTACAACTGATACATAGTTAGTTATATCTTGTTTCTTTTGAAAATTATTAGCAGTATTGAATATTTCAATAACACTTTCAGGAGTAGACAACTGACTACATTGATAGGAGAACATGTGGACCTGCAGAAAAAAATAAACAGAATTAGAGACATTCAAGCATAGTAAAGCCAAAAACACAATGCAAGCAGAGCATATTTACCTCCTTGAATTCCTTCATCAGATTATGTTCAGAAGATCTTCCTAACATAGAGTCAGCCACAATAGATTTGGCTAGAGACTTTGAACTTCCTGGTTTACCCACTAAGAAGAGAGGGATCCTTAACTCAATGCATATTGCCATCATAAAAACATTTTCTCTCAGAGCAGCATTCTTAGCAATATTTGGACCTAACTTCATGTTGTCTAAGAGAACATCTTGACACCTAATAAAGGAGAGGTCAATAACATTAAAACAGTCTCTTTTACATACCATCTTATTTCATTACAGAACTGTTCTTCTCCTCCAGGTACTCCTAGTGGAACCTTAAACTGTTGTACTACACCACATTCATATTCCTTTCTGTCCTGTAGTCTAGCATGATAGCAAACACTGATAGCTAATATTAAAGCACGAGATATTTCATCAACTCTTTGTTCTCCCTATATATGGCATCAAACAAACAATAATAAATGTAATAATTATACAGTTCTGCTGACTTCTTGCTGAGCTTTGTCAGCAACTGGTATTGCAAATTGATGTTTCTTCTCACAGAAATGTTTGAAGACAATCATTACTCGTTCAACATCTCTTAGGCTAACGAAACTGCATTCATCCTGAGAGAAGTAAAAGAACTATTTATTCCATCATTTTATATGTCAATTTACATTTCTTTCCTTCATATATTTCTGTGACCAGGTTAAGACATCAGCCACTGCGTCAATAATTTCAACTTGTCCACTAATTTCAGGTATGGTCTGACATCTACCCCAAACAATTTGTTTGGTATAATCCTTCTCTGTTGCATTGTTTAGTTGACCAAAGTCATATACCAGAGGTCTCATACTGGGAGGTAACTCAAGTACTCTGTAAACTAGTTGACGAAGAGGGATTTTACCTAGTTTATTACACATTTTAAATTTGCAATAATAACAATATATAGATTTATACCTAATTTTTGTTGTGTTTCAGTAGCTTTAACATAAAAACCTAATCCTGCAGACTCAAGTTTCTTAATCATATCATCAGTGTGTCTACAAGAAATAACAATCAATAAATTATATATAAAAAACCTATATCTTTTACTTTCTATAAGGATTACAAGCAGCAATAAACTTGACATCAGCTTTGATAGATCTACCATGAATACGACGATCACACATAACTTCTTTGATCAGTCCAATAGCTTCAGTTGTGTTAGCTTCATCAAAAAACAGTACAGTATCTATTTCATGATCTTTCCTGTTCTTATCAGCAATTTCTTCAGCTTCTACTACTTTCTTTACAATATCATTCTCTGTAGTACCTCCATGAATCTAAAGTCATTAATATTACTATCATTACAAAGCATTAACAGTAATGATGATACCTTCATAATGAGCATATTTTTCACATGTTCTCCTCCTTGTCTACATCCTTGAGCAGCAAGATCACACATAAATCTTATGAGACGAGTCTTGCCACATCCAGTCTCACCCATAATGACTACTGGAATATTACATCTAAAGAAAAGTAGATGACAATGTCCAGTCATTACAAACATACCTAAATCTCATGTGGATTGCCATTATTTTAATGACATTGTCTACAGTTAGAACATATGTAGGGTCTGGATCAAGACTCCATTCTAGACCCATCACCCTTCCTATCTTCTGTATCATTGTAAATTTATCCCAAGCTTGATAGTTCTCTGATAAATTAACTTGATTATGTTGAAGACCAGTATATAACTGAGGAGTTAAAGCTGCTGTCTCAATAACTACATTATTAACAGGATCTCGAAGGTCTCCATTGCGAGTTGCATTAAATCCTACAAAAGTAATACTGCTGCCATCTTCATTGAAGAAAAGATAAGGATGGTAACTAAAATAGGAAACAAAAAATTGTAAGTTATTGTAATTGTCAATGTGTTTACTTTTGTTCCCATTTTTTTCTCATGTCAATTTGATATTCCTCAAGTTGCTCATGATCAACAGTTACTTCCTCATTCTCTGTAGCTACTTCACCTTTCAATGAGGAAGTGGCAAAGTCCTAACAGTATTATAAAGAAATCTATCATTAGCAATGTAGACTGTCATTGTCATTACTTTAGACATTCTGATCATAAACTTCACTACAAATGTCTTCAGTCCAGACATCACATCTCCAACTATATCTTCATTACAGAAACTAGAATTCTCACAGTTTCTCAGCTGGGTGTCTAAAAATCTTACAAAATGTCTCAATTCTGACCAGGAAGGATCTCTTATTCCACATTGACTGTTATTACAACATCAGCATTCAAATTAAAGTTTAAAAGGTGTTTCATAAACTTACGATAGAAGTATTTGTAGACATTCAACAGGGTTTCCTTCCACTGACTGTAGTCTAAAAGAAAATCTATCAAGTGATACCCGTCCTACATGTCTACGTAAATATTGGTACACTCGCTGGAAGACAGGACTCCTGAACTCTCCAATATCCATACTACATTTCAAGGAATCTGTAACAAGATATAAAATTAAATATAAAGTGATCTTTACTAACTATCTAATTCATTTTGTAACAGCTGTAACACATTTCTTGGTGAGAGACACTCCATTGTTGGTAAAATATCAAGTAGATCAATAGTACATTTAGCAACTTCAACTTCACTCTGTAATATTGTAATTGTAATAACGAGAATTAAAATCAATGTTACCTTTGGTACTGTCACTTCAATAGCATATAAGTGAGCTGGATGACATCTCCAGATTCTACCCTGACTGTCACAGACTGCTTGAAGTATTAATAGAGAAAACAAAACAGAGTCAACTTGTCTTAATACCTATTGAGTTATTGTAAAATAACATTAATGAAATAGATTTAGAGAGTCTTACACTAGGTGAGATATCTATGTGAAAGATGATTGCTTGTCCACTGTCTTGGTCAGTGGATTTCTCATTAAATGGATGTTTGAGTGCTTGTACAATGGTATCAAATGTGACCTTTGGACCATGAACTGGTATTATAACATGGTGAGGTCCTTTTTGAGTCTTGGCCTGTAATTCCTCTTTCAAACGTTGAATATACAATGACTTCCCCATGCCTGCCCTCTCTGATTTTACCACACGTACATATGAACTAAATTAGTGAGATTTAAAATCGGAAAATCTTTGACAACTTTCTCACTTTTCTGGATCAACAAGAGAAGCTAGTATTCTTTGTCCTTTAAGTCCACTCTGAGACCAACTAATAAAATGAGTTATAAGATATTGAGAGAAGGTTTGAACAGAGTGAAGAGTGGTAAAAGGTCGTCGATAAAATTGTAGCTTAGAAATCATGTGAGATTTATCTTCATCTTCATTGCTACATATGATCACCAACTTGTAGTCTGAGAAAAGTCAGAAAATAACAACATTGTAGAGCTAATGTTCACTTACTTCTTTGTCCTTGTGAGAATTCAAGCAATGTTCTCAGTGCCTTATCACAAACTTGATAAGACAACAACTCAGCATGAACTAGACAAAATATTCTGAAGTGGTTAGGATCTCCCATAGCTCTCTTCCATAGTAGAGTCACTTCTTCATCTGTAGTGTGTTCACTACATAGAAGAACTTCTTCATGAGTAGGCAATGGTAGTTTATCATCCTCCATATAAAGAGACAAGACAGTCTTTAGAACAGTATCTTTGTGAGAAATATTAAAACAATATTAATATATTAGACGAGGATACCTGGAGTGGCCACAAGTAAGTTTGGTTCTCCAATTTTGAGTATATCAGAAAACAGTCTGTTCTGATCAACTCGAGCTAAAGGTGAACATCAATTATTATTTTTACATTTTGTTTACTTACCTCTGGAGTTGTTACTGAGTTGTTGTAGAACCATACCTAGCTCCAATATTGAAAGATACTTTTTAATAGAACTATCACTGCACACAATCTCCACATCAGCACTATTAAAGTGAGTTTAAAGTTTGTATTTGTAAATTTGTCACTAACTTACAAGCCATCAGATCCACCACTTTGTTGACGACCATACCTTTCTTCTTCTAGAGCCATTGCCCTGTCTTCAACTATAAAATCATGAGATATACTTCTTGGAAATAGTTCACTAAGTTCTTCAGAGTCCTCCATAATAAACTCCATGGCTTTTTGTGTATTGTCTGGATAACGTTCTGCAGCAGTTTTACACTCATCTAAAGAAAATCCTGCCTCTATCAACTCTTTGACAACAGGATGGTTTTCATCAATTGGTATTCGCTCCTTAATTGTAACTTTAGGCATTAGTGACTTTGGATGTTGTTTAACTTCAATATCCATCGGTGGTTCAATGAGATCTATGACACTTGATTCATCTATTGCCATAACTTCTTTCTCATCTTCAAAATGTAACTGTTCATCATCACTAGGAATGCTATAAGGATCTGTTTTAGTTTCACTATCTACATCACTATCAGAGAAATTAAAATTTCCTTGATTTTTATTACACCACTCTTCAACTGCTTCTTCTACATCAGGTTTTTCACACCTTTCAAAACCAAGAAGAATAAGTTTTCTCGAAAATCCACACGATTCCTTTAAGTTAGCTAAAGTGGCTTTCTGTTTATCAGTAAGTTCATCTTCATTTAATCGAGGCTGAGGACCAGATGAAACTTTTTCAGTTTCCATAATGTGCTCTAAAACTCCAGATGTCATTGATGAAATTTTATTGTCTGATGTTGTTTCAGTATAGATCTCAGTAACTGGTGTAAGGATATTTTGCGACATATTTTGAGTAGTCAAGTTGACTGGTGTAATGGCTTCTTGTCTATATGATGATGAGTGAGATGTAGTCTGTTTGTCAAAAGCAGACTCGGCAAATTCTTGTTCTTGAAGTATAGCACTGACAACTTGGACTTCCTCTTTAACTAAATTAGAAGTGATCTCTCTTGAAAAACATTGAAGAAGTGACATCACCTCTGACTTGACTGGTTTAGTAGAATTGGGACTGGTCTTAAACTGACCCAGCTCTTCTCTCAGAGACAATAGTTGAGAAGTAGTGAAGTAATTGAGTTCATAGAACTGGTCTCTATGACTTGATAACTCAGCCTTCCAATCCTCTAAATCTTTTTCCATTTCACTGGCTTGACATTGTAGTACTTCTACAACATTGTCAATAGCACAAGGAAATACCATTTTCCATCCAATATATTTATCATTACCACATTGTTGCAATGATATTAAAACATCAGCAATTCGACAAACACTATGAAAGATCTGTGAAGAACAGAGGTCAATAAATGCAACATATAACCTCAATATGCCTTACATCAAGAAATAAATCCACTTCTTTTCTTTCTTTATATTCTCTTCCAGTAATCAACACTAATTTACTCTCCAGATCCCTCACTTCATCCAAAGTATATTGTAATTTATGTATTCTCTTTGTGTTAGACTGTCTTAGTCTCAAGTGAATAGCTTCTGATCTACTTGTAAGAATTCCTTTCCTTGAGGTACCAATCTCATATAAGCCATAAGTAATGATGTTTTTCATTTGACCAAATGAAGTGATCTCAACAGATCCTTGTGTTTCTTTTACTGATTGATACCAATCAATTTCACGTTCACAGAATCTCTAAAAGAAAACTTGTAATTCTAACTAGCACAGCTCTTAAAACAAACATTACCATAATTTCTGGTAAATCAGGAGCATGTTTCAGTGTCTCCCAAATAGTCTTGCAATGTTCCTGAAGTTGCTGGTAACTTGCAGTTTTATTAAGTTTATAAATAAGAGGACCAAAACCACTTCCAACAGTTCGAAGAAATGAGAGCTTATCTGTTGTCATATCTCCTTCTCCACCAGCCGCAGTAGCAAGAGCAACAGTGACAAAATTTAAAAGACTGTTTACATCTGTAACATGCAAGGATTGAGTTGAACTGTATATAATTCAATATACCTGTAGCTACTTTCCTTATCCATTCTACAATTTTTTGACAATCTGCAAAAGCTTCCAGACATTTTCTCTTTTTATCATCTGTGGCATAGGCCTGTAAGAATCTACTTGCTTCTACTACACTCTGATCAATAGAATCTAGTGTTTGATCACCTAGAGATGCTGATGTCTGAACAAAAAATAAATATGTAAGTCTACATCCAACAACTCTCATATATTTCTTACATGTTTGGCAACTCTTTCAACTAATTTGAAGTCTCCAGTAAGATCCAGTGTGTCACGGATTTTAATAAAAGCTTGTGCAGCCTCTCGATAGTTACATAAATCCCAATACTGTCCCATCTGTTCAACAGCAGTCATAATCCAACCATTGCTACCAGGGGATTTTCCTATACAGATATTGATAGCAGTGTGCAATTTTTGAAGATCATTAATTAATATTTGTCTATCATGTGAGTAATTAGCTTTGAAGAGAGCATCAACAGCTGATAGTTTGAACTGTCCTGAATAAAGATCATCAAGTAATGAAACACATCGATCAAAGACAGGTTCCCACAAAAACTCATTAACTTGTGTAAATTGTATCATTCCAATATCTTTTCTAACTTCACTAAGTCTCTCTTGCCAGAATCTGTTAAACAGATCATTTGAATGAGTATAGGAGATAGTATAAAATCTTTCCAGATAAGGCTCGATTGGTTTAACTGTAGGAAAGCATACAACTTGACAGTTGCCATTACTTGAAAGACTTTGGCATAAAGTATTGATTTTGGATTCTTGGAAGTTCCTTTGAACCATTCTTAATAGCTCTGGTTGACCTAGAGAACACAGACACCACAACAATTCATAACATAACTGTGTATAAGAATTATTACTATTAATCACTTACCATTTACTATTTTGCCAATATGAGTTAGAAAATACTCTAATCTAGAAGTGTATTCTGTAAAATGTGCATATTCTTTCAAGCGCTGTAATATGTTCCCTTGCAGTTCAGAGGTTTGAGTACTGCTGATAGCTTCACATAATTTGTTCATTTGTCCTTGTTTAGACTTAATGTGCTCCAATTCTTTTATTGTGACATTTCCAGATTGTATTTTGGTACATACATCTTCAAGCTGGCTCAAGGCACAAGTAACAATGAATTGCCAATCTTCCTGTAAACCTTTTTTGATTTCTAATTGGCTTGCTAATAACAAGAAAAACATAATATTAATAATCTAACCACATGCTACATAATACCATGAATTTTCAGGAATCCTGGCCACAGTTCCCATTCCAATAAATCATTGAAAGGAATCTCATGCTTTTCATGGAAGTGAGGATATTTCTTTTTAAGGATACTTCCAACTAATCCAATAATGCGATGTGACTTAGTCCCTGCTGTGAGTTGTTCCCATCTACGTATATTATGGTGTGTCTATAAAAGAAAGTAAAATACATAATGATAATACTAAAGGTATCTATTAACCTTAGTTCTGGACACTAGCTCATCCAATGCTTCTGTTGCAATTATTAAGAAAATACTCCTAAAGAAATCAGGGCTTTCTTGTCGAGACTCAACATTAATGAAAAGGTCAATTTTCAAGTCTGGTGAAGGAATTTTTGAAACCCTATCTTTTACCAATGATGAAATTATCTTTTCTAGTTCTCCATGCATTTGTTGATGAGGAAATTTCATAGACACAATAGTCTCCCATAGCTATAAAAAGATTAATTTAAATTCTATAAATTTCATTAACCTTCAGTTCTTGATCTTCCTTTTTTAATTCAGTTGGTATTGATCCACTGTACTTTACAGAAAATCCAAAAAATGAGCCTCCAATAACATCTCCTAATACAATCCATTCTTTAAGCATCTCTTCTACTTTACTCTTCATATCTTCTATTAAACTAGTACTGTCTTGATTCTGATTTTCAAGCAATCTTATCTTGTAGACAATGTATAACATCAGTGAAATGATTGACTTAATTGATGTTATGGCATTATTTGATGCATTTACTAGCTTTCTCTTGACAGCTTCTAGTAAAATAATCGCAGCCTCAGCACAAAGCTTGATATCTTGAAATCTGAATAATAAAGAATTATATGATTGTGGATTAACAATAATATTAACAACTTACTCTTTCATGCTCTCTTCATTAAGTCTTTGCTGAATGACTGTCAATGGCTTGACAAACAGATCTTGCATCTGATTAAAGTGAATAGTTGAATATTATTGTGTTATGAAAATTATCTAAATAAACATACTTTACTTTCAGCACAACTGGACAGTTTTAAAGCAGAATAAACTAGTCCCATTTTTTGAGGAATGCAACAAATTGCAATATGAAGAGGAAGTATCTCACAAAGTTGGCATAGATCTTTTTGAGGACAAATATAAGGAATTATGGACAAGAGTCTTGAATCAAATGCAAGTAAATTTTGTAAGACATTACGATGCTCATCAATAAATCTGAGATCAAAAAGCAAAGCAAATTATTAAATGTTTATTTAGCATTTTTACCCTGATTTGTTATCCAAGCATACTTTCATATTTGACATTTTTGGTTCAGTATCTCCCCACTTAATGGCTCTCAAAGGTGTAGAAAATGGTTCATAAGGCTTCAGGTCTTCTTTAATAAAATGATATAGTGGCAAAGCTTTGATAACATGGATAACATTTTTAACTTCTTTTGTTTCAATGACAGTCTTAAGTAAAGACATTGTTGCATCAACAATATACGTTCTGTAAAGAAAATGATATTACATGTTCAGCTCATTCATAATATTTATTTACTTTGAATCAGGTTTGAGCATCAAACTTCGTAAAAATTGAATACTTCTCTCTTCTTTGTTTTCAATATCAGGAGACAAGGTAAGTAATTGTAGAAAAGTGATTCTCAGTTCCATAGAAATCTGTATATCCAAAAATTGAAGTGATTGGTAAAGACAACAAAGTAGCATCATTCCAGAAGCCAAACGTTGATGAGACTCAAGCAACTCAGATGTTGATAATTCCTTAGCAACACTTTCTATCCATTCCTTTACAGCCTAACAAATGATTTTAGAATAAAACATGTAATCATGACCACAAGTGAAGGAATCATGAAAATTTTAATAAATATAAATATAAATATATATATAGAGAGAGAGATAATTATGATCACATCTACTGTTGCAAAGTAAACAATATTTCAGTAAGCAATACAATGTTAACTTCATACTTGCTATTTTCATTAATTCAAAATATGATTACTAAATTGACTTACAACACTGATATCTTTCTTGAGTATCCATGAATGTTCTGCTCCATGATGTTCAACATATTGGATGTAAGCACAGTGAAATAGACCAATACATCCCTCAGTTGCATCATGAATATCAAATTTCTTTCTGAACTGACCACTTGTGAGGATATTCCTCGTTGATTCTAAATGTATTTCCATACACTTGACACGCATTGCCGAAGGACTTGGTACAACTAATTTTGAATCTGACCCTGAGCCTTTGAAATAGTTCCAAACTTTTCCTATGAAACTAGTTTTGCCCTTAGAATCAGGAAAAATCATGGTATCAAATTGTCTGTGATATCCTGATTAAAATTTGCAAATTTATTCACATGACAGTACAACCTATTTACCTCCGAGACATATCTTATACTCTGGTACTTTTAATAGCCTATTGTTTTCAGGATAATCATAAGGAGGAGCTCCATAAAGGTGCTCATAAGGATGACCAACTTCTTGATTTTTTGGAGAAAAAACTACATATTTGTAAGGAATACCAGGGTATTTCTTTGATCTGATAAACTCATAATCCGCTTCAAAAGAAAATTTGATAACATGTAATCCATTACCAGCATCTCTGTAAAGAGTTGTTAAATATTAGCAGTACACTGTAAACAATGGTCCTACCTGACAATTTTGCCAGGACCAATGTCCAGTTCCCAGTTTCCTAATTCCTTCACTCCAAACCTCACGTAAACTGATGACTTCCCCTCCTCCCATTCCCAAGTCTCCAATGGAATTATAGCATTAAATTGTAGACGCATGGCCTTCTCCACAACTGGACTGAAAACTGAAGGTAGAGGTCCTGACTTAGGCCTATGGATATCAACAAGTATTAATAAAATAAAGTCACATAAACAACCAACTCACATCATCTGTCCTGATTTAGATTTAGACTCTTTAGCATTATCTATTCTCTTTCTTGAACTTTTGTTTTCATCATTGGTATCAGCATTCTTTTCTGGTTGCTGAGATGTTGCTCCAGATTCTTCATTAAGGGGATGATCCAAAGTGTTTTTAGAGCTGGAAAAAGCTGAGCCATCTTTTGAAGAGTGCTTCATATTATTGTCTGTTGGTACTTCAGTTTGAAGAGGAGGATGTGTTGTAGTATTAGTATCTTTATTCTTTGTGGAATTATCAGATTCTACTAGGGATTGTTTTTGGCTGGTTTCAACCTGATTTAAAGATGTTGGTGATAATACAGGTGTAATATCTGTATCTGACGCCTCTCCAATAAATGAGTCATCACTGTCACAAGTAGATTTATCACCTGTACTGGTAGTGTGAGGCTGGGTAACTAAAGTTACTTTCTGTTCTTTCTTGTTTGATTCCTTTTGTGTAGCCTTATCAGAATCTACTGTTGCATCTGGAGGTTCAGTCAATGTTGAATCAAGAGGTGCAGGCTCTGGTAAAAGAGGAGACTCATCTTCCTTTAGACTCTTTTTTGCAGCAGATTCTTCAGTCTCATCTGGCTTCCTTCTTTTTCTTGCCTCATTAATGCTTTTTTTACTTAGCGGCCATATTGAATCCTCTTGAATTGATGTGCTGTTTTCAATGGCACTATCTGGCTTTGTTTTGTTATCAGTGGACTTGTCAGGTGCTATTGGAACTTGTGACTTGCCATCCTTCAATTCATTACCGCTAAGACCATTTTCAGCATGAAGATCAGGTGGCAATGGTACTCCAGGTACTGAAGCACTTTCTGGTAAAGGAGTTGGAGGTAACTTAAGATGTTCTTCAGCACTCGTTTCTTTTATATCAAATGTATTACTACCACTCTGTGAATCTGAACCATCAGGAACAACATTACTTTCAGATAAAGGATTTGCATGATGTGTTTGAGTATTCTCTCCCTGTATGCCATAAGTACAACTATGAGGTCCTTCAGGTCCTTCACTAGACCTATCAAGTTGAACAATCTCACGTACAACTGCTCCTCCTTTTTTTACAAAAACAGCAGCACTAGAGTCATCTCCTGATCCAGTATCCTCAGTCTTGCTTTTCTTATCTGGAGAATCATCAGTTTCATTTGTACAATGACGTTTGCCATTAGATGAGGGAGGAGATACCAGAGACTTAGGAATAGTGTCTTTAGATGGAGACAATTCCACTTCCATAGGAGTAGTATCTAAATTGTTATCTGGTACAATGAGTGTTTTGTTAGGAGCAGCTTTGTCAGGTGTCACTGCTGTAGGAAGTATACCCGAAGGAGGAGGAGCATCACTCATTGGAGGTTGCATAGAGACATCAAGAGTTAATAAAGAAGCCTCATGATGAGATCTGTTGGACTGATCTGGATGTGGATCATACATAGCTAATATCTGTTCTCTAGATACAGCAGGAGAAATACTAGAAGTTGACATAGGAGAGTCAGATGGAATTGTACTTGGTGGATGTTGGGGTTGTTGTAATTTACATCGATAACAGATTGATAAATCTACCATTAGATAGGCACCACACTGAGAATTAAAACATTGCTTTAAAGGTGTCTGGTCAAGTATCTCTGGATCTTGAGGCGCAGAACAAAACAGGCAATTTTGTAATTTAAGGGGTAACATCACATTGCATAATATGCATGGTTTACGCTGCATTTCAAATAGCGATGATCCACAATTTCCACAGTATTTAGCATCTGCAGAATTTGCTTCATTACATCTCTTGCAAAGAACTCCTTGTAGTGGCAGTCCACATTCTCCACAGAATTTTACATTAGGAGGATTTGGGAAATTACATTTCTTGCAGGGAACAGTTTGTCCAGAAAGTGCAGCATTATGAGATGACCCTCCTGACGTTTCAGACATCCTGATGTAGTAGAGATAGTAAACTCTTGATAAATACCAACCTTACTGTTAATTTACACATAACTTAGCAAGTAGTCCATAATTACACAGAACAATGTACACGCTTACAGGGTTTGGTTAGACTCTACTGAGCACATGTAATATTAGCAATGATCACGTGAAACATTGCCACACCCATTACATGCGACAAACAAAAATTAGAGCACATATACATCACAAAGGAGAAAAATTACTCCTTTTAGTAAGTTTGAACAGTAACATTAAAACATAACAATGTGTATTTACCTGTGACTGATAATGCATAAATTAACAGTTACTAAGAAACCCAACCCACAAACTGGATTAACCATTATACACAAATTCAATACATCTCTTAGCTAACCACCAAATCATGGTCAAATTGATTCTATTGTTATTATTAAATATTTATGCTGTTATATTAGAATAGTATTTTATATGAAAGAAACTATATCAATGAAAGGTATTTTCTGATCATATGTCCATTACTAATTCTGAAGAAGACCTACCTCTACAGTCAGAGTCCAATATCAGGTCGGATGTCAATAAATCGAGAGACAACAAATGTAGATAACTTACTAGCAACCAAAAGACTTCTTATGAGGTGGTTTTTTCGAGAAATAACTAACAAAATTCACTGTCTAACAGTGAACCGACGGGGTCACCCCACTCTGTTGGATAGCCTTACATTCAAATTATCCAATTGAGTAGGCGTTTAGAATGTCTATCTAGGAATGTGAGGTTAACTTCAACTATGTGGTCATCCCCTGCTTTTCAAAACTTTAAACGGATGGGGCTGAATTATTAAACAATTATTGTGTAAAAACAGAAACGAAGAAATACAGAGCTGAAATGGGTGGAGTTGAGTTATTAGGAACTAACCAGAGAGTAGAGTTATTTATTGCTACCTTCTCTTAGTAAATATGAATCTGTTTGTCAAAAGACGTGTGTAGATTCTATGTAACTTACCTGTATGTACAATAAAATAATGACTATACATCTAGAGATAATGTAGTTTTTAGAAAGAACAAATTAATTCCCAAACTAATGGAAGCACATGTACAAGCCACAATATCAAGTTTAATTTGTTCTTAACATGTTCGTGGTTTCCTATTATTATTATTTTATCTTATTTTGTTATATCTTCTTTACTATTCGTTCTCTTACTTGTTTTATTACAATTAATAACCTACCTGAAATTTACCTAAACTTACCTTACTTGTCTTCATTGTATAATGTGTGTATATCTAAGTACAATAACATTGACTACTACTATTAAAAGGACATGAAAATATCAAACTGTATATGTGGTATATAGTATGTATGTAGATCAAAAGTAATTTAAAAGAGCAGCACATGCACACACACAAGACAATTAGAATAATAATACAATTATATATTGTGTCATATGAACTTGCCATACAGCTCAAATTAACTGTACTAACATAAATTAATAACAGTACTGTACTATCGTGATCACTTAATAAGTATTATATAAATTGTGTATATAGAAGTTCAATGAAGTATCTGTACTAATATTAATCTTTAATATCATGTTCATGTTGTTGTTGATAAAGTACCATAGCTTTCCATGTAGCTACAGCTTGACCTACTGTAATAGTCTGTGGGAACTCTTCTTCAAATTGAGGAGGTAGTCCCTCTAATCCATAGTTATCCAAATGAGCAACTAATGTATCAATAAGACTAAAGACAATATTATATAAAGATCTCTCATAGTTAGATATAATACTTACGGCCATGCCTTTTCAACAGGATTTCTATGACGGACATTGGTTTCAATAAACTCATAAAGAAGGTTAAGTAGAGGAGGAATATCAAATTGTCGTAACAACCTTCCAAGTTCCTTCTCTACATCTTTGTCTAATGCTTGTAGAAAGTCTAGACCCAATGAATCAAAAGGCTCCTATTTATATAAACACATAATACATTACGTCAGTGTGTAGGTGATCTCTTTACTTGTCTAGATAGAGTGAGTGTCTTAGCCATTTGTACTGATATTGTCTCCCACAGTGACAAGATATGACCCAAACTACAATACTCCATAGCCTATAATAACTCAATGTCTGTTAATATTGGATATAGCTAATATACCTTCTTGCTAGTAAACTTTCTTTCCATTTTTAATACTTTCTTGACATATTTCTTTAGTTCTGTATTAGCATCAGTTCTTCCAGAGGAGAGAAATCCAATTACTATCTCTACTACATCAAGACACTCTCTTAAACTTTGCATTGTACGTAGTTCAGTAACTATCTCTGTTTGTTGTCTGACACTGAGTTTGATCTAAAGAAGACACCAGAATATAACTGATGATTAGTGTCTATCTCTATTACCTGTGGTGATACATTCTTCCTAATGTTAGCAAATGTTTCAGCAGTGTACACGTCTTTTCTGTATACAACTTGAGGGATTTCTAGTTGAATAAGAGGTTTGCCATGGATAAAACGGTCCACTACATGTTTCTCTAATGCAGGGAGATCGTAAGTGACATTTTGTCCTTTTCCATGTTCCAGAGAATAATGACAGTGAGAGAGAACAATAGAGAGAAGTTGATGTTCATACTCCAGGAGATGACAGTGTTGGATATGACTAACTGGTACCTTGTGTTCTCTCCACATAATACTAAATACAGTAGTATCAGATGATATTGATCAAATGATATATAAGACTAACTCTTTCTTTTGTTTCTTTTTTAACTGAGAGCGACATTTCTCAATAAAGTTATTATGTACTCCAACTAGTAAATCAACTAAAGCAACTGTACATACTCCTGGACCAGTCAAGGTAGGAATGAGATAAGAGAGAGGAAGAGATTCATCCCAAGTAACTCTTGACAGATATTCAGAGTCAACAGGAACACGTGCTAATAGAAATACAACAGTAAACTGTGGTAATATCTGGTTAATAATATTTACAATGTTCTTTGAGTTTGTCTTTTACTAAACTCCAGGCATTTCTAACACAGTCAAGTTTCTCACGGAACTGGTTCCTTTTCTGTTCAGTATGACTTCCTATAGTATATCAGTAATATATTAACAAGGTAAGTGATTATTGTACCTTTCCCTAGTTCTCTAATAAACTCTCCTATAGTGTATTTAGCTACATCAGTTTTGTCCAGTCTTCTGTGACTAAGTTCATACATTTGTTGCTGTAGTTTTACAATACCAGGTAGATACTGAGTAGCTCTTAAGAGAGGCTCCTAATAAAATAAGATATTAATGAAGTAATCTTTATATAATACCTGTTGTATGAACTCATGTAGGATAGGACAAGTTTCTTTGTGGGTCTGTAGAGTTTGAAAAAGGTGTTCCAATGTGATCCGAGAACGATAGGTCCACAAATGAGGGAGGATGTCCTTTGGAGCTACAGACATTCTTTCATGAATTACATAAAACAAACGATCTCGATCTGTAAAGAGAAATTAGTATATTTAATTTACTAGATGGATTGTTAACCTTCTCTCTTGTCATTTACAAGCAAAAGTGTTGCTTGTTGTAATGTGACCTCCAATTTCTAAATATTATGTTGATATATTACAATATTCATTTAGTAATATACTTACATTTAATATAGGTTCAATGTAGACATTATTAAAACATCTCTCCCATTCTGTTCTAGCATTTCTAGCACCTAATGTTGCATATGTGGATACACCAGTAGCTAGAGAGTAGAAAAATGAAATTTATTTTAAAGAACATATGGTCACTCACGAATGTTATGTTCCTCTGTGACAATATCTTTGAGTATCATATGTAAGATAAGACAAGACTCATCCTTACTCTTCCCTATAGCTTGACTCAAAATATCAATATCACACTGTAAATGTCGCCAGAAGAAGAGAGGTAAGTCTGCAGGTCTGACTTGACCCTTGGTAAGATCTAGTAGACCTTCAATAGCATGCTAATATAAAGAGATGATCGATTACTAAACATATTAATAGTGACATACCTCATTGTTACATGATGCCCATAGTAATGATGTATGCATTAAAACTCTAACAATGGCACAGGCTGCTGGAGATAAAGTTCTTTCAGATGAAGGAACAGTTTGACGTTGATCAGGACGACCAAGTGCATAGCCTGTTTCAGTAGTATCAGTGCTGAAGGATTGAATTTTGAATGAGCAAAAAATAGAAATCAACATCTACTCACATTCTAGCTGTTCTGTTGCCAGATGTAAGTTGATGGTTTTGACCTCCAATTGCAGACCCACATTGTGGACAATTGTATCGCTGTGTTGGTCTTCCACACTAATGTAGCAAGTGATACAAATATAAACCAATGAACATCTAATCATACCTCAGATACAAAATAAGGATGACCTCTAGGACATTCTAATACAGATGTGACATAACAACGTTAGACATTTTGTTTATTCAACTCACCATAGAAAGCACCTCCTATAGCACTTCTTGCAATTGGTAGGCTATCTTCTGGCATTGTAGGTAGAAATGCTCCCTATAATAACATATTCTACTGTAGAGGTATTGTAGTGAACTACCTTTAATTCTCCTGGACTATTTATCATCTTAATAAAAGGTTGTAATATAACCAACTTCTCTTTACTCTGTAGTGCAGTAACTACATGTATAATTAAATCAGTTAAGAGTCTATTCTGTGGACTCATTCCTGGTCTCAATAACATAAGTTCTAGTCTACCACAATAAGTATTGTCAATAAGAGCCTGAGCTGTCCACATTAACTATAAAATAGAAATACTCAGTGACTGGTACTTCAATGATATAAACATACTGATCTGTTTAATATTTTACACTTCTTTGTTAAACTGGATATTTCTGTCCTCATTTCATCCTTATTACAAAGTAAATCACAGTTCTCATAACATATAACTTACTGTCACTTTCTTAGATTCATCAGTGAAAACACAACTACCAGTGATTACCTGATAGATCCCTAACAACAAAGCAGGAGCATCTTTAGGACTAAGTCCCTGAACAGTCAGTTGAAAAGAGATAATTAATACCAACAGGATTGTAGCTATAAAAATACCTCAGTAGTTTTTTGCAGTTTATCTAATTCTTGACCATATACTGCATCAGTAAGAGTAGTTCTTAAATTCCTATAAACTTGATAAATGACAAATGAATCGCTAGTTTGTTGTTCCTAGTTATAATATAATGACCACTATATTTAAAATATATTACAACTACCTCATTAGATCTTTGTAGATGATGAGGTACTATCCATTGCATATTTTGATCTGAAGTCAGGTTAGTTAAGAAGGAGACACCATATTGTCTAGCTAGTTGTTTTACTAAGAACACACCAGGACCAGAATTATCAGTATTAACAATATCATTAATACAACATCTTTTAGCAACATCTAGTAGAAGCTGTGTTTCATGTTTATAATAACCCTGATGTCTACTACTAGCTCCATGTTGACAGTGAAGGAGTTCAGCCACTACTACAATAGCATATCGTAATTTGGCAATCCCTTCCAAATATTGCAGATGAATACCTCCCCCAACAGAGGGAGCTGGACTGTTCATGATAACTTTTATATCCTCATTCATAACTTGGTGAGCATGCCTGATTTTATCATGTATATAACTGTATTGTTTATGGAGAGCATCCTATAGAAAGAAATATAATGATGTGTATGTTATTGACTATCTCTTAGTAGTCTACCTCAAAACATTGTATACATAATAAACACAAGCTACGATCATCTTTAATTATATGTTGTGATCGTGTGAAATAATCCTCTAAATGTTCTCTGACTAACTCAGTACTAAAAAGAAAGATATGACCAACTATCAGTATATATATGACTTACTTATGTTCTAGTAGTAGTTGTAATAAGAAGGAACGTATCACTGGTACTTTGTCTACTTTCTCTTTATCTGAATAACTGAAATCTTTGGTTTTGTCTTGTTCAGTGAACACAACAGTTAATAGTTCTTTAATGAGAGCTGGTTCAGGTGGATTAGGTTGACCAAAACAGAGAGAAGACACTACTTCCATAAAGAAAGATTTGCAGCAATCACGAATCTTCTTTTGCATGTTAGAACTATTAAAGTTTACAGAGTTCAGATACAGCTATTTCAATTTGCATAACTTACGCATATCTCAGTTTTTTGCCTGCATCCCTATCCAAACTTCTTAGAACTTTTTGTATGCCTAAAATTGTCTCAACTTTAGTGAAGTCTGATTGTGTTTTAAGAACCTATATAAGTTATCATGAGCTTGAATTTTTGCACAAGACTGGAATCTTACTATTTCGATTCTGTTGGCATATTGGACAAATTCTATAAATCTGTTGTCATCAAGTGAGCATTTTATTGCTATACGTTCAATAAAAAGTTGAATTGCCCTCACATGTTGCCAAGAGAGTCTGTAATAAAAATAACATGCTTGTCTACATTATCCAGACATATACCTGATTTCTTTAGTAAGTTCAGTTGGCTCTCCTAGAGTTAAAATGGACTCAATAGAATTTTGGCACAACTGTAGTTTAACAAGTCTTTGAGGAACACAATCTCTCTTTTCAGGATCCAATGGTAATGCTAAATTATTCTCATTAATGGCAACTTTAACAGCATACAGTGGTAACTCCATATACTGTGAACTATATTCTTCTATATAAACACAGAAATATCAAATAAGATTATTATGATTATAATAACCTATTGCTTTATCCAGTTGTATTAAGATACCAGGTATATGAGTAGTTAGTTGACCAAACCACATAATCTCTTGTTGATATTGATGATATACTACATGAACTGCAGCCAATTGAGATAGAAAAGAAGATGGACCACCAATGAAGTTTGGTCCTGTAATAATAACATGAAGTGCCTTTCCAATGATCTATGTTATTTGGAACAACAAGGTAAATATTGACCATCAGTATGTCTTATATACAGTAACCTCATATTCCTTTTTAGCCATATCCTGGTTCTCATATGTTACTAAGTGAACACTTCTCAAGAAATCATGAAGATAAAGTTGATAAAATTCTATCCAGTGTTCTTCTGGCACTTCATTTAAGATAGATGCTACAGGTGTATCTGTCAAGATCTCACAGAGTTGACTGTGTACTTCCCAAATGTGAGTCCCTATAAAAGGTTATAACTATGTATAACTTTATAGCTATACCATACCTGCAGTGTGTTTGGCACTCTCTAATTTTGAGTCAATGGTTTCTTTAACCAACCAAAAGAAAGGGAATTGACAAGAGAATTGTTCCTTAGTTTCTACTCCAGATGTTCCTACTCTGATGGCAGCTGACTGAAAGTCATGATACTCTATTCCCTTGCCAATTGACAAACTCTCATAACTAAATTGACATAATTTATCATCAGAGAACACTTGATGCCACAACTGTTGTATTGAATTGACCTCTTCTTGTCTAGGATGACTACAATTATGTAATAAAATAAGCTGTGAATGCTCATATTAATATACCTAGGTTTTATGAGGTCTAAATTTGAGTAGTGATCTGTAAATGAGAGAATGGCTGCAAAAATTGGTACAATAACTTCATCTAATCTTCTCTCTAACACATTCTGAAAAGTTCCTCCAATTTGTAGTTTTCGACCACTCAATGCTTCCTTAAGTACCCATTCTTTGTCTTGATGTACAGTGTCTCTCTCTTTTAACACATTTCTAATGTGTTTTACTAGTGCTCCATAAAAGGTATGATCATCTATTTAAAATCAATAATAATATGATGTGGCATTATCATAAAGTTACCTAGAGGGTAAGTAGGATTCTGGGGAATCAGACTAAATAGTAATCTAACTCTGTGAGCAGCCCAGTCCTTCCTAGTGTCATCATTCTCTACCATTCTAGCTACTACAGCTTGAATGCAGTTATAAAGACGATAGCATTGATTATGATGTGTCCTAGGTAGTCTAGTTACTGGTGACACCTAAAGTGATTAATTGGATCAAGTTAGGATGCTATGTGGTCTAAGGTACCTCGTTTTCTTGAGCTACACTAATCTCTTCAGCTTTGTCTTCCAGCACTTGCATTGGTTCTTCAAAAGGTGTTGGCAAAGGATCAAATAATATTTGTAAACTTAAACTTTGTTCAATTTCTTCACCCTCTTCTGTTATACTATCATTCTCATTAATTGTTTCCATGTCCTGATCACTGATATGTTCTAACATCCGTTCTTTTATTTTTAGACTTTCCAGATTTTCAATCTCCATGTCAGCATCTTCCTCTAACGTTTCTTTTCTACTTCCAATCTTTCCCACTTTAACTGGTTCCTTATCTTCAATCTCCAAATTGACGTTTCCCTTGCCTGGAATTCTGCTTTCTCTTTCTCTCATATAAGGTAAGAAATCTCTATTATAAAACAGATCACTTATAGAAGCATTCAGAGCATCATTAAGACTGAGTGCTGTCTCAGGAGGAGCTCGTATATCATCTATATGAGCTGATATCCAGGAACCTCCTTGAAATCCTACAAAGGAAGAACTGTGTTTGTCTGTCTCTCCAGCTTGACGAGGAAGATGAATGATAAAGAGAACATGAACAAAGCCTTGTCCCTCTTTCCACTGATAATTGGGTTTTTCTCTCTCATCATCAATACGATAGCGAGCACAAGCTATAAGATCACCAAATAAGTGACCAGAATCACATTGGATTATCAGGAGTGTGTCCTTCTTGTTATGTTGAGAGAATGCAGGACTACATGAAGTTCATAACTGTCAATTAATGTAATATATATTATTTACCTAATTTTATTACTAAAGTCCATTTCTGTATCAAATTCTTGAAGTAAGAAACACAAGACCTGATCTTCTCTCATATCAATACACTGACATAATTCATTGAGCTCTTGACTAGACAGAAGATGACTATGAGTAGTCACCTAATAATAAGATAATAACACAATATACTAATATTATAACTGACTTGTATTAGAAGACCACATTGACCTGTCATATGACTACCATTATGAAGATGATGAACAAGGAACTGGACAATAGAGCCATGATGTTGTTCTGAGAAATATATTTGACTTAATTCTTCATAGTCATCAGCAAGTGCTGTGCAACGTAACCTAATGAGTGCATCTGGTGAAGCCATTTGTAAAAGGATCTTTTTGCTTTGGGTTAAGACAGCTTCCTTCCATTCTTCAGACTTTTCATCATGTCTCCATAATTCTTTGCTGTCCCATAATACTGCTTGTTGATGTAGTTGTTGAGTAGCCTGGAAGATCACAGAGGCTGTGGTATCACTTTGGTAGCCAACAAAAGCATCTTGTTCAGTAAACCTTGCATCTCCAAAAGTGACTTCACTAAATTGATGTACCCAGTTAGTGAGCTCAATAAGTACTTCTTTCTGCCAGTCTAGTAGTACTGTCTCTGTTAGTACAAAGTGTTTCTCAAGACGATTGATAAGAGGAGTTGGAAACTTCTCATAAACTGTGGTTTTCTCTGCTATCAAAATGAGCCTGTAGACAATTTAATATATTAAACTACACAATAAAATTATTTGTCATACTTGAAGTCATTATGTACACGACATTTAACTCTGTGGGTTTGTAGACCCAAATCCACATAACGTTGATCACCCCACCAGATATAATACTGGTTTAACAGGTCATACAAGCTCTCATACAGGTTTTCTAAGTTAAGAAGGATGACAGTACGACCCGTTTCCATACAAATCTTAATTTGATTGATATTACGACAAACTTGAGTGTATTCTCTGTCTTTTGGGAATGAGCTACCAAATAAAACAAATGGCTCCATTCTTTGTACAATACGTGTATTCTCCTCCAAACCACCAGATCTCTCTTGATTGACAGTCAATCCTACCTCCTCATGAAGATAGTGTTTGAGTACTTGTAAAGCAGCATAGTTCTCTGTTAGGAATAAAAGATAACGATTCTCTCTGTAAGGAAAAGAAAGAATTGATTTTTAAGTACAATAGCAAGTCTCTGATGTACCCATGCCAAGAGGTCTCCTTGGTCTGTAAACTCTTCCTAATAAGTCCAAGAGGAGAACAATCAGGAGAAAGAAGTTCACAATCCTGTGACATGACAGTTAACATCACGTAAATGGATTCTCATAATGATACCTCTTTACTCAAACCAGTCAGATCAGGTTGATCCTCTATGTTCTTCAAAGAATCTTTAAATTTTTCATAAGTATCAAAATCTTCAAGACCTCCAAAATTTCTTTTTATAGCATGTTGAAGTTGAGGTCCTGTTGGTGGTAATTTGCTCTTTTCACACATCCAGTATAACATTTTGATCAGACTATAGGAGTGGTAATAAAGGTGAAATGTTTAGCAATAACATTATCATCAGTAATGGTACCTGTAGAAATCTCTAAGACCAAAGAATGCTTTATTAATTTTCTTCTGCTCATCACAAATTGTTTTATAAGCTGCTGCCAATGGTTTAAAGCATGAATCTAGCCTTCTTTTAACTGGGTCATCATCATGATTAGAACATATTCCTCTGAAGAAATATCATGACATAAAATATAGCAACAATAGAAACTGGCTGTACTTTGCAGAAAGTTCAAGTTCATTTCTATCAGGGTCACCACGAGTTACCATAACTCCTCTGTTCATTTTAGCAGGATCTAGTGCCCAGTTTGAAATACCAATAAATGCAACACGTTGTTCACGATCTATGATCTGATAGATAGATTGAATACCTCACAATATCTTGACTAATGTCTTGTTACCTGTTGAGAGTCATCAGCTCCCTCGGTACCATCTTCTAAAAGTGGATGCAGAGCTTTAAGTGGTAAGTTAGGAGAGTCTTCAGCTAATCCAACTTCATCTAATACTACAACTGATACATATTTAGTTGTATCTTGTTTCTTTTGAAAGCTTTTTGCAGAGTTAAATATTTCAATGACACTTTCAGGAGTAGACAGCTGGCTACATTGATAGGAGAACATGTGGACCTGGGAAAAGAAGTTCAACATGATGCTAATTTATAAATTTAGACCTCTTTAAATTTTTTCATTAATTCTTTTTCTGAAGATCTTCCTAGCATAGAGTCAGCCACAATAGATTTGGCTAGAGACTTAGAACTTCCTGGTTTACCCACTAAGAAGAGAGGGACCCTTAACTCAATGCATACTGTCATCATAAAAACATTTTCTCTCAGAGCAGCATTCTTAGCAATATTTGGACCTAACTTCATGTTGTCTAAGAGAACATCTTGACACCTTCGTATATAAGAGAGAACAACAATTTATTATAAAATTGTCTTCTATTTTACCATCTTATTTCATTACAGAACTGTTCTGCTCCTCCAGGTACTCCTAGTGGAGCCTTAAACTGTTGTACTACACCACATTCATATTCCTTTCTGTCCTGTAGTCTAGCATGATAGCAAACACTGACAGCTAATATTAAGGCACGAGATATTTCATCAACTATTTGTTTTTCCTAAGTTAAGAAATATACTTCAACACTATTCATTGTAGTACTAGCCTTACCTCATCCTGAGCTTTGATCTTAACTTCTTGTGTAAACAAATTGCTTTTTTCACAGAAATATCTTAAGACAATCATTACTCGTTCAACATCTCTTAGACTAACAAAACTGCATTCATCCTGAGAGATGTAAAGAACTATGTACTCTATCAGTTATGAGTTAATTTACATTTCTTTTCTTCATATATTTCTGTGACCAGGCTACAACATCAGCTACTGTATCAATAATTCCAACTTGTCCACTAATTTCAGGTATGGCCTGACATCTACTCTTGACAATATGTTTAGTATAATCCTTCTCTGTTGCATTGTTTAGTTGACCAAAGTCATATACCAGAGGTCTCATACTGGGAGGTAAGTCAAGTACTCTGTAAACTAGTTGACGAAGAGGAATTTTACCTAGTTTAAAACACATTTTAAGTTTGCAATAATAATAATATATAGATTTATACCTAATTTTTGTTGTGTTTCAGTAGCTTTAACATAAAAACCTAATCCTGCAGACTCAAGTTTCTTAATCATATCATCAGTGTGTCTACAGGAAATAACGATCCATAAATTATATATAAAACCTATATCTTTACTTTCTATAAGGATTACAAGCAGCAATAAACTTGACATCAGCCTTGATAGATCTTCCATGAATACGACGATCACACATAACTTCTTTGATCAGTCCAATAGCTTCAGTTGTGTTAGCTTCATCAAAAAACAGTACAGTATCTATTTCATGATCTTTCCTGTTACGTTGAGCAATTTTTTCAGCTTCTTCTACTTTCTTTACAATATCATTCTCTGTAGTACCTCCATGAATCTTAGTCATTAATATTACTATCATTGCAAAGCATTAATAGTAATGATAATACCTTCATAATGAACATATTTTTCACATGTTCTCCTCCTTGTCTACATCCCTGAGCAGCAAGATCACACATAAATCTGATGAGACGAGTCTTGCCACATCCAGTCTCACCCATAATAACTACTGGAATATTACATCTAAAGAAAAGTAGATGACAATGTCCAGTCATTACAAACATACCTAAATCTCATGTGGATTGCCATTATTTTGATGACATTGTCTACAGTTAGAACATATGTAGGGTCTGGATCATGACTCCGTTCTAGACCCATCACCATTCCTATCTTCTGTATCATTATATCTTTACCCCAAGCTTGATAGTTCTCTGATAAATTAACATTATTATGTTGAAGACCAGTATATAACTGAGGAGTTAAAGCTGCTGCCTCAATAACTACATTATTAACAGGATCTCGAAGGTCTCCATTGCGAGTTGCATTAAATCCTACAAAAGTAATACTGTTCCCATCTTCATTGAAGAAAAGATAGGGATGGTAGCTAAAACAAGACACAAGAAATTTTTTAAGTTATTGTAATTGTCAATGTGTTTACTTTTGTTCCCATTTTTTTCTCAGATCGATTTGATAATCCTCAAGTTGCTCATTATCAACAATTACTTCCTCATTCTCTGTAGCTACTTCACCTTTCAATGAGGAAGTGGCAAAGTCCTAAAAGTATTAAAAAGAAATTAACAATGTAGATTGTCATTGTCATTACTTTAGACATTCTCATCATAAACTTCACTACAAATGTCTTCAGTCCAGACATCACATCTCCAACTATATCTTCATTACAGAAAATAGAGCTCTCACAGTTTCTTAGCTGGGCATCTAAAAATCTTACGAAATGTTTCAATTCTGACCAGGAAGGATCTCTTACTCCACATTGACTGTCATTACAACATCAAGTTATAAATTACAATATGAAGGATTATTTTGTTAACTTACGATAAAAGTATTTGTAGACATTCAACAGGTTTCCCTTCCACTGATTGTAGTCTGTAAGAAAATCTATCAAGTGACACACGTCCTACATGTCTACGTAAATATTGGAACACTCGCTGGAAGACAGGACTCCTGAACTCTCCAATATCCATACTACATTTCAAGGAATCTGTAACAAGATATAAAATTAAATATAGTGATCTTTACTAACTATCTAATTCATTTTGTATTATCTGTAACACATTTCTTGGTGAGAGACATTCCATTGTTGGTAAAATATCAAGTAGAGCAATAGTACATTTGGCAACTTTAACTTCACTCTGTAACATTGTAATTGTAATAACAAGAATTAAAATCAATGTTACCTTTGGTACTGTCACTTCAATAGCATATAGGTGAGCTGGATGACATCTCCAGATTCTACCCTGACTGTCACAGACTGCTTGAAGTATTAATAGAGAAAACAAAACAGAGTCAATTTGTCTTAATACCTATTGAGTTATTATAAAAATAACATCAATGAAAGAGAGTTTAAGAATCTTACACTAGGTGAGATATCTATGTGAAAGATGATTGCTTGTCCACTGTCTTGGTCAGTCATCTTCTCAAATGAATGTTTGAGTGCTTGTACAATGGTATCAAATGTGACCTTTGGACCATGAACTGGTATTATAATGTGGTGAGGTCCTTGTTGATCAGTTTTGCTTTCTAATTCCTCAGTCAAACGTTGAATATATAATGACTTGCCCATGCCTGCCCTATCTGATTTTACCACACGTACATAAGAGCTAATTAGAGAAAATGACATTTGAAATATCAAAAAATATTTACTTTTCTGGATCAACAACAGAAGCTAGTATTCTTTGTCCGTTAAGTCTACTCTGAGGCCAACTAATAAAATGACTTTTAAGATATTGAGAAAATTTTATATTAGAGTGAAGAGTAGTAAAAGGTCGTCGATAAAACTGTAGTTTAGAAATCATGTGAGATTTATCCTCCTCTTCATTACTACATATGATCACCAACTTGTAGTCTGAGAAATCATAAATAATATTAAACAAGTAAAAGTAGCACTTGTTTACTTCTTTGTCCTTGTGAGCATTCAAATAAAGTTTTAAGTGCCTTATCACAAACTTGATAGGACAACAACTCAGCATGAACTAAACAAAATATTCTGAAGTGGTTAGGATCTCCCATAGCTCTCTTCCATAGTAGAGTAACTTCTTCATCTGTAGTGTGTTCACTACATAAAAGAACTTCTTCATGAGTAGGCAATGGTAGTTTATCATCCTCCATATAAAGAGACAAGACAGTCTTTAGAACAGTATCTTTGTGAGAAGTATTATAATAATATTAGTATATTAGATGAAGATACCTGGAGTGGCCACAAGTAAGTTTGGTTCACCAATTTTGAGTCCATTAGGAAGTTGTCTATTCTGATCAACTAGAGCTAGGATTTAAACATAAATAATGTATCTATAAAAGATTACTATTGCAAAATACCTCTGCAGTTATTATCAAGTTTTTCAAGAGCTCTACCAAGTTCAACTAGTGAAAGATATTTTTGAGATGATGTATCATTGCGCATAATCTCTATATCGGTAAGACTAAAAGCATAATATTAAGTTATCACTTCAATACATTATCAACTTACCCTACAGGTGAACAACTCTCAGATCCACCACTAAATTGACGACTATACCATTCTTCTCTATCCTCAGCCATTCCACTATCTTCAAGTACAACACTATGATGTATACTCCTTGGAAATAGTTCATTATGTTCTTCTGAGTCTTCTTCCAAAAGGTCTAAATAATCCATAGCTTTCCTTGTGTTATCAGGATATCGTTCTACAGCATCTTTACATTGTTCTAATGGAAATCCAGCTCTCAATAGTTCCTTAACAATGGGATGATTTTCATCAACTGGTATGTGCTCTCTGATTGTCACCTTTGGTATTGATTTTTTATGCATCACAACCTCTGGTCCTGACTCAATAAAAGGTTCAAAAGATTGCTGTGTGTTAATTTCATCCATTGTCACATCTTCCTCTATATCATCTGATAGAAAATATTCATCCTCATCACTGGATTCATCTCCTCCAGTTTCACTCTCTCTGTCGTTGTCAAAGAAATTAAAATCATCTTGATGTTCACTGCACCATTTGAGAACTGTTTCTTCTAGGTCAGATTTTGCACACCTTTCAAAGGCAAGAAGGATAAGGTTACTTGAAAAACCATAAGATGTTTTTAAGTTAACTAGTGTAGCCATTTGTTTGTCTGTCAGATCATTTTCATTTAATTGAGGATGAGGAACAGAAGAAGTGGCTTTCATTACAACATCCAGCATGTCACACTTAGCAATTGCTGATGGCTGGTTGTCAGACACATCAGAACTGTGTGCTATATTCAGGTCATCATCTAACCCAATAGTGTCTTGAGTAGGGTAGTCTGTAGTAACTTCCATTTCATCATCAACAGAACAGAGTTGATCTTCAACCATTTCTTGAGTTATTTCTTGTGACAAACACTGCAGTAATGCCATAACTTCTGATTTCAACGATAATTTGTGGTTAGCATCTTTAAAAAGACCTAGCTCATTGCGAAGTTGTAGAAGTTGTTGGGTTGTATAGTAATTCAGTGGATAGTACTCCTCTCGTTTTTCTGCTATAGTTTTTTTCCATTCTTCAAGATCTTTTTCCATTTTTTGAAAAATTTCAGTTAGCTGATCTACAACTCCATCAAGTCTACAGGGAAACTTTAGCACCCATCCCATATACTTAATGTGGCCAGTTTGCTGTAATTTACTCAAGACATCTGCTATATAGCAAACAGTCTGGAAGACCTAAAGAGTAATTCATTTTATCAATATAAATCCAAGCTAGTCATATAGTACTCAAAATTCTACTCACTTTTAAAAAATGATCAACTTGTTCTCTCTCTTCTGACTCACTTCCAGTTATTAAAACAAGTTTGCTCTCCAAATCTCTTAATTCATTTAATGAGTACTTGAGTTGTGGTAGAGCCTTGTCATGTTGTTCCAAGTCCATTCGAATTAACTGTGACAGCTTTGAATGAACTCCCAGTGCTCGAGACCCTATTGTATAACATCCATATTTCTTGATGTTCTTCATTTGACCAAAAGATGACTTCTCTACAGAGCCTTGAGTCTCCTTCACTGATTGATACCAGGCAACACAGTCAGCACAGTCTTTCTGCAATGACAACTTCATTAGATGAACGTAAATGTGTATCTGCTTACAAACATTTCAGGGAGTGTAGGATAGTGATTCAAAGCGTCCCATAAGGACTTGCATCTTTTCACTAGCTCTTTGTAGCCCGTGTGAGGAGGTAGTTGGTAAATAAGTGAGGCAAATCCACTACCAACAGTTCGTAATTTAGACAAACGATCATGAGTAAGATCACCCTCTCCACCAGCAGCAGTAGCAAGGGCAATAGTAACAAAATTTTGCAAATCATGCACATCTATTAATGACAAGAGAATATTTGCTTGGCAAACTATAGAATATGTACCCTTTGTCTCATTCCTGATCCATTTTATAATGTCCTGACTCTTTGCAAATACTTTTAGACATTCAAGTCTTCGAGGATCAGAGCTAATACCATGTAAGAACTCTCCAGTTTTAATCAAATCATCAGTAATAAAATCTAAGCTCTCGTCATGTACTGATGTGGTAAACTAATAATGAATTAAGCAACATTAATATAAATTGATTTAATAAGAACTCACTTTAGTTGCTAGTCTTTCAACTATGTCAAAGTCTCCATTAAGATCTAGCGTGACCTTCAAGTCCAAAAAAGCTTCAGCAGCACTTGCATGTTGTCGAAGAGAGCAATATTCCCGCATTCTCTGAACACAACTCTCAATCCATTTGTCATCTGGTATTCCTGTTTTTCTACAATTACAAATTCCCTTTTCTAACTGTTTAATTTCAAAAATTAGCTTTTTTTCAGTATAGTGATCAAGAAGTTTATCGACTTCAGCTAATCTAATACTTTTATCTTGTAAACTTTTAAGAAATACACAACACTTCATGAAGACAGGTTCCCAGACATGTTTCACAACATCAACAAGTTGTAGTGGCATATTCTGTACACCCTTTTTCTCAGCATTCCAGTGATCATTGAAAGTGTTGTTTGGGTATTTTGTAACCAATGCTGTAAAGTCAGATATAATTGGAAACAATGGCAAAGCAGACTGAAAACTATAAAAGATCATTGTTCTATCAACTTGTTGGCAAAGTGATGAAATCGGTTCTACTTCAAAGTTCTTTTCAAGATCTGCTCTAATGTTGTTAAGTTCTATATAAATGAAAGTGAACTCGACATCATTACTATAACAATTGGACTCACCAGGAATATTTAAGTCACTAAGGTGTTGGACAAGTGTACTCAGTTCCTTCTGATGTTCTATAAAAGCCTTATACTCACGAAGTCGGGTATTTAATGATTCACTGATATTCTCAAAGGAGAAACTTGGAATAGGAATAGATGTCTCAAGATTATCACCAGGTTGTTTTTCCTGCGAAGTAATGGCTTCACATAACTTTTGTACTTCTTCTTGCTTGCTACTCAATTTTTTTAAGACTTCAGCAGTTACAGAACCATCCTGTATAGACAAGCATACACTAGTAAAAATTGTCATGGCAGCATAACAAATTTCTTGATCCCCCATGGTCAAACCTTCTCTTGAAAATGACTGTTGTCTTTCTGTAAGACAAAAAGTAGTAATTGTAGTAGACATACAATAACATACTGTATATTTTCATAAACCCAGGCCAAAGTTCCCATGTCAAAATATCATCAAGAGAGAGGGAGTTCTCAGTTTCAAAATTAGGATACTTCTTTTTTAACATGTCTCCAAGTAAATCCATCATATGCTTTGATTGTTCTAATTTTTTAAGACTTTCTTCACCTGCCTTTCCTCCCTAAACAGTTTTCATAATTTATAATCAAATATATATCATACTATTTTATACCTCAAGTATAAGTGTATCCAAGCTATTCTTAACATCTTCCAGAATAGCAGAAACAATTACAAATTTCATATTGTGCTTTTCAGCATGAGTCAATATATCTACCTTCAATTCAGCTGGTATCTATATTACAGTTATATATTATTGATATGTACAATAGACTTGCTTTTGAAATTCTACTCTTCAGGATTGAAACGACCAAAATATGCCAGTCTCTTTCAAGATCTGTGGGACAGTCTACAGAAAGAATTTGCTGCCATACCTATAGCATATTTTATTCATCACCAATATCTTAAAAATAAATTTAGTATATGGCTTACATCAAATTCTTCCTTTTGCTTATAAAGAGTTAATGTATGTCGTAATCCCAGCAAATAATAAGATGAAATTACTTTGTTACCAAACATACTTCCTCCAATTGTTTTGCGAATACAAATTTCTATTGAGTCATTTAATAATGTGCGAACTTTGTCCTTTGTTATAGTTTTCAATTGTTGAGAATCATCAGAGGATGTCATAATAAGTGAAAGCAACTTTAAAATCAGTGAAATATTGGTTTTGAATAACATTCCAAAAGAGTCAGTAAATATTCTCAATTTCTCGTTCAAAACATTTAAAAGGTAACAAACCCCATCCAGAATCTGCTGTGTGTCAAAAAATCTAGTTGCATAAAAATAAATTTAAACAATGCCATAAAGAGCCAAAAAAGTATACCTTGAAGCAGAAGGTTCAGTCAAAATTTTATTAATCTGACAATGAAGTTTAGAAAGGAGTATTTGACTTTGTTTTGCCTACCATGCAATGAATATTAGCATATTGAGTACATGAACATTAATTACATGCTTACATCATCAACTGTAAGCTGTGAATTTTGCTTATGATCAAATGCTAGTCTTGCTACTCCATAATAAGGAGGAATAACTTCAAATAAGGACTCATACTCTCCTACTGGACATGTATGTAGCAAGTTTGGTAATAGCAATGGATCAAGAAGAAAGACTGGTTTCATTTCCAAGTAAACAGTTTTGATGGTCCTATAATTTAAAGATTACATGTTATATATCTATGTAAGACATACCATACCCTGGTTTTGCTTTCTGAGCAGTAGATTGAAGCTGAGCCAAAGGGAAATCAGTTGATCCAAACCATTTTATTGATTGTGGGTCTCTTTCTGGCTTCCCAAATGGTTCACAATCATTTTTAATTAAATGATGAACTGCCAGCAAATTAAATAAAGTAGATAGGTAATTGTGGCCAATTGATGTTCCCATAAGATGTCCAGAATATTCCACAAAACCTTTCAATAGCAGTTGCCTATAATATTATGTCATGTCAAGTGCATAAAATTGAGTGTGGACTTAATATATACCTTATTCTTTCATTTTTTGATAAAAAGTCTTTGAGAACATTTAATTCAGGACATAATTTTCTATCAATATCTGGCTGAAGAGTGAACAAATGAAAAAGACTAACAGCAGCTTCTTTTGAAATATCTAATTTGATATACTGTAGACAACAAACTATCATAGAGGCAGCTATCATTCTTGTATCAGAGCAATTTGTTCCTTCAATCTTTTTGACTACTGAGAGCAATAACTTCTTTAAATCCTATAAAAAATATTGTTATTGATGACTGAGCAGAATTTCAATAAACTGAGGTTTTATAGGTTATATAACACATGACATACATTTCTGAGATTGTAAAACTTCCATTCTCTTGTATGGTGATAGGATTTGTTACCTCCATCATGAATAATTGGTGAATACAAACAAGCATGAATATGTGCTATATCCTCAATTAACTCAATTGGATTTTTGTCAATGATACCAGTTTCCAAAAAAGGAACGTAATCTTCAAAATAAACCTCAAGACATTTTCTCCGTGTGTCTTCCATTGTTGGCATTTGAACAATTTTTGGATGGGTGTCAACATTTCTTCTTCCAGATCCAGATGATACTCCAAAAAAACCTTTTAAAAAAGTTTTTGCTCTTTCAAAATAGCTTTCCTCCTGAGCTACAGCAACTTGTGCTGGGTAAATCATAGTGTCAAACTGATGGTAGTCTCCTAAAAATAAAGTAATAAAATCTGCCAACTAAATATTATTTACTTAGAGGTAATTGTCGATATTCAAGTGGAACTTTGAGGACACGATTAGCAAAATCAGCAGGAATATCCCCATAAGTACTGTATATGTACTCATATATAGCATGTTGGTATCCTGCATTGATAGTCTTGGGTGTATAAACACAGTATTTGTAAGGGATTTCACCAGAAATTTGCATACAGTTGACTTTCAAAACATAAGTCATCTTAAACAATCCAGCTGTTTTGTCTCTAAAAACAAGATGGCAATAAAAACATTAAAAAAATTCATAATGAACTAACCTGATCGCATCCATAGGTCCAAAATCACAATTCCAGTTTCCTAATCTATCACTTCCAAATCGGATGAATACCTGTGATTCCTCATCATACTCCCACAATGTAGAGGGCAAAAGAGCATGAAAAACAACATTCATCATATCTTTTGGATTACCTTTCAAACCACTAGGTGGGTCAGACCACTGACATGGCCTATACGACTACTGATTAAGATAATTAATGAAACAAACACTACCTGTTAATAATGGATGATTTTTTCCCATCTCCAATCCTTTTAGATGACCTTTTTGCATGTTCCTCCTCATATTTATCTTTTAAAGCAAAGACTTTATCATTGCTTTTCCCAGAATCTGAAGAAACATCAGGCTCTATTCCATATGATTGATTCTCAAGCGAAACAAGATTCTATATGGAATGATAAAAAGATTAAAGATTGTAAAGATATTCATACCTGGCTAGCATCTGACTGTCTTTCTTGTGCTCCATTTGTCTTATTAATTATTTTATCATGTGGACTAGGAGAAGATATGGAATGATCTGAATCTGATTCCGCTCCAATATAAAGAGGGTCAAGTGAAGTAGATTCTAAGGGAAGTTTTTGTGCTTCAGAAACAGATGATGGAGGAGTGCAAAAGTTATCATTATCCCGGGCAGGCATTTCAGAAATATTGACACTATCATTACTTCCTTGATTTTCTTTCTCTGATGCTTTGGTTTTCTCTGTTACATGGGAGCTAGAATGTTTAACAAGAGGAGTGGTAGAGAATGAATGAGTATCAACATTTGTAGAAGTTCCATCACTGGCATTGTTGTCTCTCTTTTTGGACATGGGTGGCTGAGATTCATCTTGAGCTGTTTCTGAATCCGTTTTTTTTCTTTTTCTTTCTTGATTTTGTTTGCTTATGTCAGTGATACCTTCATTTAATTCTTCTTTTGGACATGTATCTTCTTTGTTTAATTCTGAATGAATCATAGGCCTTAGTGACTCCGCTTTGGTCTTATTGAGATCGTTTTCAACTTTGTCAGGATTGGGTGGACATCCAGACTGGGATGTTACCTCGTTATCTGGAACTTGAGGAAATTGCAGACTGGTTGGTGGTTGAGGTGACACAGAAAATGCTTGATCACTACTAGCTGAACCAAATACCATTTGGTTATTTGGAATTAACTTAACCTTAGTTGTGACAGCAGAAGAATTAGAAGGAGATAGGAAACTTGATTGATTACATTCTATTTCATATGATGGGTCACTAGTAGGCTTACTATTTCCTGAAGGAACCACCTTTTTTTGTTGTACAGCACCTTCCTTTTCAGTAGAATATGAAGTAGCACTAGAACTATCACTTGATTCCATAACTTCTGCTTTGCTTTTTTTTTCTGGAATGTCAATAGTTTTTCCATCTGCTGATGACTGACGTTTCCCATTATTCAAATGGCTAGAAGGAGGAGGTAGCTGTGGTGGGATCAGAGGAGGAGATGAAGAGGCAGGTAAAGGAGGAGGGAGAAGGTTTATAGTTGAATCAACAAATGGCAGTGTAGGAAGGTCACTAGGTGGAATATGTGTTTCAATAACACCAACATTATGATCAACATCCATTGCAATGTGATCAATAGGTTGATCGTCTTTTGTATGAGACGTCTCCATGGATCCTTCTGAGGTTTGTTTGGAAATAACATGCTGAGGTGGAGTACTACTACCTGATGAATGAGTAACTATAGGTGCCTGTTCTGATGAGACATCGGAGTGTGAAGTGGGTAGTAATACCTCTATATTTTTATTATGCTGATGAGGAAGCAATACCATAGGTGATGGTGTAGAATCTGGAATGTAATTAGTTCCTTGAAGATGAGAATAATGTGAAGCAGCATGCAGTGAACCAACAAGAGGATTGGGATAGTTAATGGATACTTCTGGTGGTTGATTATCCCATCCTTGAACAGGTTGTTGTGGTATAGTACTGTTACTACTTCGAAGTTGGTTTGGTTGATATTCTTGATGTTGGTATGTTTGCTGTTCTTGTTCATGATGGTATTGTTGTTGTTGATTTTGTTCTTGTGCTTGTAACCATTTACAATTGTAACACACCGACAAAATTGCAACAAGTCGAGCACCACACTGAGGATTAGTACATTGTTTAAAATGTGTCAGACTTAGCAATTGGGAATCTTGCGGTGCAGCACAGAACATACAATATTGAGCATTAGGAAGTAATAATGCAGAACACAATAAACATTGCTTTTTCTGAATCTCTTGTTGTGATGCTCCACAGCGAGAACAAAATTGTGCATCTGGAGAACTAAGTGGTTGTTGGCACTCTTTGCAACAACAATTTTGTTCCGGAGGAACAGGATTAGGAAATCCTCCAGAATTTTCAGACATTATGCTAAAATAAGAGAAACATAACAGACAAACTGTCAATCTACACAGATATCAATATATTTAACCATATAGTGAGTAGGTTATGACTAATTAAACTTTGGGGTTGAGGTTAGTTATACACCACCCATCTAGAGTAACACTAATGCCGACTCTAGTCACACACATTTTGTAGTCACGTGATCTTTCAGTACAAGTATTACTTAGAAATGTTTGTCAAGGCTCAGAATTTTCATGATTAGTGCCAGCATCAAAATTTATCTAAATATTTATTTCACACTGAACTACTTAAGGTCTAGACATTATTTCCTCTTGAGACTATAGACTATAGTATTTACAGTAGACACAGCTAATATCAAACATGTTTAGAGAGGAAAAGGTACTGGTATTCAAAAGAAAGTACTATTATTGTATCCACATTAAAAGAAGGGGAATGAAGAGAATAACATTTAAATACTCTTAATGAAAAATACCGAAGAGAAAGACTTACCTTTGCTCAGTCTCACAGTATTAATATCAATACAGCGTCCGATTGGCTGAAGACAGAGAGAGTACAATAACAGACACAAGAGACTTCTTATGAAGTGTCTAAATAGGGATAGATTATCGAGAAATAACAGAAACGAAGAGATAAAGAAATCTGAAATTCACTGTCTACCAGTAAAATAAACGGAACTTCTTGCTAAGCTGAAATGGGTGGACCTGAGTTATTAAGAATTAAACAGTGTGTTGATTTCTCTTGGTAAGTATGAATCTGTTTGTCAAAAGACAGTGTGCAAATTCTATGTAGCTTACCTGTGTATGAAATAAATAGTGATGCTAAAATGACTAAAAACTAACAATAATTATTATTAATAGACGAGATAAAACCAAAGAGGCTTACTAGTGATTCATATTATAAGTGAAGGGGAAAATCAGAGATTTAAATAGGAAAACAAAATCAGATACCAAATTAGCAAGATAAGGTATCTTAGCAGACATACTATAGATAACTTGCTTGTCTGGTGGCCATGAAGGGAAGAATTAATGTCACTGATATGATCATTGTTGTTTTCTGCCTGGCACACTGTGTCCTAAGATTGTTTTTGGGCATGTGTTAGTACATGTAATACAATGGGCTTGAGTAAAATTGGTATAAATTACACAAGTGTTGTTTCTTAAACATCAAACACTCAAAATACAACTAAAATAGTATGTTATATGAACTGATCATACAACTCAAATTATAACTATACTGAAAAATTAATAACTGTACTATACAATTGTGATCACTTAATAAGTATTATATAAATTGTCTATATATATGGAAGTTCAACAAAGTATCTGCACTAATATTAATCTTTAATATCATGTTCATGTTGCTGTTGGTAGAATACTATAGCTTTCCATGTAGCTACAGCTTGACCTACTGTAATAGTCTGTGGGAACTCTTCTTCAAATTGAAGAGGTAGTCCCTCTAATCCATAGTTATCCAAATGAGCAACTAATGTATCAATAAGACTAAAAACAATATTATATAAAGATCTCTCATAGTTAGATAATACTTACGGCCAGTCTTTTTCATCAGGGTTTCTATGACGGACATTGGTTTCAATAAACTCATAAAGAAGATTAAGTAGAGGAGTAATATCAAATTGTCGTAACAACTTTCCAAGTTCCTTCTGTACATCTTTATCTAATCCTTGTAGAAAGTCTTGACCCAATGAATCAAAAGGCTCCTAGTTAATATAAACACATAATACATTATGTCAGTGTGTAGGTGATCTCTTTACTTGATTAGATAGAGTGAGTCTCTTAGCCATTTGTACTGATACTGTCTCCCACAATGATAAGATATGACCCAAACTACAATACTCCATAGCCTATAATAACTCAATGACTGTTAACATTGGATATAGCTAATATACCTTCTTGCTAGTAAACCTTCTTTCCATTTTTAATACTTTCTTGACATATTTCTTTAGTTCTGTATTAGCATCAGTTCTTCCAGAGGAGAGAAATCCAATAACTATCTCTACTACATCAAGACACTCTCTTAGACTTTGCATTGTACGTAGTTCAGTAACTATCTCTGCTTGTTGTCTGACACTGAGTTTGATCTAAAGAAGACACCAGAATATAACTGATAATTAGTGTCTATCTCTATTACCTGTGGTGATACATTCTTCCTAATGTTAGCAAATGTTTCAGCAGTGTACACATCTTTTCTGTATACAACTTGAGGGATTTCTAGTTGAATAAGAGGTTTGCCATGGATAAAACGGTCCACTACATGTTTCTCTAATGCAGGGAGATCATAAGTGACATTTTGTCCTTTTCCATGTTCCAGAGAATAATGACAGTGAGAGAGAACAATAGAGAGAAGTTGATGTTCATACTCCAAGAGATGACAGTGTTGGATATGACTAACTGGTACCTTGTGTTCTCTCCACATAATACTAAACACAGTAGTATCATATTGATCAAATGATATATAAGACTAACTCTTTCTTTTGTTTCTTTAACTGAGAGCGACACTTCTCTATAAAATCATTGTGTACTCCAACTAGTAAATCAACTAGAGCAACTGTACATACTCCTGGACCAGTCAAGGTAGGAATGAGATAAGAGAGAGGAAGAGATTCATCCCAAGTAACTCTTGTCAGATATTCAGAGTCAACAGGAACACATGCTAATAGAAATACAACAGTAAACTGTGATAATATATGGTTTATAATATTTACAATGTTCTTTGAGTTTGTCTTTTATTAAACTCCAAGCATTTTTAACACAGTCAAGTTTCTCACGGAACTGGTTCCTTTTCAGTTCAGTATGACTTCCTATAGTATATCAGTAATATACTAACAAGGTATGTGATTGCTATACCTTTCCCTAGTTCTCTAATAAACTCTCCTATAGTGTATTTAGCTACTTCAGTTTTGTCCAGTCTTCTGTGACTAAGTTTATACATTTGTTGTTGTAGTTTTACAATACCAGGTAGATACTGAGTAGCTCTTAAGAGAGGCTCCTAATAAAATAAGATATTAATGAAGTAATCTTTATATAATACCTGTTTTATGAACTCATGTAGGATAGGACAAGTATCTTTGTGTGTCTGTAGAGTTTGAAAAAGGTGTTCCAATGTGATCCGAGAACGATAGGTCCACAAGTGAGGGAGGATGTCCTTGGGAGCTACAGACATTCTTTCATGAATTACATAAAACAAACGATCTCGATCTGTAAAGAGAAAAAGTTAGTATATTTAATTTACTAGATGGATTGTTAACCTTCTCTCTTGTCATTTACAAGCAGAAGTGTTGCTTGTTGTAATGTCACCTCCAATTTCTAAATATTAAGTTGATATATTACAATATTCATTTTAGTACTATATTTACATTTAATATAGGTTCAATATAGACATTATTAAAACATCTCTCCCATTCTGTTCTAGCATTTCTAGCACCTAATGTTGTATATGTGGATACACCAGTAGCTAGAGAATAGAAAAATGAAATTATATTTTAAAGAACATATGGTCACTCACGAATGTTACGTTCCTCTGTGACAATATCTTTGAGTATCATATGTAAGATAAGACAAGACTCATCCTTACTCTTCCCTATAGCTCGACTCAAAATATTAATATCACACTGTAAATGTTGCCAGAAGAAAAGAGGTAAGTCTGCAGGTCTGACTTGACTCTTGGTAAGATCTAGTAGACCTTCAATAGCATGCTAATATAAAGAGATCATTATTCACTATACAATATCAATTATATACCTCATTGTTACATGATGCCCATAGTAATGATGTATGCATTAGAACTCTAACAATGGCACAGGCTGCTGGAGATAAAGTTCTTTCAGATGAAGGAACAGTTTCACGTTGATCAGGACGACCAAGTGCATAGCCTGTTTCAGTAGTATCAGTGCTGAAGAATTGAATTTTGAATGAACAGAAAATAGAAAGAACATCTACTCACGTTCTAGCTGTTGTATTGCCAGATGTAAGTTGATGGTTTTGACCTCCAATTGCACATTTACATTGTGGACAATTGTATTGTTGCATTGGTTGTCCACACTGAATGTAACAAATCAAAAAACTGCTACAAAAAAACCATAACATACCTCAGATACAAAGTAAGGATGACCATTAGGACATTCTACATAACAATAAAATATATCGATATCATACAGACATTATGTTTTCAACTTACGATAAAAAGCCCCTCCTAAAGCACTTCTTACAATTGGTAGACTATCTTCTGGCATAGTAGGTAGAAATGCTCTCTACAATAACATATAATACTGTAGAGGTGTTGTTATGAATATCAAATACCTTTAATTCTCCTGGACTGTTTATCATCTTAATAAAAGGTTGTAATATAACCAACTTCTCTTTACTCTGTAGTGCAGTAACTACATGTATAATTAAGTCAGTTAAGAGTCTATTCTGTGGACTCATTCCTGGTCTCAATAACATGGGTTCTAGTCTACCACAATAAGTATTCTCAATAAGAGCCTGAGCTGTCCACATTAACTATAAAATAGAAATACTCAGTGACTGGTACTTCAATGATATAAACATACTGATCTGTTTAATATTTTACACTTCTTTGTTAAACTGGATATTTCTGTCCTCATTTCATCCTTATTACAAAGTAAATCACAGTTCTAATAACATATAACTTACTGTCACTTTCTTAGATTCATCAGTGAAAACACAACTACCAGTGATTACCTGATAGATCCCTAACAACAGAGCAGGAGCATCTTTAGGACTAAGTCCCTAAACAGTAAGTTGAAAAGAGACAATAATTAAACATCAACAGGATTGTAGCTATAAAAATACCTCTGTAGTTTTTTGCAGTTCCTCTAATTTTTCACTATATACTGCATCAGTAAGAGTAGTTCTTAAATTTCCATAAACTTGATAGATGACAAATGGATCACTAGTTTGTTGCTCCTAGTTATAATATAATGACCACTATATTTAAAATATATATAATATCTACCTCATTATATCTTTGTAGATGATGAGGTACAATCCATTGCATAGTTTGATCTGAAGTCAGGTTAGTTAAGAAGGAGACACCATATTGTTTAGCTAGTTGTTTTACTAAGAACACACCAGGACCAGAATTATCAGTATTAACAATGTGATCACTACAACATCTTTTAGCAATATCTAATAGAAGCTGTGTTTCATGTGTATAATAACCCTGATGTCTACTACTAGTTCCATGTTGACAGTGAAGGAGTTCAACCACTACTACAATAGCATATCGTAATTTGGCAATCCCTTCCAAATATTGCAGATGAATACGTCCCTCAACAGAGGGAGCAGGACTGTTCGTGATAAGTTCTATACCCTCATTCATAACTTGGTGAGCATGTCTGACTTTATAATGTATATAACTGTATTGTTTATGGAGAGCATCCTATAGAAAGAAATATAATACTGTATGTGTTATTGACTATCTCTTAGTAGTCTACCTCAAAACATTGTATACATAATAAACACAGGCTACGATCATCTTTAATGATTTGTTGTGATCGTGTAAAGTAGTCCTCTAAATGTCCTCTGACTACCTCAGTACTGAAAAGAAAGATATGACCAGCTATCAGTATATATATATGACTTACTTATGTTCTAGTAGTAGTTGTAATAAGAAGGAACGTATGACTGGTACTTTGTCTACTTTCTCTTTATCTGAATAACTGAAATCTTTGGTCTTGTCTTGTTCAGTGAACACAACAGTTAGTAGTTCTTTAATGAGAGCTGGTTCAGGTGGATTAGGTTGACCAAAACAGAGAGAAGACACTACTTCCATAAAGAAAGATTTGCAATATTCACGAATTGTTTTCTGCATATCAGATCTTTACAAAAGAAGATATCAAACTTATTTTGGCAGGTATTGACTTACGAGTATTTTAATTTATTTCCTGTATCTCCATCCAAAGCTCGAAGAACTTTCTGTATATTTTGAACAGTTTTGGCTTTTGTAAAATCTGGTTGTGATTTTAGAAACTAAATTAAAGTAATTAGTATTAGGAGAGATTTCATTATGACTTCTCTTACTAGTGCAATTCTTTTTGCATAGCGAACAAGCTCAACAAATTTCTTGTCAACAATTGAAAATTTTGTCACAATATGTTCAACAAAGAGTTGAACTGCTCTCACACTTTGCCAAGAGTGTCTACAGTTAAATAATGACAACTGATTTCATAATGATACTGGTGTGTCAATACCTGATGTTTCTAGTGAGCTCAGCTGTTGGTTCTGCTAGAGTTAATATAGAATCAATTGCATTTTGGCATAACTGTAGTTTGACAAGTCTATGAGGAACATATGCTCTATCATCAGGATCCAATGGTAGTGCTAAATTATTCTCATTGATGGCAACTTTAACAGCATACAGTGGTAACTCCATATACTGTGAACTATATTCTTCTATATAAATAAACACAGAAATATCAAACAAGATTATATGATTATAATAACCTATTGCTTTATCCAGCTGTATTAAGATACCAGGTATATGAGTAGTTAGTTGACCAAACCACATAATCTCTTGTTGATATTGATGATATACTACATGAACTGCAGCCAGTTGAGAGAGAAGAGAAGATGAACCATCAATGAAGTCTGGTCCTGTAATAATAGCATGAAGTGCCTTCCCAATGATCTAAAATAGTTGTAAAACAAAAAAATCAATTACATAGCCTGTCAGTCACTAACTTTATATTCCTCATCAGATTTATGATGAGTTATGAAATGAACGCTTCTCAAGTAATCATGAAGATAAAGTTGATAAAATTCTATCCAGTGTTCTTCTGACACATCATTTAAGATACATGCTACAGGTGTATCTGTCAAGATCTCACAGAGTTGAATGTGGACTCCTTGTCTATGACCACCTAGAGAAATAGTCCAATATAATGAAGATGTCACAGATATGTTATATGTAGTACCTGCAGTGTGCTTGGCATTCTCTAATTTTGAGTCAATAGTTTCCTTTACCAACCAAAAGAAAGGAAATTGACAAGAGAATCGTTCAGTAGTTGCTACTCCAGATGTTCCTACTCTGTTGGCAACTGACTGGAAGTCATGATACTCTATTCCTTTGCCCATTGAGAAACTCTCATAACTAAATTGACATAGTTTATCATCAGAGAACACTTGAAGCCACAACTGTCGTAATGGATTGACCTCTTCTTGTCTAGGATGACTACAATTGTAATAATAAGATAAACTGTGAATGCTCATATTAATATACCTAGGTTTTATGAGGTCTAAATTTGAGTAGTGATCTGTAAATGAGAGAATGGCTGAAAATATTGGTACAATGACTTCATCAAGTCTTCTCTCTAACACATTCTGAAAAGTTCCTCCAATTTGTAGTTTTCGACCACTCAATGCTTCCTTAAGTACCCATTCCTTGTCTTGATGTACAGTGTCTCTCTCTTTTAACACATTCCTAATGTGTTTTACTAGTGCTCCATAAAAGGTATGATCATCTATTAAATATATCAATGGATAAGATACAGTGCTAAATCATACATTTTTTTTACCTAAAGGATAGGTAGGACTCTGAGGGATCAGATCAAGTAATAATCTAACTCGATGTGCAGCCCACTCTTTTCTAGTGTCATCATTCTCTACCATTTTAGCTACTGCAGCTTGAATACAGTTATAGAGACGATGGCATTGATTATGATGTACTCTAGATGGTCTAGTCACTGGTGAGGTATAAGTCCCCATTAAAATGTCTTCATGAAACTAGAGAAATGGTCAAAGATTAATGTATTGTATCTAGTCTATATCCAATATCATCAGCTTTCAATTATTTACTTGTGAATTTAATTGTTCCAAGACTTCAGATTCCATCTCTTCTCCAGTCATATGTTCTGCTAATGTCTCCATATTCTGCTCACTAATGAGGTCTAATGACTGTTCAGTTATTTCCAGACTTTCCAGATCATCAATCTCCATATTTACATTCCCCTTGCCTGTACTTCTGCTTTCTCTTTCTCTCTTATAAGATACGAAATCTCTATTATAAAACAGATCACTTATAGGAGCACTCAGAGCATCATTAAGAGTGAGTGCTGTCTTAGGAGGAGCTCGTATGTCATCTATATGAGCTGATATCCAGGAACCTCCTTGAAATCCTACAAAGGAAGAACTGTGTTTGTCTGTCGCTCCAGCTTGACGAGGAAGATGAATGATGAAGAGAACATGAACAAAGTCTTGTCCCTCTTTCCACTGATAATTGGCTTTTTCTCTCTCATCATCAATACGATAGCGAGCACAAGCTATAAGATCACCAAATAAGTGACCAGAATCACACTGGATTATCAGGAGTGTGTCCTTCTTGTTATGTCGAGAAAATGCAGGACTATGTGAAGTTCATAACTGTCAATTAATGTAATATAAATTATTTACCTAATTTTGTTACTGAAGTCCATTTCTGTATCAAATTCTTGAAGTAAGAAACACAAGACCTGATCTTCTCTCATATCAATACACTGACATAATTCATTGAGCTCTTGACTAGACAGAAGATGACTATGAGTAGTCACCTAATAATAAGATAATAACACAATATACTAATATTATAACTGACTTGTATTAGAAGACCACATTGACCTGTCATATGACTACCATTACGAAGATGATGAACAAGGAACTGGACAATAGAGCCATGATGTTGTTCTGAGAAATATATATGACTTAATGTTCTTTGATCTTTAGCTAATGTTGTGTGATGTAATCGAATGAGTGCATCTGGTGAAGCCATTTGTAAGAGAAGTCTTTTGCTTCTAACTAAGACAGCTTCCTTCCATTCTTCAGAGTCTTCATCTTGTTCTGGTCTCTCTTGATGTAGTTGTTGAGTAGCCTGGAAGATCACAGAGGCTGGAGTGTCATTTCGATAACCAACAAAAGCATCTTGTTCAGTAAACCTTGGAAAGGATTAAGTAATATAAAATTTACAAAAGTTTCTTACTTTGTATCTGCTTTAACTTCACTAAATTGATGTACCCAGTTAGTGAACTTAGTAAGTACTTCTTTCTGCCAGTCTAGTAGTACTGTCTCTGTTAATACAAAGTGTTTCTCAAGACGATTAATAAGAGGAGTTGGAAACTTTTCATAAACTGTGGTTTTCTCTGCTATCAAAATGAGCCTGTAGACAATTTAATATATTAAACTACACAATAAAATAATTGTCATACTTAAAGTTATTGTGTACACGACATTTAACTCTGTGGGTTTGTAGACCCAAATCCACATAACGCTGACCTCCTCCCAATTGAATGTAATACTGGTTTAACAGGTCATACAAGCTCTCATACAGGTTTTCTAAGTTAAGGAGGATGACAGTACGACCAGTTTCCATACAAATTTTGATTTGATTGATATTGCGACAAACTTGAGTATATTCTCTGTCTTTTGGAAAAGAACTACCAAATAAAACAAATGGCTCCATTCTTTGTACAATACGTGTATTCTCCTCCAAACCACCAGATCTCTCTTGATTGACAGTCATTCCTACCTCCTCATGAAGGTAGTGTTTGAGTACTTGTAAAGCAGCATAGTTCTCTGTTAGGAATAAAAGATAACGATTCTCTCTGTAAGGAAAAAGAAAGAATTGATGTTGAAATATAATAACAAGTCTCTGTTGTACCCATGCCAAGAAGTCTCCTTGGTCTGTAGACTCTTCCTAATAAGTCCAAGAGGAGAACAATCAGGAGAGAGAAGTTCACGTTCCTGTGACATGACAGTTAGCATGTTGCAAATAACATTCTCAAACTATACCTCTTTACTCAAACTAGTCAGATCAGGTTGATCCTCAATATTCTTCAAATATGTTTTAAAAATATCATAAGTGTCAAAATCATCTAGACCTCCAAAATTTCTTTTTATAGCATGTTGTAGTTGAAGTCCTGTTGGTGGCTTTTGGCTTTTCTGACACATCCAGTACAACATCTTGATGAGACTAAATGACAATAATAGATTTAGTAATAGTATTATCATCTATAATGATACCTATAGAAATCTCTTAGACCAAAGAATGGTTTACTCTGTTCATCACAAATAGCTTTGTAAGCAGCTGCTAATGACTGGAAATAAGGATTTAATCTTCCTGTAACAGGATCATCAGGACGATTAGAACATATTCCTCTGAAGAAATATAATGACATAAAATATTGCATCTATAGAAACTAGCTGTACTTTGCAGAAAGTTCAAGTTCATTTTTATCAGGGTCACCACGAGTTACCATAACTCCTCTGTTCATTTTAGCAGGATCTAGTGCCCAGTTTGAAATACCAATAAATGCAACACGTTGTTCACGTTCTATGATCTGATAGATAGATTGAATACCTCATAATATCTTGACTAATGTCTTGTTACCTGTTGAGTGTCATCAGCTCCCTCAGTACCATCTTCTAAAAGTGGATGCAGAGCTTTAAGTGGTAAGTTAGGAGAGTCTTCAGCTAATCCAACTTCATCTAATACTACAACTGATATATAGTTAGTTGTATCTTGTTTCTTTTGAAAACTCTTAGCAGTATTAAAAACTTCAATGACACTTTCAGGAGTAGACAACTGACTGCATTGATATGAAAATATCTGAACCTATATTTCAAAAAGAAGTAGCATTTATTTTGGTTTAGAGGCAAGTTACCTGATTGAATTCTTTCATTAATGTTTTTTCAGAAGATCTTCCTAACATAGAGTCAGCCACAATAGATTTGGCTAAAGACTTTGAACTTCCTGGTTTACCCACTAAGAAGAGAGGGATCCTTAACTCAATGCATATTGCCATCATAAAAACATTTTCTCTCAGAGCAGCATTCTTAGCAATATTTGGACCTAACTTCATGTTGTCTAAGAGAACATCTTGACACCTTCATATATAAGAGAGAACAATGATTTATTATAAAAGATCTCTTTTACATACCATCTTATTTCATTACAGAACTGATTTGCTCCTCCAGGTACTCCTAGTGGAGCCTTAAATTGTTGCACTACACCACATTCATATTCCTTTCTGTCCTGTAGTCTAGCATGATAGCAAACACTGACAGCTAATATTAAAGCACGAGATATTTCATCAACTGCTGGCTTCACCTAAATCAAGAAATACTAATCATTTTTGATTGTAGTACTAGCTCACCTCAGCTTGGGCTTTTTTAAGAACCTCTACTGTAAACAGATGTTTCCTATCACAGAAATGTTTGAAGACAATCATTACTCGTTCAATATCTCTCAAACTAACAAAACTGCATTCATCCTAAGTAATGATCAATCTTTTTAGCAATACAAATTATATGCTCACATCTCTCTCTCTCATGTAGACCTGTGACCAGGCCAGTACACCAGCCACTGCATTGATAACTTGTCCATTAACTCCTGATATTGCCTGACATCTATCATAAACTATTTGTCTAATGTAGTCCTTCTCTGTTGCATTGTTTAGTTGACCAAAGTCATATACCAGAGGTCTCATACTGGGAGGTAAGTCAAGTACTCGGTAGACTAGCTCACGAAGAGGGATTGTACCTGTGATATAGAAGGGTCAATTACATACTCTGTATTTCTCAATATATACATACCTAACTTATGTTGTGTTTCAGTAGCTTTAACATAAAAACCTAATCCTGCAGACTCAAGTTTCTTAATCATATCATCAGTGTGTCTACAGGAAATAACAATCCATAAATTATATATAAAACCTATATCTTTTACTTTCTATAAGGATTACAAGCAGCAATAAACTTGACATCAGCTTTGATAGATCTACCATGAATACGACGATCACACATAACTTCTTTGATCAGTCCAATAGCTTCAGTTGTGTTAGCTTCATCAAAAAACAGTACAGTATCTATTTCATGATCTTTCCTGTTCTTATCAGCAATTTCTTCAGCTTCTACTACTTTCTTTACAATATCATTCTCTGTAGTACCTCCATGAATCTAAAGTCATTAATATTACTATCATTGTAATAGCATTAATAATAATGATGATACCTTCATGATGAGCATATTTTTCACATGTTCTCCTCCTTGTCTACATCCTTGAGCAGCAAGATCACACATAAATCTGATGAGACGAGTCTTACCACATCCAGTCTCACCCATAATAACTACTGGAATATTACATCTAAAGAAAAGTAGTTGACAATCTCCAATCATTATAATTGTACCTAAATCTCATGTGGATTGCCATTATTTTGATGACATTGTCAACAGTTAGAACATATGTAGGGTCTGGATCAAGACTCCATTCTAGACCCATCACCATTCCTATCTTCTGTATCATTGTATCTTTACCCCAAGCTTGATAGTTCTCTGATAAATTAACTTGATTATGTTGAAGACCGGTATATAACTGAGGAGTTAAAGCTGCTGCCTCAATGACTACATTTTTAACAGGATCTCGAAGGTCTCCATTGCGAGTTGCATTAAATCCTACAAATGTAATACTCATGCCATCTTCATTAAAGAAAAGATAAGGATGGTAGCTAAAATAAGACCAATAATCATTAATGATAATAAATATTGATTAGTTTACTTTTGTTCCCACTGTTTTCTCTCATCAATCTGATATTCCTGAAGTTGTTCTTCATCAATTACTTCCTCATTCTCAGCAGCCACTTCACCTTTCAATGAGGAAGTAGCAAAGTCCTAAAATATAAAAGGTATCAATTTATTGTGTATTTTATAATATAGTATAATTACTTTAGACATTCTGATCATAAACTTCACTGCAAATGTCTTCAGTCCAGACATCACATCTCCAACTATATCTTCATTACAGAAAATAGAATTCTCACAGTTTCTCAGCTGGGTGTCTAAAAATCTTACGAAATGTCTCAATTCTGACCAGGAAGGATCTCTTACTCCACATTGACTGTTATTACAACATCAATTTATAAATTACAATATGAAGGATTATTTTTGATAACTTACAATAAAAGTATTTGTAGACATTCAACAGGTTTCCCTTCCACTGATTGTAGTCTGTAAGAAAATCTATCTAATGGTACACGCCCTACATGTCTACGTAAATATTGGTACACTCGCTGGAAGACAGGACTCCTGAACTCTCCAATATCCATATTACATTTCAAGGAATCTATAACAAAATATACTATTAAATATAAAGTGATCTTTACTAACTATCTAATTCATTTTGTAACATCTGTAACACATTTCTTGGTGAGAGACACTCCATTGTTGGTAAAATATCAAGTAGAGAAATAGTACATTTAGCAACTTTAACTTCACTCTGTAATATTGTAATTGTAATAACAATAATTAATATCAATGTTACCTTTGGTACTGTTACTTCAATAGCATATAAGTGAGCTGGATGACATCTCCAGATTTTACCCTGACTGTCACAGACTGCTTGAAGTATTAATAGAGAAAACAATACAGAGTCAACTTGTCTTAATACCTATTGAGTTATTGTAAATATAACATCAGTGAAAGAGATTTAGAGAGTCTTACACTAGGTGAGATATCTATGTGAAAGATGATTGCCTGTCCACTGTCTTGGTCAGTCATCTTATCAAATGGATGTTTGAGTGCTTGTACAATGGTATCAAATGTGACCTTTGGACCATGAACTGGTATTATAACGTGGTGAGGTCCTTTTCGAGTCTTGGTCTGTAATCCCTCTTTCAAACGTTGAATATACAATGACTTGCCCATGCCTGCTCTCTCTGATTTTACCACACGTACATAAGAGCTAATTAAAGAAAATAACATTTGAAATATCAAAAAATATTTACTTTTCTGGATCAACAACAGAAGCTAGTATTCTTTGTCCTTTAAGTCCACTCTGAGGCCAACTAATAAAATGAGTTATAAGGTATTGAGAGAAGGTTTGAACAGAGTGAAGAGTAGTAAAAGGTCGTCGATAAAACTGTAGCTTAGAAATCATGTGAGATTTATCTTCATCTTCATTACTACATATGATCACCAACTTGTAGTCTGAGAGGTAAGAGTTATAAACAGTGCCAATATTAGTATTGTATGAACTTACTTCTTTGTCCTTGTGAGCAATCAAATAAACTTCTCAGTGCCTTATCACAAACTTGATAGGACAACAACTCAGCATGAACTAGACAAAATATTCTGAAGTGGTTAGGATCTCCCATAGCTCTCTTCCATAGTAGAGTCACTTCTTCATCTGTAGTGCGTTCACTACATAGAAGAACTTCTTCATGAGTAGGCAATGGTAGTTTATCATCCTCCATATAAAGAGACAAGACAGTCTTTAGAACAGTATCTTTGTGAAAATATTATAACAATATTAGCATAGTAAATGAGGATACCTGGAGTGGCCACAAGTAAGTTTGGTTCACCAATTTTAAGTATATCAGAGAATGGTCTATTCTGATCAATTGGACCTAAAACAAAAATCAAAAAATTATCTTGGGACATTTTGTTTGCTTACCTCTGCAGCTGTCATTGAGTTGTTGAAGAACCATACCTAATTCCAATATTGAAAGATAGTTGTTGGCTGAAGTGTCACTACATACAATCTCCATATCACTAACATTATAGACAATTAATACACAAGACATATTGATGTCATTAACTTACCTCACAGGTGATCCATCAGATCCACCACTTTGTTGACGATTATATCTTTCTTCTTCTAGAGCCATTCCCCTATCTTTAGCTACAAAATCATGAGATATACTTCTTGGAAATAGTTCACTAAGTTCTTCAGAGTCCTCCATAATATACTCCATGGCTTTTTGTGTATTGTCTGGATAGCGTTCTGCAGCAGTTTTACACTCTTCTAAAGAAAATCCTGCCTGCATCAACTCTTTAACAACAGGATGGTTTTCATCAATTGGTGTTCGCTCCTTAATTGTGAACTTAAATACGGGTTTTTCCTGTATCTCAGCTGCAGGTTCATGACTACGCTCAATCTTTACTAGTTGTTCAAAATTTATTTCATTAACATCTTCTTTCTCATCTTCTGAATGTAACTGTTCATCATCACTAGGAATGCTATAAGGATCTGTCTTAGTTTCACTGTCTACATCACTATCAGAAAAATTAAAGTTATCTTGATGTTCATTGCACCAGGCTTCAATTGCTTCTTCTAAATCAGGTTTTGCACACCTTTCAAAAGCAAGGAGAATAAGTTTTCTTGAAAATCCACACGATTCCTTTAAGTTAGCTAAAGTGGCTTTCTGCTTATCAGTAAGTTCATCTTCATTTAATCGAGGCTGAGGACCAGATGAAACTTTTTTGGTTTTCATAATATGCTCCAAAACTCCAGATGTCATTGATGAAATTTTATTGTCTGATGTTGTTTCAGTATAGATCTCAGTAACTGGTGTAAAGATATTGTGTGACATATTTTGAGTAGTCAAGTTGGCTGGTACAACGACTTCTTGTCTGTATGAGGAGTAGGATGTAGTCTGTTTGTCAAAAGCAGACTCAGCAAGTTCTTGTTCTTGAAGTATAGCACAAACAACTTGTACTTCATCTTTAACTAAATTGGAAGTGATCTCTCTAGAGAGACATTGAAGAAGTGACATCACCTCTGACTTGACTGGTTTAGTAGAATTAGGACTGGTCTTAAACTGACCTAGTTCCTCTCTCAGAGACAGTAATTGAGGAGTAGTGAAGTAATTGAGTTCATAGAACTGGTCTCTATGACTTGATAACTCAGCCTTCCAATCCTCCAAATCCTTTTCCATTTCACTGGCTTGACTTCGTAATTTTTCCACAACACCATCAACATTACATGGAAAGTGCATAGTCCATCCAATATACTTGTTATTTCCATATTGTTGCAATGATATAAGAACATCAGCAATTCGACAAACACTGTGAAAAATCTGTGTGTATCAAAAAACATGTATTACATGTACATAATGTAACAACTGTGAACAACTTACATCAAGAAATAAATCCACTTTTTGTCTTTCTCCTGATTCTCTTCCAGTAATCAATACTAATTTACTCTCTAGATCCCTCACTTCATCCAAAGAGTATTGTAATTTATGTATTCTCTTTGTCTTAGACTGTCTCAGTCTCAAGTGAATAGCTGATGATCTACTTGTAAGAATTCCTTTCCTTGAAGTACCAATCTCATATGAGCCATAAGTGATGATGTTTCTCATTTGACCAAATGAAGTGATCTCAACAGATCCTTGTGTCTCTTTTACTGATTGATACCAATCAATTTCACCTTCACAGGTTCTCTAGAAAAGAAATAATATTAAAGTAAGCAACAAACTTTGCAACTTTACCATCATTTCTGGTAGAGTTGGAGCATGTTTCAATGTCTCCCAAAGTGTTAGACAGCGTTCTTGAAGTTGATGATAATTTGTAGTTCTAGGAAGATTGTAGATAAGAGGACCAAAACCACTTCCTACATTACGAAGATATAACAATTTGTCTGTGGTTACATCTCCTTCTCCTCCAGCAGCAGTAGCAAGAGCAACAGTAACAAAGTTCTGAAGACTGGTTACATCTGAACAAACATGGTTACAATGGTAACTAGATTGAGGGAAGAGATTTGTTGTTCACCTGTTGTTTCTTTCCTTATCCATGCAACAATATTTTGACACTCTGCAAAAGCTTCCAAACAATCTTTCTTTCTTTTGTCTTTAGCATACGCCTTCAAAAACTTGCCTGCTTCCACTACACTTTGATCAATAGTCTTCAAAGTTTGCTCTCCAAGTGATGCTGATGTCTAAAGTGAACAAAATATTAGTGGAGTAATGTGTTTAAATTGTTTGATGGAATACCTGTCTAGCAACTTTTTCAACTAAACTGAAGTCTCCTGTTAACTGAAGAGTATCTCGAATCTTGATAAATGCTTGAGCAGCTTCACGATAATTGCACAAATCCCAGTACTGATTCATGCGATCAACTGCACTTTCAATCCATCTACTATCAGAGGATTTACCACGGCAACTATCAGAAGCTTTTTGAAGATTTTGAAGATCATTATTTAATTTCCTCTTTTCAGTCAGATAATTGGTTTTGAATAAATCATCAACAGTAGATAGTTTCAGTGCACCAGAGTGAATATTATCAAGTAGTTGTAGACATTGATCAAAGACAGGTTTCCACACAAGATCAATGACTTGTTGAAAGGTAATAGTATGCATTTGTCTATGTATTTGTGTAAGCTTATTGTTCCAGAATTTATTGAATATGTCACTGCTATGCTTTGATGAAAAGATATAAAATTGTTGAAGATAAGGTTCCAGTGGCTTCGCTTGTGGGAAACAAATAACTTGACAGCCACCATTACCTCCTTGAGTTGACCTGCAAAGTTTACTGATCTTTTCTTCCTGATAATTTTGCTGAAGCTGAAACAAGAGTTCATCTTTACCTAAAAAGTGATAAATAAAATATAATATAGCACACAAGATTATATTAAAGTGCTTACCATTAACATTAACAGTTGTTACATGAGTCACAAAATGAGTAAGTTGACCAATGTAATCTTTAAACTGTTCAAACTCTTGCAAACGAGTTTCTAAATTTGTTTTTAATACAGCAAATGAAGGGATTCGTAATCTGGAACTGAGAGAATTTTGACCATCACTTTTAGTAGTAATGGCTTCACATAATTTGTTCATTTGGTTCTGTTTGGCTCTGATTTGTTTCAATTTAACAACAGTAATGTCTCCAGTAGATATACTAGTACAGACTGACTCAAACTGACTGAGAGCACATGTACATATGAGTTGCCAATGACCATCAGATTGTTTTGTGGTTACTTCAGATTGACGAGCTATTAGAAAATTAATTCAAATAACAAGAATAGTACTACTTACCATAGATCTTTAGGAATCCTGGCCACATATCCCATTCAAGAAGATCTTCAAAGGGTATTTCTTGATTCTCATCAAATTTTGGATACTTCTTATTCAGAATTTTACCCAGTAACTCAACTAGTTTTTGTGATGTTGTCTCAATAAGTCTTTCAAACCTTCTTAAATCGTAAGGTTGGGACTAAAACAAAATGTATAAGACATTGCTATTATTACAATCAAAAGACATGCCTTCCATACCTTAGATTTAAAAACTAAATTGTCCAATGCTTCTGCAGCTTGTATCAAAAATATGTTTCTGAGAACATTAGGAGTCTCCGAACGTAATTCAGCATTTGAAAAAATGTCAAGTTTTAATTCAATAGGGACAACATTTGACACTCTGGCTTTCACAATTTCTGTTACTATATTCTCCCATATTTCATACAGTTGAGGGTTAGGAATAATTAACTTCAATAAGTCTTCCCAGAGCTATAAAATAACCCTCTTGAATATATAACAAATACTGGTTTGGTTGAATACCTTCAATTCTTCTTGCTCCTTTGACAACTTTGTTGTTGTGTATCTGCTAACTGAATAACCAAAAAAAGAACCACCAATCACTGAAGATCTCACGATCCAGTTTTTCAAAAGCCATTGCAATTTGTTAACAATGTCCTTCTGTAACTTTGTTGTCTGCTCTGTGCTCTCATGAGATTCTTGAAACTTCTGAACTTTGTCCAAAATGTATAACATTAACAGAACAGCTGATTTTAAACTAGTCATATAAGGTTTTGTAGAACCAAGCAACTTCATATCTAAACTGTTCATAAGTGTATATCCTGCCTTAGCACTTGATTGAATAACCTCAAAACTGCACAAATAAATATAAAAATTATAATGATAATTTAAGTCACACTGTAGCTGAGACTCACTCATCAATCTCTGATTTGTCTATTTTTTGTTGAATACATGATAACGGTCCAATGAAAACTTCTTGGAACTACAACAATACAAAAAAAATCTATGATTGCTTTGTTTAAATAAAAATCTGAACATATCTATAAAATGACAAATTATACAAAAACTAACCTCTTTCTCACTAAAATGTAACAGTGATGATACTGAAGTTAAATTTGTTCGTTCACACACACAAGCAATAGCAACATCAACAGGCAAAAGATCGCAAAGAACACTAAGATCCTTTGGAGGACAAATGTAAGGAATGATGTAAAGCAATCTCTGATCAAAGGTAAGCAGCACTCGCAGTTCATTATAGTGTTTGGTTACAAATCTAAATAGGAGGTAATGTACATAAGTCAACTCCTTAAGTGCTTTTCTCACCCTGATGAATGAGATTCCATGCACTTCTGAAGAAAAACCATGCTTAAGACAGGATCTCCCCATTTAATTTTAGTAATAGGAATTACTGAGAATTCATAAGGAGTTGAATCATCATTCAAAAAGTGATAGAGAGGTAGAGCTCGAAGCACATCCATTACAGAATCAGCTTTTATCTTGGAAATAACAGATTTCAAAATATGCTGAAGTGCCTCAATCACATATTTTCTGATCATTTGTCATTAAAAGCAAGTAGTATTAGAAAAAGATAATTACCTTGTATCGTTTGCTTTCATTAAACTTAATAAGTAAGACATCTCATCTCTAGCATCAGCAACCGATATAAACATCATTCTTAACATTGTGAGATAATCTTCATACTCAATCTTAGAAAATAAACTTGACAGCTTATGAAAACAACATATCAGTACAATTCCAGACACCAAACGTTTTTTTGGTTCTAATTTCTCTGATGATATTAGTTCTCTTGAAACTTCAATTAGCCAAGTATGCATTGTCTATTTCAAATAAGTACAATGATTTAATAATTCTGCCAAAATATCATATAAATGGATGTAATAAACTTACATTTTTAACTTCAGGAATGTTCCAGTCATGTGACCTTCCACGGTGCTCAGTAAGCTGAAGAAAACAAGATTGGAAAAGTGAAAAACAGTTCTCTGTTATTTCTTTAATCTCAAAGTACTCTGGATAACTTCCATTCAAGATGGTATTTCTTGGTGTCTGTAAGTATATGTCTAAACATCTATTGCGAATATCAGACACATCTGGAACAGTGAATTTAGGATGATCAGTTCCAGAGGATCCACCTCCTGTTATAAGTTCCCATCCTCTTTTAAGCCCTCTCATGAAAATATTGCTTTTGTCTTTGGCTTCAGGAAAGATAATAGTGTCAAACTGTCGATATAGTGCTGCAAAGATTAAGTACACATGTGATCTAAATATAATGTGTAATTCTACCTGAAAGGAATATTTTTGATTCTGCAATTTTCAGCAATCTATTGGTCTCTCCTAATTGGTGTGGAGGAGCTCTATACAGATATTCATAGGGATGTCCAACTTCTTCCATTCGTTTTGAAAACACAACATATTTGTAAGGAATTCCTATGGAATTTCTCATTTCCATTTTCAGCAGATCAACATTAGCTTTAACCATAAACCTCATAACTCGAAGGTTTTCAACATTTCTGTAGTTTAATAGAGTTATGCATGACAAAAATATATTAGATACCTATGAACATGACCAGGACCAATGTCTCTTCCAGATAACTTTGGTGTAAAAAACCTCAAGTAAATACTTGAAGTATCATCCTCCCATTCCCAAACATCCAATGGAACAATAACTTTAAATTGAATTGTCATTGACTTGTCCATAGGAGGATCAAATATTTTCGGTTTTGGTGAAGAAATCAAAGGCCTAAACATTAGATCAATCAACATTCTATGAATAAAGAAAAAATAAAGCTTACCTATTTTTATCAGGAGCAGGATTATTTCCTCCTCCTCTTGTTGCCATAGCATAAGTTGGAGTACTAGTAGTGGCTGAACTTCCAAATATTTTTCTTGAACTTCCAGATGCTCCTGCGGTACCTTGACTTAAATTTTTGTTTACATCATCCTTCTTGACTGAATGATTTTCACCAGATGTAGATCCAGGCTCCAAAGGATGATCAATCACAGTCTCAACACTTTTAGCTAAAGATCATAATAAATTAACAGCATTAAATCATTGATGGTACTATTAAAAATTACCTTGTTGTTGGTGTTGGTCTTTTTGCTGTTGTATGTCTTGTTGTTGAGAGCCTTGTTGCTGTTGGCTTTGTTGTTGTTGACCTTGTTGTTGTGTATCTTGTTGCTGTTGGCTTTGTTGTTGTTGACCTTGTTGTTGTGTGTCTTGTTGCTGTTGGCTTTGTTGCTCTTGACCTTGTTGTTGTGTGTCCTGTTGCTGTTGGCTTTGTTGTTGTTGACCTTGTTGTTCTGTGTCTTGTTGCTGTTGGCTTTGTTGTTCTGTATCTTGTTGCTGTTGGCTTTGTTGTTGTTGTTGACCTTGTTGTTGTTGGTCTTGCTGTTGTGAGCCTTGTTGTTGTTGGCTTTGTTGTTGTGTATCCTGTTGCTGTTGGCTTTGTTGTTGTTGACCTTGTTGTTGTTGGCCTTGCTGCTGGCTTTGTTGTTGTTCACCTTGTTGTTGTTGGCCTTGCTGTTGTGAGTCTTGTTGCTGTTGGCTTCGTTGTTGTGTGTCTTGTTGCTGTTGGCTTTGTTGTTGTTGACCTTGTTGTTGTGAGCCTTGTTGGTGTTGACCTCGTTGTTGTGAACCTTGTTGGTATTGATCTTGTTGTTGTTGGTCTAGTTGCTGCTGTAAACCTTGTTGATTTATTTGCAGTTGACCTTCATTTTGTTGGTTTTGGGCTTTATCCTGTTGATGTGATTGCTCTTGTTGTTGAACTTGTTGCTGTTGAACTTGCTGTTGTTGGTTTTGTCGGACTTGCTGTTGAATTTGTTGCTGTTGACCTTGTTGCTGTTGGTCTTGCTGAGACATTTTATTGTCATCTGTTAAGTGATATATAGAAGTATTACTGTCTTGATGACCTATTTGATCATGATATAATTGTCTCATAGATTCTGCTTTATATTGGTTGTCTCCAAACTGAAGATTAGAATTAGCTACTTCTCCACCAACTGATGTTTGGTTAGTACCACCACTCTGTTGTGAAGTAGCCTGACTGGTCTGAAGTGGAGTAAGACCAGGAGGATGAGGAAGTGTCAGTCCTTTATCTAGGTCTGCTGGAGAAGTGTTATTTAACGAAGACTGCTTCATTTTTTGACGCATTACTGCTCCTCCTTTATCAGAATAGACCAATACACTAGAATCAAATGTTGACTCAGTGTCACCTTGTTCATCAAAAGAACTATTACTTGACTGATGCTTAGTAGCCTGAGATGAATCAGGTATGGTTCGTGAGAAAGAGGTTGTTGAGGGTGTGGTTATGGATGAATGTGGTTCTGAACCCATTGGCACAGGACTGTAGTCCATTGTGTGCTGAGAGTGTTGGTAAGGAGAAGACGTGGATGGAATATAGGTAATAGCACCCTCAATAGGAACTGAAGTTTGCATAATAGGAGTAGTAGGCTGTACTGAAGAGTACCCAGCACTTCCTTGAGCAGGATAATAATGTTCCTGACCAGCAGAAGATTGATAGCTGGTTTTAGGCATTGATACCTCAGCAGGCTGAGTTCCCCATGTTTGGGGATACATTTGGTATTGTGGTTGCATATGCACCTGTTGTTGTAACATTTGTTGATGGTACATCAATTGTTGATGCTGTAACATTTGTTGTTGGTGTTGTTGTTGACCAGTTTGTTGTTGTTGACCAATTTGTTGCTGTTGAAGTTGGGGCTGTTGCTGGTATAGTTGTTGTTGTTGTTGTTGTTGTTGTTGTTGCTGTTGTGATTGCTGTCTAAACATGGCTTCCATTTGAACTTGTGTCATTGCTGGTTGAACAGAAGGAGTTAAAGAATCATCTGAATGTTGGGAGTGGGTTTGATGGCTACCTTCTTGTGGTAACTCCTGAGTAAGAGGAGCCAGATGTGGTTGTATTGTTTGGCACCAATAACACACTGGTAAGTTTATAACAAGTGGGGCTGAGCAATTAACATTAACACATCTTTTGAAGTGGGTTTGTTGGAACAGTTGAGGATCTTGTGGTGCTGAGCAGAACACACAATTCTGAGCAGACAAATGTAACAGAGAGCAACACAGCAAACAAGGTTTACGGGATACTTCCTGTACATGTTGTGGCATTCCACAAAGTGAACAGAATGGGTCATCAGGAAGACGTAATGGTTTTCTACATGCTTTGCAAAGAACAGGTGAAGTTGGAGAATTACCAGAACCTCCAGATTTCTCCGACATTATGTTTTATATCTATGCCTGTGTACAAACACAAATTCTAGTTAATCAATTATCACACTCAACCCACTATTATTAAAATTAATTATTAAACATTAATATCAACATTCTTGTATCTAGTTCCCTCCCCTTTGCAAGAACATCATGATCTAAAGACTATCTAGCATCTAGACAAAACGCTTCCCAGTTTGCTATTAGAATTGGGAACTGGCATCGTTAGTATAAATAGTAAACCACATTATTTAGAGATTAGGAAGGTTTAGGTTTACAGTATGAGTGTCATTGTATGACATTACTTTTATTCTGCTACTTGGGCCCATTGCTGGATTCATTAGAAAACTACTAAATTTTCTAAAATATAGACATTGGCTCTTGTTAGAAAATAGATAAATGATAGGTTTTATAAGAAGAAGGATTACAACGCTTCTTCCTACCTTTAATGATATTAAGAAGACTTACCAGTACTATCTAAAGTCACTCTCGATACTACTTCAGTGTCTGGCTGGTCAGTAGAACAAGAAATGACTACAATCAAATCAAGAGATTTCTTATGAACTGTGACGAAAGAAATGAGAAGTTAAAGAAATTCACTGTCTACCAGTGAATGGACGGGGTCATCCCTCCAAACTTCAAATGGGTGGGGCTGAATTATTAAACAATTATCGTGTAAAAGCAGAAACGAGGGAATACAGAACTAAAATGGGTGGAGTTGAGTTATTATAGGAACTAACCAGAGAGTAGAGTTATTTATTGGTACCTTCTCTTAGTAAATATGAATCTGTTTGTCAAAGACATGTGTAGATTCTATGTAACTTACCTGTTTGTAAAATAAAATAATGACTATACATTAGAGATAATGTAGTTTTTAGAAAGCTCAAAGTAATTCCGATAACTAATGGAAGCACAAGCCACATATCAAGTTTATGTTCATGATTCCTATTACTTATTATTTATTTTATCTTATTTTGTTATATCTTCTTTACCATTTGTTCTCTTACCTGTTTTATTACTACTAATAACCTAACTGAAATTTACCCAAAACTTACCTTACTTGTCTTCATTGTATAATGTGTGTATATCTAAGTACAATAACATTGACTATTACTATTATAAACATATGAAAATAGCAAATTGTATATTTGTGCTATATAATATATATGTAAATCAAAAGTAATTTTAAAAGAGCAGCACATGTACACACACACAATACAACTAGAATAATATACAATTATATATTGTGTCATAAGAACTTGCCATACAACCCTAATAAATTAACTGACATAAATTAATAACAGTACCGTACTACAGTGATCACTCAATAAGTATTATATAAATTGTGTATATGGAAGTTCAATCAAGTATCTACACTAATATTAATCTCTAATATCATGTTCATGTTGTTGTTGGTAGAATACTATAGCTTTCCATGTAGCTACAGCTTGACCAACTGTAATAGTCTGTGAGAACTGTTCTTCAAATTGAGGAGGTAGTCCCTCTAATTTATAGTTATCCAAGTGAGCAACTAATGTATCAATAAGACTACAGACAATATTATATAAAAATGTCTCATAGTTAGATATAATACTTACGGCCAATCCTTTTCCTTAGGGTTTCTATGACGGACATTGGTTTCAATAAACTCATAAAGAAGGTTAAGTAGAGGAGGAATATCAAATTGTCGTAATAACTTTCCGAGTTCCTTCTCTACATCTTTGTCTAATGCTTGTAGAAAGTCTAGACCCAATGAATCAAAAGGCTCCTAGTTAATATAAACACATAATACATTATGTCAGTGTGTAGGTGATCTCTTTACTTGTCTGGATAGAGTGAGTGTCTTAGCCATTTGTACTGATATTGTCTCCCACAGTGATAAGATATGACCCAAACTACAATACTCCATAGCCTATAATAACACAATGACTGTTAACATTGGATATAGCTAATATACCTTCTTGCTAGTAAACTTTCTTTCCATTTTTAATACTTTCTTGACATATTTCTTTAGTTCTGTATTAGCATCAGTTCTTCCAGAGGAGAGAAATCCAATTACTATCTCTACTACATCAAGGCACTCTCTTAAACTTTGCATTGTACGTAGTTCAGTAACTATCTCTGTTTGTTGTCTGACACTGAGTTTGATCTAAAGAAGACACAAGAATATAACTGATGATTAGTGTCTATCTCTATTACCTGTGGTGATACATTCTTCCTAATGTTAGCAAATGTTTCAGCAGTGTACACATCTTTTCTGTATACAACTTGAGGGATTTCTAGTTGAATAAGAGGTTTGCCATGGATAAAACGGTCCACGACATGTTTCTCTAATGCAGGGAGATCATAAGTGACATTTTGTCCTTTTCCATGTTCCAGAGAATAATGACAGTGAGAGAGAACAATAGAGAGAAGTTGATGTTCATACTCCAGGAGGTGACAGTGTTGGATATGACTAACTGGTACCTTGTGTTCTCTCCACATAATACTAAACACATTAGTATCAGATCATACTAATCAATGATATAAGACTTACTCTTTCTTTTGTTTCTTTTTTAACTGAGAGCGACACTTCTCTATAAAGTCATTGTGTACTCCGACTAGTAAATCAACTAAAGCAACTGTACATACTCCTGGACCAGTCAGGGTAGGAATGATATAAGAGAGAGGAAGAGATTCATCCCAAGTAACTCTTGTCAGATATTCAGAGTTAACAGGAACACGTGCTAATAGAAATACAACAGTAAATTGTGGTAATATCTGGTCTATAATATTTACAATGTTCTTTGAGTTTGTCTTTTACTAAACTCCAGGCATTTCTAACACAATCAAGTTTCTCATGGAACTGGTTCCTTTTCTGTTCAGTATGACTTCCTATACTATATCAGTAATATACTAACAAGGTAAGTGATTACTGTACCTTTCCCTAGTTCTCTAATGAACTGTCCTATAGTGTATTCAGCTACATCAGTTTTGTCCAGTCTTCTGTGACTAAGTTCATACATTTGTTGTTGTAGTTTTACAATACCAGGTAGATACTGAGTAGCTCTTAAGAGAGGCTCCTAATAAAATAAGATATTAATGAAGTAATCTTTATATAATACCTGTTTTATGAACTCATGTAGGATAGGACAAGTGTCTTTGTGTGTCTGTAGAGTTTGAAAGAGGTGTTCCAATGTGATCCGAGAACGATAGGTCCACAAGTGAGGGAGAATATCCTTAGGAGATACAGATATTCTCTCATGAATTACATAAAACAAACGATCTCGATCTGTGAAGAGAAGAAGTCAGTATTTTTAATTTACTAGATGGATTGTTAACCTTCTCTCTTGTCATTTACAAGCAGAAGTGTTGTTTGTTGTAATGTCACCTCCAATTTCTAAATAATAAGTTGATATATTACAATATTCATTTAGAGAAGATATTCAGAGTTACTTACATTTAATATAGGTTCAATGTAGACACTATTAAAACATCTCTCCCATTCTGTTCTAGCATTTCTAGCACCTAATGTTGCATATGTGGATACACCAGTAGCTACAGAAAAGTAAAAAGGATTATAATTTCATGAAATCTCTGGTCACTCACGAATGTTACGTTCCTCTGTGACAATATCTTTGAGTATCATATGTAAGATAAGACAAGACTCATCCTTACTCTTCCCTATAGCTCGACTCAAAATATCAATATCACACTGTAAATGTTTCCAGAAGAAGAGAGGTAAGTCTGCAGGTCTGACTTTACCCTTGGTAAGATCTAGTAGACCTTCAATAGCATGCTAATATAAAGACATCATCATTAACTCTACATATTAACATTAGTTATATACCTCATTGTTACATGATGCCCATAATAATGATATATGCATTAGAACTCTAACAATGGCACAGGCTGCTGGAGATAAAATTCTTTCAGATGAAGGGACAGTTCCACGTTGATCAGGATGACCAAGTGCATAGCCTGTTTCAGTAGTATCAGTGCTAAAGAATTGAGTTTCGAATGAGCAGAAAATAGAAGGAACATCTACTCACATTCTAGCTGTTCTGTTGCCAGATGTAAGTTTATGGTTTTGACCTCCAATTGCACATTTACATTGTGGACAATTGTATTGTTGCATTGGTTCTCCACACTGAATGTACAAGTCAAAAAACTGTTACAAATAAACATTATTACATACCTCAGATACAAAGTAAGGATGACCATTAGGACATTCTACATAACAATAAAATAAATTAATATCATGCTGACATAATTAACTTACGATAAAAAGCACCTTTTAAAGCCCCTCGACCTCCTACATTTACTAAAGCACTTCTTACAATTGGTAGACTATCTTCTGGCATAGTAGGTAAAAATGCTCCCTAAAATAACATATTATACTGTAGAGGTATTATACTGAACTACCTTTAATTCTCCTGGACTGTTTATCATCTTAATAAAAGGTTGTAATATAACCAACTTCTCTTTACTCTGTAGTGCAGTAACTACATGTATAATTAAATCAGTTAAGAGTCTATTCTGTGGATTCATTCCTGGTCTCAATAACATGAGTTCTAGTCTACCACAATAAGTATTATCAATAAGAGCCTGAGCTGTCCACATTAACTATAAAATAGAAATACTCAGTGACTGGTACTTCAATGATATAAACATACTGATCTGTTTAATATTTTACACTTCTTTGTTAAACTGGATATTTCTGTCCTCATTTCATCCTTATTACAAAGTAAATCACAGTTCTAATAACATATAACTTACTGTCACTTTCTTAGATTCATCAGTGAAAACACAACTACCAGTGATTACCTGATAGATCCCTAACAACAGAGCAGGAGCATCTTTAGGACTAAGTCCCTGAACAGTAAGTTGAAAAGAGACAATTAAACATGAACAGGATTGTAGCTATAAAATACCTCAGTAGTTTTTTGCAGATTATCTAATTCTTGACCATATGCTGCATCAGTAAGAGTAGTTCTTAATTTTCCATAAACTTGATAGATGACAAATGGATCACTAGTTTGTTGCTCCTAGTTATAATATAATGACCACTATATTTAAAAAATATTACAACTACCTCATTAGATCTTTGTAGATGATGAGGTACTATCCATTGCATAGTTTGATCTGAAGTCAGGTTAGTTAAGAAGGAGATGCCATATTGTCTAGCTAGTTGTTTTACTAAAAACACACCAGGACCAGAATTATCAATATTAACAATGTGATCACTACAACATCTTTTAGCAACATCTAATAGAAGCTGTGTTTCATGTGTATAATAACCCTGATGTCTACTACTAGCTCCACGTTGACAGTGAAGGAGTTCAACCACTACTACAATAGCATATCGTAATTTGGCAATTCCTTCCAAATATTGCAGATGAATACCTCCCTCAACAAAGGGAGCTGGATTGTTCATAATAACTTCTATACCCTCATTCATAACTTGGTGAGCATGCCTGATTTTATCATGTATATAACTGTATTGTTTATGGAGACCATCCTATAAAAAGAAATGTAATGCTGTATGTGTTATTGACTATCTCTTAGTAGTCTACCTCAAAACATTGTATACATAATAAACACAGGCTACGATCATCTTTAATGATTTGTTGTGATCGTGTAAAGTAGTCTTCTAAATGTTCTCTGACTACCTCAGTACTAAAAAGAAATATATGACCAGCTATCAGTATATATATGACTTACTTATGTTCTAGTAGTAGTTGTAATAAGAAGGAACGTATCACTGGTACTTTGTCTACTTTCTCTTTATCTGAATAACTGAAATCTTTGGTCTTGTCTTGTTCAGTGAACACAACAGTTAGTAGTTCTTTAATGAGAGCTGGTTCAGGTGGATTAGATTGACCAAAACAGAGAGAAGACACTACTTCCATAAAGAAAGATTTGCAATATTCACGAATTGTTTTCTGCATATCAGATCTTTACAAAAGAAGATATCAAACTTATTTTGTGGGAGTACTGACTTACGAGTATTTTAATTTTTTTCCTGTATCTCCATCCAAAGCTCGAAGAACTTTCTGTATATTTTGAACAGTTTTGGCTTTTGTAAAATCTGGTTGTGATTTTAGGAACTAAATTAAACAAACGTAATTAGTATTAGGAGAGATTTCATTATGACTTCTCTTACTAGTGCAATTCTTTTTGCATAGCGAACAAGCTCAACAAATTTCTTGTCATCAATTGAAAATTTTGTAACAATATGTTCAACAAAGAGTTGAACTGCTCTCACACTTTGCCAAGAGTGTCTAAAGTTAAACAATGACAACTGATTTCATAATGATACTGCTGTCTGTACCTGATCTCTCTAGTGAGCTCAGCTGTTGGCTCTGCTAGAGTTAATATAGAATCAATTGCATTTTGGCATAACTGTAGTTTGACAAGTCTATGAGGAACATATGCTCTATCATCAGGATCCAATGGTAGTGCTAAATTATTCTCATTGATGGCAACTTTAACAGCATACAGTGGTAACTCCATATACTGTGAACTGTATTCTTCTATAAACACATGCAGAATATCAATTAAGATTACTATAATAATAAATATATAATAACCTATTGCTTTATCCAGTTGTACTAAGATACCAGGTATATGAGTAGTTAGTTGACCAAACCACATAATCTCTTGTTGATATTGATGATATACTACATGAACTGAAGCCAGTTGAGAGAGAAAAGAAGATGGACCACTAATGAAGTCTGGTCCTGTAATAATAGCATGAAGTGCCTTTCCAATGATCTATGTTATTTGGAAAAGATAACAATCAGTTTAACTTATCAGTTGCTAACTTCATATTCCTCATCAGATTTATGATGAGTTATAAAATGAACACTTCTCAAGTAATCATGAAGATAAAGTTGATAAAATTCTATCCAGTGTTCTTCTGACACTTCATTTAAGATAGATGCTACAGGTGTATCTGTCAAGATCTCACAGAGTTGAATGTGGACTCCTTGTCTATGACCACCTAGTGAAATAGTCCAATATAATAAAGATGTCACAGATATGTTATATGTAGTACCTGCAGTGTGCTTGGCACTCTCTAATTTTGAGTCAATAGCTTCTTTAACCAACCAGAAGAAAGGAAATTGACAAGAGAATCGTTCCATAGCTGCTACTCCAGATGTTCCTACTCTGTTGACAGCTGACTGGAAGTCATGATACTCTATTCCTTTGCCCATTGAGAAACTCTCATAACTAAATTGACATAGTTTATCATCAGAGAATACTTGAAGCCACAACTGTTGTAATGGATTGACCTCTTCTTGTCTAGGATGACTACAATTATGATAATAAGATAAAATGTGAATGCTCATATTAATATACCTAGGTTTTATGAGGTCTAAATTTGAGTAGCGATCTGTAAATGAGAGAATGGCTGCAAATATTGGTACAATGACTTCATCAAGTCTTCTCTCCAACACATTCTGAAAAGTTCCTCCAATTTGTAGTTTTCGACCACTCAATGCTTCCTTAAGTACCCATTCCTTGTTTTGATGTATAGAGTCTCTTTCTTTTAACACATTCCTAATGTGTTTTAGTAGTGCTCCATAAAAGGTATGATCATCTATTAAATATATCAATGGATAAGTTGATATCATAACTTAGTGTTTACCAAGAGGATAGGTAGGATTCTGAGGGATCAGATCAAGTAATAATCTAACCCGGTGTGCAGCCCACTCTTTTCTAGTGTCATCATTCTCTACCATTCTAGCTACTGCAGCTTGAATACAGTTATAGAGACGATGGCATTGGTTATGATGTACTCTAGATGGTCTAGTCACTGGTGAGGTATAAGTCTCCATTAAAATGCCTTCATGAAACTAGAGAAATAGTTGAAGATTAATGTACTGTATCCAATAGTCTATATCCAATATCATCAGCTTTCAATTATTTACTTGTGAATTTATTTGTTCCAAGTCTTCAGATTCCATCTCTTCTCCAGTCATATGTTCTGCTAATGTCTCCATATTCTGCTCGCTAATGAGGTCTAATGACTGCTCAGTTATTTCTAGATTATCCAGATCTTCAACCTCCAAATTGACATTTCCCTTGCCTGGCTTTCTGCTTTCTCCTTCTCTCATATAAGGTAAGAAATCTCTGTTATAAAACAGATCACTTATAGGAGCACTCAGAGCATCATTAAGAGTTAGTGCTGTCTTAGGAGGAGCTCGTATATCATCTATATGAGCTGATATCCAGGAACCTCCTTGAAATCCTACAAAGGAAGAACTGTGTTTGTCTGTCTCTCCAGCTTGACGAGGAAGATGAATGATGAAGAGAACATGAACAAAGTCTTGTCCCTCTTTCCACTGATAATTGGCTTTTTCTCTCTCATCATCAATACGATAGCGAGCACAAGCTATAAGATCACCAAATAAGTGACCTGAATCACATTGGATTATCAGGAGTGTGTCCTTCTTGTTATGTTGAGAGAATGCAGGACTATGTGAAGTTCACAACTGTCCATTAATGTAATATAAACTATTTACCTAATTTTGTTACTGAAGTCCATTTCTGTATCAAATTCTTGAAGTAAGAAACACAAGACTTGATCTTCTCTCATATTAATACACTGACATAATTCATTGAGCTCTTGACTAGACAGAAGATGACTATGAGTAGTCACCTAATAATAAGATAATAAAAGAATATAATAATATTATAACTGACTTGTATTAGAAGACCACATTGACCTGTCATATGACTACCATTATGAAGATGATGAACAAGGAACTGAACAATAGAGCCATGATGTTGTTCTGAGAAATATATTTGACTTAATGTTCTTTGATCATCAGCTAATGCTGTATGATGTAATCGAATGAGTGCATCTGGTGAAGCCATTTGTAAGAGAATTCTTTTGCTTCTAGCTAAGACTGCCTCCTTCCATTCTTCAGACTCTTCATCTTGTTTTGGTCTCTCTTGATGTAACTGTTGAGTAGCTTGGAAGATCACAGAGGCTGGAGTGTCATTTTGATAACCAACAAAAGCATCTTGTTCAGTGAACCTTTGAAAAAAATAACTAATTGAAATTAAGATATTTTCTTACTTTGTATCTGCTTGATTAACTTGACTAAATTGATGTACCCAGTTAGTGAGCTCAATAAGTACTTCTTTCTGCCAGTCTAGTAGTACTGTCTCTGTTAGTACAAAGTGTTTCTCAAGACGATTGATAAGAGGAGTTGGAAACTTCTCATAAACTGTGGTTTTCTCTGCTATCAAAATGAGCCTGTAGACATTTTAATATATTAAACTACACAATAAAATAATTGTCATACTTGAAGTCATTGTGTACACGACATTTAACTCTGTGGGTTTGTAGACCCAAGTCTACATAACGTTGACCTCCTCCCAACTGGATGTAATACTGGTTTAACAGGTCATACAAGCTCTCATACAGGTTTTCTAAGTTAAGAAGGATGACAGTACGACCCGTTTCCATACAAATTTTAATTTGATTGATATTACGACAAACTTGAGTGTATTCTCTGTCTTTTGGGAAAGAGCTACCAAATAAAACAAATGGTTCCATTCTTTGTACAATAGATACAGTTTCCTCTAATCCAGATCTCTCTTCATTGACAGTCATTCCTACCTCTTCATGAAGGTAGTGTTTGAGTACTTGTAAAGCTGCATAGTTCTCTGTTAGGAATAAAAGATAACGATTCTCTCTGTAAAGAAAAAAAGTATCAATATACAAACACAATAACTGGTCTCTTATGTACCCATGCCAAGACGTCTCCTTGGTCTGTAGACTCTTCCTAATAAGTCCAAGAGGAGAGCAATCAGGAGAGAGAAGTTCACATTCCTACAACACTCATGTATATAACATTCTCACAATTACTAGTTTACCATTTTACTCAAACCAGTCAAATCAGGTTGATCCTCAATGTTCTTCAAATATCTTTTAAATATCTTGAAAGTGTCAAAATCCTCTAGACCTCCAAAATTTCTTTTTATAGCATGTTTTAATTGAGGTCCTGTTGGTGGCTGCTTGCTCTTTTCACACAACCAGTATAACATTTTGATCAGACTGGAGTTATATTAACTTTAATGATAACATTATCAATAATGGTACCTATAGAAATCTCTTAGACCAAAGAATGCTTTATTAAGTTTGTTCTGTTCATCACAAATAGCTTTGTAAGCAGCTGCTAATGACTGGAAATAAGGATTTAATCTTCCTGTAACAGGATCGTCAGGACAATTAGAACATATTCCTCTGAGAAAATATAATACTAAAACAAATTATGAAACTAACTCTACCTTGCAGAAAGTTCAAGTTCATTTCTATCAGGGTCACCACGAGTTACCATAACTCCTCTGTTCATTTTAGCAGGATCTAGTGCCCAGTTTGAAATACCAATAAATGCAACACGTTGTTCACGTTCTATGATCTAATAGATAAATTGAATACCTCACAATATCTTGACTAGACTCATTATTACCTGTTTAGAGTTATCAGCTCCCTCGGTACCATCTTCTAAAAGTGGATGCAGAGCTTTCAGTGGTAAGTTAGGAGAGTCTTCAGCTAATCCAACTTCATCTAATACTACAACTGACACATAGTTAGTTATATCTTGTTTCTTTTGAAAATTATTAGCAGTATTGAATATTTCAATGACACTTTCAGGAGTAGACAACTGACTACATTGATAGGAAAACATGTGGACCTGCAGAAAAATAGCAACAGAATTAAAGATGTTCAAGCAAAGTAGAATGAAAAACACAATGTAAGCTGAGCATATTTACCTCCTTGAATTCCTTCATCAGATTATGTTCAGAAGATCTTCCTAACATAGAGTCAGCCACAATAGATTTGGCTAAAGACTTTGAACTTCCTGGTTTACCCACTAAGAAGAGAGGGATCCTTAACTCAATGCATATTGCCATCATAAAAACATTTTCTCTCAAAGCAGCATTCCTAGCAATGTTTGGACCTAACTTCATGTTGTCTAAGAGAACATCTTGACACCTAATAAATGACAGGTCAACAACATATTAAAACACACACACACACACCATCTTATTTCATTACAGAACTGTTCTACTCCTCCAGGTACTCCTAGTGGAACCTTAAATTGTTGTACTACACCACGTTCATATTCCTTTCTGTCCTGTAGTCTAGCATGATAGCAAACACTGACAGCTAATATTAAAGCACGAGATATCTCATCAACTCTTTGTTCTTCCTATATATGGCATCAAATAAACAGTAATAAATGTAATAATTATACAGTTTTGCTGACTTCTTGTTGAGCTTTGTCAGCAACTGGTACTGCAAATTGATGTTTCTTCTCACAAAAATGTCTGAAGACAATCATTACACGTTCAACATCTCTTAAACTAACAAAACTGCATTCATCCTGAGAGAAGTAAAAAACTATGTACTCCATCACTTAATGTGCCAATTTACATTTCTTTCCTTCATATATTTCTGTGACCAAGCTAAGACATTAGCCACTGCATCAATAATTTCAACTTGTCCACTAATTTCAGGTATGGTCTGACATCTACCCTTGACAATTTGTTTAGTATAATCCTTCTCTGTTGCATTGTTTAGTTGACCAAAATCATATACTAAAGGTCTCATACTAGGAGGTAACTCAAGTACTCTGTAGACTAGTTGACGAAGAGGAATTTTACCTGAAATATTAAAATCAATTACTTGATATCTAAATTTCTTAATATACTATAAACTTGGGGAGTATTAATACTGGTACTTGATTTTGTCATTACAATGTAATGGTGTATTCATAAGGTATTATACCATATAGGTTAATTTGCATTAACAGAAAGTTACCACTTATTTGGGACATCTATTTATCTATTTAATATGATAATAGCAGAGTATTCATACTCCTGAGGTTATAGTATATTATTATACATGCCTAGTTTTTGCTGTACTTCAGTAGCTTTAACATAAAAACCTAATCCTGCAGACTCAAGTTTCTTAATCATATCATCAGTGTGTCTACGGGAAATAACAATCCATAAATTATATATAAAACCTGTATCTTTACTTTCTATAAGGATTACAAGCAGCAATAAACTTGACATCAGCTTTGATAGATCTACCATGAATACGACGATCACACATAACTTCTTTGATCAGTCCAATAGCTTCAGTTGTGTTAGCTTCATCAAAAAACAGTACAGTATCTATTTCATGATCTTTCCTGTTCTTATCAGCAATTTCTTCAGCATCTTCTACTTTCTCTACGATATCATTCTCTGTAGTACCTCCATGAATCTAAAGTTATTAATATTACTATCATTACAAAGCATTAACAGTAATGACGATACCTTCATAATGAGCATATTTTTCACATGTTCTCCTCCTTGTCTACATCCTTGAGCAGCAAGATCACACATAAATCTTATGAGACGAGTCTTGCCACATCCAGTCTCACCCATAATAACTACTGGAATATTACATCTAAAGAAAAGTAAATGACAATGTCGAGTCATTACAAACATACCTAAATCTCATGTGGATTGCCATTATTTTAATGACATTGTCAACAGTTAGAACATATGTAGGGTCTGGATCAAGACCAGTTTCTAGACCCATCACCATTCCTATTTTCTGTATCATTGTATCTTTACTCCAAGCTTGATAGTTTTCTGATAAATTAACTTGATTATGTTGAAGACCAGTATATAACTGAGGAGTTAAAGCTGCTGCCTCAATGACTACATTTTTAACAGGATCTCGAAGGTCTCCATTGCGAGTTGCATTAAATCCTACAAATGTAATACTCATGCTATCTTCATTGAAGAAAAGATAAGGATGATAGCTAAAATAAGACACAAGAAATTTGTAAATTATTGTAATTGTCAATGTGTTTACTTTTGTTCCCATTTTTTTCTCATATCAATTTGATATTCCTCAAGTTGCTCATGATCAACAATTACTTCCTCATTCTCTGTAGCTACTTCACCTTTCAATGAGGAAGTAGCAAAGTCCTAACAGTATTATAAATATATCTATCATTAACATTGTAGATTGTCATTGTCATTACTTTAGACATTCTGATCATAAACTTCACTACAAATGTCTTCAGTCCAGACATCACATCTCCAACTATATCTTCATTACAGAAAATAGAATTTTCACAGTTTCTCAGCTGAGTATCCAAAAATCCAACAAAGTGTCTCAATTCTGACCAGGAAGGATCTCTAACTCCACATTGACTATCATCACAACATCAGCATTTAAATTAAAGTTTAAAGTTGTTTTTTACAAACTTACGCTAGAAGCATTTGTAAACATTCAACAGGTTTTCCCTCCACTGACTGTAACCTATAAGAAAATCTATCAAGTGACACATGTCCTACATGTCTACGTAAATATTGGTATACTCGCTGGAAGACAGGACTCCTGAACTCTCCAGTATCCATACTACATTTCATAGGATCTGTAATAACAATATGAAGTAGTAGATAAGCTAGGATGTAAAAGCTATTCACCATCTGATTCATTTTGTAATATCTGTAACACATTTCTTGGTGAGAGACATTCCATTGTTGGTAAAATATCAAGTAGAGAAATAGTACATTTAGCAACTTTAACTTCACTCTGTAATATTGTAATTGAAATAACAAGAATTAAAATCAATGTTACCTTTGGTATTGTCACTTCAATAGCATATAAGTGAGCAGGATGACATCTCCAGATTCTACCCTGATTGTCACAGACTGCTTGAAGTATTAATAGAGAAAACAAAACAGTGTCAACTTGTCTTAATACCTATTGAGTTATTATAAAAATAACATCAGTGAAAGAGATTTAGAGAGTCTTACACTAGGTGAGATATCTATGTGAAAGATGATTGCTTGTCCACTACTGTCTTGGTCAGTCATCTTCTCAAATGGATGTTTGAGTGCTTGTACAATGGTATCAAATGTGACCTTTGGACCATGAACTGGTATTATAACATGGTAAGGTCCTTTTTGATCAGTTTTTGTTTCTAATTCCTCAGTCAAACGTTGAATATACAATGACTTGCCCATGCCTGCCCTCTCTGATTTAACCACACGTACATAAGAGCTAATTAGAGAAAATAACATTTGAAATATCAAAAAATATTTACTTTTCTGGATCAACAACAGAAGCTAGTATTCTTTGTCCTTTAAGTCCACTCTGAGGCCAACTGATAAAATGAGTTATAAGATATTGAAAGAAGGTTTGAACAGAGTGAAGAGTAGTAAAAGGTCGTCTATAAAACTGTAGTTTAGATATCATGTGAGATTTATCTTCATCTTCCTTGCTACATATGATCACCAACTTGTAATCTGAGAGGTAAGAGTTATAAACAGTGCCAATATTAGTATTGCATGCACTTACTTCTTTGTCCTTGTGAGAATTCAAACAAAGTTCTCAGTGCCTTATCACAAACTTGATAGGACAACAACTCAGCATGAACTAGACAGAATATTCTGAAGTAGTTAGGATCTCCCATAGCTCTCTTCCATAGTAGAGTAACTTCTTCATCTGTAGTGTGTTCACTACATATAAGTACTTCTTCATGAGTAGGCAATGGGAGTTTCTTATCCTCCATGTATAGAGACAAGACAGTCTTTAGAACAGAATCTTTGTGAGAATATTATAACAATATTAATATATTAGATGATGATACCTGGAGTGGCCACAAGTAAGTTTGGTTCTCCAATTTTGAGTATATCAGAAAACGGTCTGTTCTGATCAACTCGAGCTAAAGGTGAAACATCAATTATTATTTTTTACATTTTGTTTACTTACCTCTGGAGTTGTTACTGAGTTGTTGTAGAACCATACCTAACTCCAATACTGAAAGATATTTTTTAATAGAACTATCACTGCACACAATCTCCACATCAGCACTATTAAAGAGATTTTATAGTTTTGTATTTGTACATTTGTCACTAACTTACAAGCCATCAGATCCACTACTTTGTTGACGACCATACCTTTCTTCTTCTAAAGCCATTGCCCTATCTTCAACTACAAAATCATTAAATCTACTCCTTGGAAATAGTTCACTAAGTTCTTCAGAGTCCTCCATAATAAACTCCATTGCTTTTTGTGTATTGTCTGGATATTGTTCTGCAGCAATTTTACACTCTTCTAAGGAAAATCCTGCCTCTATCAACTCTTTGACAACAGGATGGTTTTCATCAATTGGTATTCGCTCCTTAATTGTAACTTTAGGCATTAGTGACTTTGGATGTTGTTTAACTTCAATATCCATCGGTGGTTCAATGAGATCTATGACACTTGATTCATCTATTGCCATAACTTCATTCTCATCTTCAAAATGTAACTGTTCATCATCACTAGGAACACTATAAGGATCTGTTTTAGTTTCACTGTCTACATCACTGTCAGAGAAATTAAAATTTTCTTGATTTTCATTGCACCACTCTTCAACTGCTTCTTCTAAATCAGGTCGTGCACATCTTTCAAAACCTAAAAGAATAAGGTTTCTAGAATACCCGTATGATTCCTTCAAATTAGCTAAAGTGGCTTTCTGTTTATCAGTAAGTTCATCTTCATTTAATCGAGGCTTAGGACCAGATGTTTTTTCAGTTTCCATAATGTGTTCCAAAACTCCAGATACTGTCGATGAAATTTTATTGTCTGATGATGTTTTGTTATAGATCTTGGTAGTTGTTGTAAGGATATTGTGTGACATATTTTGAGTAGTCAAATTGGTTGGTATAATGGCTTCTTGTTTGTATGATGAGTGAGATGTAGTCTGTTTGTCAAAAGCAGACTCGCCAAGTTCTTGTTCTTGAAGTATAGCACTGACAACTTGGACTTCATCTTTAACTAAATTAGAAGTGATCTCTCTTGAGAGACATCGAAGAAGTGACATCACCTCTGACTTGACTGGTTTAGTAGAATTAGGACTGGTCTTAAACTGACCCAGCTCTTCTCTCAGAGACAGTAGCTGAGGAGTAGTGAAGTAATTGAGTTCATAGAACTGGTCTCTGTGATGAGACAAATCATTCTTCCAGTCCTCTAAATCCTGTTCCATTTTACTGGCTCGACATTGTAGTACTTGCACAACATTGTCAATAGCACAAGGAAATACCATACTCCATCCAATATATTTATCATTACCACATTGTTGCAATGATATTAAAACATCAGCAATTCGACAAACAGTATGAAAGATCTGTGAAGAGTAGAGGTAAACAGTTTTTCATAATCAATTAACTTAGTAGCTTACATCAAGGAATAAATCTACTTTTTGTCTCTCTTCAGATTCTCTTCCAGTAATCAATACTAATTTACTCTCTAGATCCCTCACTTCATCCAAAGTATATTGTAGTTTGTGTATTCTCTTTGTGTTAGACTGTTTCAGTTTCAAGTGAATAGCTGATGATCTACTTGTAAGAATTCCTTTCCTTGAGGTACCAATCTCATATGAGCCATAAGTGATGATGTTTTTCATTTGACCAAATGAAGTGATCTCAACAGATCCTTGTGTCTCTTTTACTGATTGATACCAATCAATTTCACATTCACAAATTCTCTAAAAGAAAAGTTGTAATTCTAACTAGCATAGCTCTTAAAACAAACATTACCATCATTTCTGGTAGAGTAGGAGCATGTTCCAGTGTCTCCCAAATAGTCTTGCAGTGTTCTTGAAGTTGCAGGTAACTTGCAGATTTAGGAAGTTTATAAATAAGAGGACCAAAACCACTTCCCACAGTTCGAAGATATGAGAGCTTATCTGTTGTCATATCTCCTTCTCCACCAGCAGCAGTAGCAAGAGCAACAGTAACAAAGTTTAAAAGACTGTTTACATCTGTAACATGCAAGGATTGAGTTGAACTGTATATAATTCAATATACCTGTAGCTACTTTCCTTATCCATTCTACAATTTTTTGACAATCTGCAAAAGCTTCCAGACACTTTCTCTTTTTATCATCTGTGGCATAGGCTTGTAAGAATCTACTTGCTTCTACTACACTCTGATCAATAGAATCTAGTGTTTGATCACCAAGACATGCTAACGTCTGAACAAAAGAAAATATGCAAGTGTTCATTCAACAACTCTCATATATTTCTTACATGTTTGGCAACTCTTTCAACTAATCTGAAGTCTCCAGTAAGACCCAGAGTATCACGGATTTTAATGAAAGCTTGTGCAGCCTCCTGATAGTTACATAAATCCCAGTATTGTCCCATCTGTTCAACAACAGTTTTGACCCAGATAAAGTTACTAGTGGATTTTCCAGTACAGATACCAACACCAATGTGCAACTTTTTAAGATCAAGATATAATCTTTTTTGATTGGATGAGTAGTTAGCTTTGAAGAGAGTGTCAACAGCTGATAACTTTAACTTTCCTGAGTGAAGATCATCCAGCAATTTGACACATCGATCAAAGACAGGCTTCCATAAAAATTCATTAACTTGTGTAAATTGTAGCATTCCAATATCTTTTCTAACTTCACTAAGTCTCTCTTGCCAGAATCTGTTAAACAGATCATTTGAATGAGTATAGGAGATAGTATAAAATCTTTCCAGATAAGGCTCAATAGGTTTAGCAGTAGGAAAGCACACGACTTGGTATCCACTATCATTTGGAAGTTTTTGGCATAAACAATTGATCTTCTCCTCTCGGAAGTCCCTTTGAAGCATCCTTAACAACTCTGGCTGACCTAGCAAAAGGATTATAAAAATGTGCATGTATAATTGATGGTCCCACTCACCAGTTACTACTTCACCAATATGATTAAGGAAATGTTCCAATCGAGAAGTGTATTCTGTAAAGTGTGCATATTCTTTCAAACGCTGTGCAATGTTCCCTTGCAGTTCAGAAGCTTGAGTTAAAGACACAGATGCCATTGTACTACCGACAGCTTCACATAATTTGTTCATTTGTCCTTGCTTAGATTCAATGTGCTCCAATTCTTTTATTGTGACATTTCCAGATTGTATTTTTCTGCATACACCTTCAAGCTGGCTCAAGGCACAAGTAACAATTAATTGCCAATCTTCCTGTAAACCTTTTTTGATTTCTAGTTGGCTTGCTAATAACAAGAAAAACATAATATTAATAATCCAACCACATGATACATAATACCATGAATTTTCAGGAATCCTGGCCACAGTTCCCATTCCAATAAATCATCAAAAGGGACTTCCTGGTTTTCATGGAAATGAGGATATTTTTTTTTAAGAATGTTTCCAACTAATCCAATAATACGATGTGACTTAGTCTTTATAAGTTGATCCCATCTACGTATACTATGAGCCTAAAAGACAAAAAGATATATACATAGCTTAGCTAATAATACTCAGGTACCTTGGCCTTGGACATAAGCTCATCCAAAGCTTCAGTAGCTATTATCATGACAATATTTCTGAAGAAATCTGGACTTTCTTCTCGAGATTCCACATTAATGAAAAGGTCAATCTTCAGCTCTGGTGGAGGAATTTTTGAAATCCTGTCTTTTACCAAAGATGAAATTAACATTTCTAGCTCTTCGCGCATTTCTTGATGAGGAAATTTCATAGATACAATCTTCTCCCATAACTATTAAAATTAAAAAATGCTACTGTCCAAAAAATATCATTAACCTTCAATTCTTGATCTTCTTTTTTCAATTCAATTGGTATCATCGATCCATTGTACTTCACAGAATATCCAAAAATTGAGCCACCAATAACATCACCCAAAACTATCCACTCCTTTAGCATCACTTCTACCTTTCTCTTGATGTTTTTTATCAAACTAGTACAATTTTCATTCTGATCCTCAAGCATCCGTGCTTTGTGAACGATATACAGCACCAGAGAAATGATTGATTTGATTGATGTTATGACATTATTTGATGTATTCATTAGCTTCTCCTTTAGAGCTTCCATCAAGATAATTGTAGCATCAGCATAAAGTTTAATATCTTGAAAACTGAATCTAACTATTAAAACTGTTTATGAAGCATTTGTAACTTACTCCTTCACATCTTCTTCATGAATTCGTTGCTGAATGATTGCAAATGGCTTCACAAAAAGATCTTGCATCTAATGATCATACATTAAACAGTTAAATATCTAAAACTAAAGGTAAACCTTTTTGTCATTAAAACTGGACAGTTTTATTGAGGAAACAGTTAGTCCCATTCGTTCAGGGATACAAACAATTGAAATATGAAGAGGAATTATCTCACAGAGGTGGCAAAGATCTCCTTGAGGACAAATATAAGGGATTACAGAAAGAAGTTTTGAGTCAAACAAAAATAGACTCTGTAGATCATCACGATGATTTTCAATAAAACTAAACAAAGATAAATAATGAAGTATAAAAACTGAGTTAAAGATTATACTCAACAAATAATTCTACTTCAACTCAAAATTCAAATTATCAACTCTAGCACCAATTAATTTCAATAATCAAGTATATATTACTAAAAATATGAAGTTTCACTATAAAAATTTACCCTGGTTTGTCATTCATGCATGACCTGATGCTTGACATTCCCAATAGAGGATCACCCCATTTAATTGCCTTCAATGATGAATGAAATGGTTCATATGGTTTTAGGTCTTCACTAATAAAATGATATAGCGGCAAAGCTTTGATAACATGGATAACATTTTCACATTTTCTTGATTCAATGACTGTTCTGAGTAAATACTTAATTGAGTTCACAATATACACTCTTTAAAAAAGAAAGTAACAACATTAAAACAATAATAATTATATCATACTTTGAGCCAGGTTTAACCATCAAACTTTGCAAATACTGAAGGTCTTTCTCACCAGCTTTAGGAGACAATGCAACCAATTGAAGTAATATGGTTCTAAGTTCCATAGGAATATGTAAATCCATAAAATCAAGTGATTTATGGAGACAACAAAGTAGTAATAAACCAGAAACTAAACGTTGGTGTGATCCAAGTGATTCAGATGTTAACAACTCAACAGCAATATTCTCTGACCACTCCTTAATTGCCTATAGAAATTTTATAGCAACTAATAAACCAATGTATTTAACTCACATCACTAATTTCTCTCACTACCCATTTTTTCTCTCCTCCGTAATGTTCGATATATTGTAAATAAGCACAGCGGAAAAGATTAATGCAACCATCTGTTGCATCTTGAATATTGAACTTCCCTTTGAATGCACCGGTCAGGAGAATGTCTCTTGTTGGCTTTAAATGTATTTCCATACACTTAGTACGCATAAGTGAAGGGCTTGGGACTATCAATTTTGAATGATCAGATTCAGATCTTTTTACTAAACTAAATAGTTTCCCAATAGTACTACTAATGATGCTACTTTTCTCTTTAGACTCTGGAAATATCATTGTATCAAACTGTCTGTGAAAACCTGAACAACAAGCTTACAACAACCAGTGTAATATAAATTTGGTTACCTCCTTGGCACAACTTTTGTTCAGGTATTTTCAATAGCCTATTGTTTTTGGGATGGTCATAAGGAGGAGCTCCATGAAGAAATTCATAAGGATGACCGACTTCATTCATTCTTGGAGAATACACAACATATTTATATGGAATGCCTAAATATTGTTTCTTCATGAATTCATAATTTACAATTAAAGGATACTTTACAACATGTAAACCATCACCAGCATCTCTAAAAATGATAGTAAAAAATTCAATTAAAAGTAAAATAGTATTCTAAAGAAATTACATACCTAACTAACACAGCAGGACCAATATCAACCTTCCAGTCCCCTAATTCCTTAACTCCAAACCTCATAAAAATACTAGATTTCTCATTTTCCCATTCCCATGCATCCAAGGGAATTATAGCATTGAATTGGACAAACATCGTCTTTTCTTTACTTGGATTTAAAACAGGGAAAGATGCTTTTGGAGGTCTAAAAAGTCAAACAACACTATAGTTACAACAAACACTGATCAAATGACTCACAATACTGGAATATGCTTGGTGGGCTGTTGCTCTTGTTTATCTTTATCTATTTTGTCATTAGAGGTTTTTGGTTGCTGACTGTGATCATCAGGTATTGTTCCAATAAGTCCTCTGGTGGCTTCATTGGTTTGGTTTTCTTTTAAAGGATGTTGCTTATCATGTCCATCTTTGTTTGGTAATGCAGACGATTCATTTTCAAGGGGATTATCATTGTTAGCTGACACTCCAGAGTGAGTAGAGTGTGCTTTTGGATCATCAGTTAAGTTGCTTCCATTTTTCACAACTTTGTCTGTCATGACATTAGGATCCAAAGTGGAAAGGCTTTCAGTTTTTATTTGAGGTTTCTTACTGAGGTCATCCTGGTTTGCAGCTATGGGTGATGATACTGGTGTAACATTTGAATAAGATACTTCTCCAATAAATGAATTGTTGTTACCAGTAGAGTCATCACTTGTACTTGTAATTTGAGCCTGGCTGGCTAACGTTTCATTCTGTCCTTTGTTCACTACCTCTTGTGCTAATGTTAGCTTAGTATTAGGATCATATGATGGATTTTGAGGTGGTGTTGCTAGTAAAGAAGGAGATTCTTCTTCTTTTAGACTCTTTTTTACAACAGGCTCTTCAGTACCATCTGGCTTCTTTCTTTTTCGTGCTTCATTAATACTTTGTTTACTTAATGGCCATGTAGAATCCTGAAATGTTGTGCCCTTTTCATTGGCATCATCTGGCTTTGCTTTGCTTTCATTAGAACTGTCAGTGAGCTGAATAACTTGTGGATTACTCCCCTTCAATTCATTACTACTCTGATCATCAACATGAAGTTCAGGTGGCAATGACACTCCAGGAGCAAGGGTAATTTCAGGTGAAGGAGTTGGAGGTAATTTATGTTGCATTTTATTATTCATACCTTCTATATTGAATGTATAACCAGTATTGTGTTGTGAATCTGAATTCTTACTAGAACTATCAGGAACTACACTACTTTCTGGTAAAGACCCAGAAGGTAATATTGTTTCAGTATTGTCTCCCTGCATACTATTAATATTATTTTGAAATTCTTCATTAGAACTATTGGGTTGAGCGATCTGTTCGCGTACAACAGCTCCTCCTTTGTTTACAAACATTGCAGCACTAGATGATCCAGTATCCTCAGTCTTACTTTTCTTGTCTGGAGAATCAGAAACTTCATTTGTACAATGACGTTTGCCATTAGATGAAGGAGATGATACTGAAGACTTAGGTATAATGTCTGTAGATGGAGACAATTCCACTTCCATAGGAGTAGTATCTAAATTGTTGTCTGGTACAATGGCAGCTTTTCCAGGTGTTGTTGCTGTAGGCAGTACACCAGAAGGAGGAGGAGGACCACTCATTGGAGGTTGCACAGGGACATCAAGACTTACTAAAGAGACCCCATGGTGAGGTTTGTTGGACTGATCTGGATGTGGACCATACATAGCTAACATCTGTTCTCTAGATACAGCAGGAGGAACACTAGAAGTTGCCATATGAGAGTCAGCTGTTATTTTACTTGGCTGATTTTGGGGTTGTAGTGATTTACATCGATAACAAACTGAAAAATCAACCATTAGATAGGCAGCACATTGAGAATTAAAACACTGCTTTAAAGGTGTCTGATCAAATACCTCTTCATCTTGAGGCGCAGAACAAAATGGACAATTTTGAGCTGTAGGGTGCAACAATACATTACACAATAGACATGGTTTTCGTTGTCTTTCTAGTAAAGAAACTCCACAATTCCCACAGTATTTAGCATTAGCAGAATTTGCTTCATTGCATTTCTTGCAAAGAACTCCTTGTAGTGATGATCCACATTCTCCACAGAATTTTACATTAGGAGGGTTTAGGAAACTGCATTTCTTGCAGGGAACATTTTGCCCAAAGGATGTGGCATTATCAGATGACCCTCCTGATGTTTCAGACATCCTGATGAAGAAATAGTAAATATCAACCTTACATGTTACTGTTGATTTTACAGGTAATCTAACAGGTAGTCATAATTACAAAGTATTTTAATGCTTAGGGATTTGGTTAGAGTTTACTATACAGCAAAATACAAACTTTCTTTCAGATGAATAAGCATAATCATCACGTGAAATAATGCCACACCCATTACATGCAACAAACAAAAATTAGAACACATATACATCACAAAGGAGAAAAATTACTCCTTTTAGTTTGAATGGTAATATTAAAACATACCAATGCATGTTTAGCTGTGACTGATGATGCATAAATTAATAATTATCGAGTAACCCAACCCCCAAACTGTATTAACCATTACACGCAAATTCAATACTTCTCTTAGCTAACCACCAAATCATGGTCAAATTGATTCTAATGTTATTATTAAGTATTTATGCTGTTATATTAGAATAATATTTTATATGAAAGAAACTATATCAATGAAAGGTATTTTCTGATCATATGTCCATTACTAATCCTGAGGAAGACCTACCTCTACAGTCAGAGTCCAATATCTGGTTGGATGTCAGTAAATCGAGAGACAACAAATCTAGATAACTTATTAGTCACCAAAAGATTTCCTATGAGGGACAGTTTTTACGAGAAACAACTAACAAAATTCACTGTCTACCAGTGAATGGATGGGGTCATCCCTTGCTTTTTCTAACTTTAAATAGGTGAGGCTGAATTATTAAACATTTATCGTGTAAAAGCAGAAACGGGGGAATACAGAGCTGAAATGGGTGGAGTTGAGTTATTAGGAACTAACCAGACAGTAGAGTTATTTATTGGTACCTTCACTTAGTAAATATGAATCTGTTTGTCAAAAGACGTGTGTAGATTCTATGTAACTTACCTGTATGTAAAATAAAATAATGATATACATCTAGAGATAATGTAGTTTTTAGAAAGGTCAAAGTAACCCCTTAACTAATGATAGCATAAACCACAATATCAAGTTTAATTTGTTCTTAATACATTCATGATTTCCTATTAATTATTATTTAATTTATCTTACTTTGTTATATATATCTTCTTTACTATTTGTTCTCTTACCTGTTTTATTACTATTAATAACTTACCTGAAATTTACCCAAAACTTACCTACTTGTCTTCATTGTAAATCTGTGTATATCTAAGTACAATAACATTGACTATTACTATTAAAAGCATATGAAAAAAGCAAATTGTATATTTGTGCTATATAATATATATGTAAATCAAAAGTAATTTAAAAAAGCAGCACATGTACACACACACAAATTGACACAATACAACTAGAATAATATACAATTATATATTGTGTCATATGAACTGGTCATACAACTCAAATTAACTGTACTGACATAAATTAATAACAGTACTGTACTACAGTGATCACTTAATAAGTATTATATAAATTGTGTATATAGAAGTTCAATGAAGTATCTGCACTAATATTAATCTTTAATATCATGTTCATGTTGTTGTTGAGAGAATACTATAGCTTTCCATGTAGCTACAGCTTGACCCACTGTAATAGTCCGTGGGAACTGTTTTTCAAATTGAGGAGGTAGTCTCTCTAATCCATAGTTATCCAAATGAGCAACTAATGTATCAATAAGACTGAAGACAAAATTATATAAATATGTCTCATAGTTAGATATAATACTTACAGCCAATCCTTTTCATCAGGATTTCTATGACGGACATTGGTTTCAATAAACTCATAAAGAAGGTTAAGTAGAGGAGGAATATCAAATTGTCGTAATAACTTTCCAAGTTCTTTCTGTACATCTTTATCTAATCCTTGTAGAAAGTCTTGACTCAGTGAATCAAAAGGCTCCTATTTATATAAACACATAATACATTATGTCAGTGTGTAGTGATCTCTTTACTTGATTAGATAGAGTGAGTCTCTTAGCCATTTGTACTGATACTGTCTCCCACAGTGATAAGATATGACCCAAACTACAATACTCCATAGCCTATAATAACTCAATCACTGTTAACATTGGATATAGCTAATATACCTTCTTGCTAGTAAACTTTCTTTCCATTTTTAATACTTTCTTGACATATTTCTTTAGTTCTGTATTAGCATCAGTTCTTCCAGAGGAGAGAAATCCAATTACTATCTCTACTACATCAAGACACTCTCTTAGACTTTGCATTGTACGTAGTTCAGTAACTATCTCTGTTTGTTGTCTGACACTGAGTTTGATCTAAAGAAGACACCAGAATATAACTGATGATTAGTGTCTATCTCTATTACCTGTGGTGATACATTCTTCCTAATGTTAGCAAATATTTCAGCAGTGTACACATCTTTTCTGTATACAACTTGAGGGATTTCTAGTTGAATAAGAGGTTTGCCATGGATAAAACGGTCCATTACATGTTTCTCTAATGCAGGGAGATCATAAGTGACATTTTGTCCTTTTCCATGTTCCAGAGAATAATGACAGTGAGAGAGGACAATAGAGAGAATTTGATGTTCATATTCCAAGAGATGACAGTGTTGGATATGACTAACTGGTACTTTGTGTTCTCTCCACATAATACTAAATACAGTAGTATCAGATCATACTAATCAATGATATAAGACTTACTCTTTCTTTTGTTTCTTTAACTGAGAGCGATACTCCTCTATAAAGTCATTGTGTACTCCAACTAGTAAATCAACTAGAGCAACTGTACATACTCCTGGACCAGTCAAAGTAGGAATGAGATAAGAGAGAGGAAGAGATTCATCCCAAGTAACTCTTGTCAGATATTCAGAGTTAACAGGAACACGTGCTAATAGAAATACAACAGTAAACTGCGGTAATATATGGTCTATAATATTTACAATATTCTTTGAGTTTGTCTTTTACTAAACTCCAAGCATTTTTAACACAATCAAGTTTCTCACGGAACTGGTTCCTTTTCTGTTCAGTATGACTTCCTATATTATATCAGTAATATACTAACAAGGTAAGTGATTCCTATACCTTTCTCTAGTTCTCTAATAAACTGTCCTATAGTGTATTGGGCTACATCAGTTTTGTCCAGTCTTCTGTGACTAAGTTCATACATTTGTTGTTGTAGTTTTACAATACCAGGTAGATACTGAGTAGCTCTTAAGAGAGGCTCCTAATAAAATAAAATATTAATGAAGTAATCTTTATATAATACCTGTTTTATGAACTCATGTAGGATAGGACAAGTATCTTTGTGTGTCTGTAAAGTTTGAAAAAGGTGTTCCAATGTGATCCGAGAACGATAGGTCCACAAGTGAGGGAGGATGTCCTTTGGAGCTACAGACATCCTTTCATGAATTACATAAAACAAACGATCTCGATCTGTAAAGAGAAGAAGTTAGTATATTTAATTTACTAGATGGATTGTTAACCTTCTCTCTTGTCATTTACAAGCAGAAGTGTTGCTTGTTGTAATGTCACCTCCAATTTCTAAATATAAGTTGATATATTACAATATTCCTTTAGTAATATACTTACATTTAATATAGGTTCAATGTAGACATTATTAAAACATCTCTCCCATTCTGTTCTAGCATTTCTAGTACTTAATGTTGCATATGTGGATACACCAGTAGCTACAGAACAATAAAAAGATTATGATTTCATGAAAACTCTGGTCACTCACAAATGCTACGTTCCTCTGTGACAATATCTTTGATTATCATATGTAAGATAAGACAAGACTCATCCTTACTCTTCCCTATAGCTCGACTCAAAATATCAATATCACACTGTAAATGTTGCCAGAAGAAGAGAGGTAAGTCTGCAGGTCTGACTTGACCCTTGGTAAGATCTAGTAGACCCTCAATAGCATGCTAATATGAAGACATCATTATTAACTATACATATTAATATTAGTTATATACCTCATTGTTACATGATGCCCATAGTAATGATGTATGCATTAGAACTCTAACAATGGCACAGGCTGCTGGAGATAAACTTCTTTCAGATGAAAGGACAGTTTCACGTTGATCAGGATGACCAAGTGCATAGCCTGTTTCAGTAGTATCAATGCTGAAGAATTGAATTTTGAATGAACAGAAAATAGAAACCAACATTTACTCACGTTCTAGCTGCTCTGTTGCCAGATGTAAGTTGATGGTTTTGACCTCCAATTGCAGACCCACATTGTGGACAATTGTATTGCTGTGTTGGTTTTCCACACTAATATAGCAAATGATACAAAAATAAACCAATGAACATCTTATCATACCTCAGATATAAAATAAGGATGACCTCTAGAACATTCTGATAAAGATAGGACATAACAATATTAGACATTTTGTTTATTCAACTCACCATAGAAAGCACCTCCTATAGCACTTCTTGCAATTGGTAAACTATCTTCTGGCATAGTAGGTAGAAATGCTCCCTATAATAACATATTATACTGTAGAAGTATTATAGTGAACTACCTTTAATTTTCCTGGACTGTTCATCATCTTAATAAAAGGTTGTAATATAACCAACTTCTCTTTACTCTGTAGCCCAGTAACTACATGTACAATTAAGTCAGTTAAGAGTCTATTCTGTGGACTCATTCCTGGTCTCAATAACATGGGTTCTAGTCTACCACAATAAGTATTATCAATAAGAGCCTGAGCTGTCCACATTAACTATAAAGTAGAAATACTCAGTGACTGGTACTTCAATGATATAAACATACTGATCTGTTTAATATTTTACACTTCTTTATTAAGCTGGATATTTCTGTCCTCATTTCATCCTTATTACAAAGTAAATCACAGTTCTCATAACATATAACTTACTGTCACTTTCTTAGATTCATCAGTGAAAACACAACTACCAGTGATTACCTGATAGATCCCTAACAACAGAGCAGGAGCATCTTTAGGACTAAGTCTCTGAACAGTAAGTTGAAAAGAGATAATTAAACATCAACAGGATTGTAGCTATAAAAATACCTCTGTAGTTTTTTTCAGTTCCTCTAATTTTTCACTATATACTGCATCAGTAAGAGTAGTTCTTAAATTTCCATAAATTTGATAGATGACAAATGGATCACTAGTTTGTTGCTCCTAGTTATAATATAATGACCACTATATTTAAAAAATATTACAACTACTTCATTAGATCTTTGTAGATGATGAGGTACTATCCATTGCATAGTTTGATCTGAAGTCAGGTTAGTTAAGAAGGAGATGCCATATTGTCTAGCTAGTTGTTTTACTAAGAACACAGCAGGACCAGAATTATCAGTATTAACAATGTCATCACTACAACATGTATTAGCAACATCTAATAGAAGCTGTGTTTCATGTGTATAATAACCCTGTTGTCTACTACTAGCTCCATGTTGACAATGAAGGAGTTCAACCACTACTACAATAGCATATCGTAATTTGGCAATCCCTTCCAAATATTGCAGATGAATACCTCCCTCAACAGAGGGAGCTGGACTGTTCATGATAACTTCTATACCCTCATTCATAACTTGGTAAGCATGTCTGACTTTATCATGTATATAACTGTATTGCTTATGGAGAGCATCCTATAAAAAGAAATGTAATACTGTATGTGTTATTGACTATCTCTTAGTAGTCTACCTCAAAACATTGTATACATAATAAACACAAACTACGATCATCTTTAATGATTTGTTGTGATTGTGTAAAGTACTCCTTTAAATGTTCTCTGACTACATCAGTACTAAAAAGAAATATATGAACAACTATCAGTATATATATGACTTACTTATGTTCTAGTAGTAGTTGTAATAAGAAGGAACGTATCACTGGTACTTTGTCTACTTTCTCTTTATCTGAATAACTGAAATCTTTGGTCTTGTCTTGTTCAGTGAACACAACAGTTAGTAGTTTTTTAATGAGAGCTGGTTCAGGTGGATTAGGTTGACCAAAACAAAGAGAAGACACTACTTCCATAAAGAAAGATTTGCAGCAATCACGAATCTTCTTTTGCATGTTAGAACTGTTCAGAAAAAAATTTCAGATATATTTACATATATTATAGCTATTTCAGTTTAGATAACTTACGTATATTTTAATTTTTTGCCTGCATCCCTATCTAAAATATTTAGAACTTTTTGTATACCTAAAATCGTTTCAACTTTTGTGAAGTCAGACTGTGACTTAAGAACCTGTATAAATTATTGTTAGCTTGCTGGATTTTGGCAATGTTCAAATCTTACTATTTCAATTCTGTTGGCATATTGGACAAATTCTATAAATCTTTTATGATCATGTGAGCACTTTATTGCTAAATGCTCAATAAAAAGCTGAATCCCTCTTACATGTTGCCAAGACAGCCTGTAGAAAAATGGACAAAATTGTCTAAATTGCATCAATGTATAGTTAGATAATGGCAACTGATTTCATAATGATACTGGTGTGTATACCTGATATCTTTAGTGAGTTCAGCTGTTGGTTTTGCTAGAGTTAATATAGAATCAATTACATTTTGGCATATCTGTATTTTAACAAGTCTTTGAGGAACACAATCTCTTTTTTCAGGATCCAATGGCAGTGCTAAATTATTCTCATTGATGGCAACTTTAACAGCATACAGTGGTAACTCCATATACTGTGAACTATATTCTTCTATAAACACATGCAGAATATCAATTAAGATTACTATAATAATAAATATATAATTACCTATTGCTTTATCCAGTTGTACTAAGATACCAGGTATATGAGTAGTAAGTTGACCAAACCACATAATCTCTTGTTGATATTGATGATATACTACATGAACTGAAGCCAGTTGAGAGAGAAAAGAAGATGGACCACTAATGAAGTCTGGTCCTGTAATAATAGCATGAAGTGCCTTTCCAATGATCTATGTTATTTGGAAAAGATAAAAATCAGTTTAGCTTATCAGTTGCTAACTTCATATTCCTCATCAGATTTATGATGAGTTACTAAATGAACACTTCTCAAGTAATCATGAAGATAAAGTTGATAAAATTCAACCCAGTGTTCTTCTGACACTTCATTTAAGATAGATGCTACAGGTGTATCTATTAAGATCTCACAGAGTTGAGTATGTACTTCCCAACTGTGAACACCTACAAAAGGTCATTGTGTTACAAATACATTGTACACTATACCTGCAGTGTGTTTGGCACTCTCTAATTTTGAATCAATGGCTTCCTTTACCAACCAAAAGAAAGGAAATTGACAGGAGAATTGTTTCATAGCTGCTATTCCAGGTATTCCTACTCTGTGAATAGTTGGCTGAAATTCATGATACTCTATTCCTTTGCCCATTGAGAAACTCTCATAACTAAATTGACATAGTTTATCATCAGAGAACACTTGAAGCCACAACTGTTCCAATGGATTGACCTCTTCTTGTCTAGGATGACTACAATTGTGATAATAAGATAAACTGTGAATGCTCATATTAATATACCTAGGTTTTATGAGGTCTAAATTTGAGTAGTGATCTGTAAATGAGAGAATGGCTGCAAATATTGGTACAATGACTTCATCAAGTCTTCTCTCCAACACATTCTGAAAAGTTCCTCCAATTTGTAGTTTTCGACCACTCAATGCTTCCTTAAGTACCCATTCCTTGTCTTGATGTACAGTGTCTCTCTCTTTTAACACATTCCTAATGTGTTTTACTAGTGCTCCATAAAAGGTATGATCATCTATTTAAAATCAATAATATGATGTGGCATTATCATAAAGTTACCTAGAGGGTAAGTAGGATTCTGGGGAATCAGACTAAATAGTAATCTAACTCGATGAGCAGCCCAGTCCTTCCTAGCGTCATCATTCTCTACCATTCTAGCTACTGCAATTTGAATACAGTTATAGAGACGATAGCATTGATTATGATGTACTCTAAGAGGTCTAGTCACTGGTGAGTTCTTTATCAAAAAAATAAAGGTAAGAAGCTATAAAAAAATTATGTACCTCATCTTGAACTAAATGAATCTTTTCAGTTGAGTCTTCTAGCAATTGTGTTGCTTCAAAAGATGAAGGATCAAATAAAATATGTAAGCTTAAAGATTCTGTTTCTACTTCCATTTCATTATTTCTCTTATCTATATCGTTGATTGCCTTCAGGGGCTGACCACTGATAAGTTCTAATGCCTGCTCATTTAATTCCAAATCTTTAATCTCAGTGATATTTTCTCCTTCACATTGTTCTTTGTTCTCTCCTCTTCCACTCCAAGACTCTCTAACTATAACTGGTTCCTTATAAGGTAAGAAATCTCTGTTATAAAACAGATCACTTATAGGAGCACTCAGAGCATCATTAAGAGTTAGTGCTGTCTTAGGAGGAGCTCGTATATCATCTATATGAGCTGATATCCAGGAACCTCCTTGAAATCCTACAAAGGAAGAACTGTGTTTGTCTGTCTCCCCAGCTTGACGAGGAAGATGAATGATGAAGAGAACATGAACAAAGTCTTGTTCATCATTCCACTGATAATTGGCTTTTTCTCTCTCATCATCAATACGATAGCGAGCACAAGCTATAAGATCACCAAATAAGTGACCAGAATCACACTGGATTATCAGGAGTGTGTCCTTCTTGTTGTGTTGAGAGAATGCAGGACTATATGAAGTTCATAACTGTCCATTAATATAATATAAATTATTTACCTAATTTTATTACTGAAGTCCATTTCTGTATCAAATTCTTGAAGTAAGAAACACAAGACCTGATCTTCTCTCATATCAATACACTGACATAATTCATTGAGCTCTTGGCTAGACAGAAGATGACTATGAGTAGTCACCTAATAATAACAGAATAAAACAATATACTAATATTATAACTGACTTGTATTAGAAGACCACAGTTATCTTCAATATGACTACCATTATTAAGATGATGAACAAGGAACTGGACAATTGAGCCATGATGTTGTTCTGAGAGATATATCTGACTTAATTCTTCATAGTTATCAGCAATTGCTGTACGGCATAGTCGAATGAGTGCATCTGGTGAAGCCATTTGTAAGAGAATTCTCTTGCTTCTAGCTAAGACTGCTTCCTTCCATTCTTTAGAATTTTCATCTTGTTCTGGACTCTCTTGATAGAGTTGTTGAGTAGCAAGGAAGATCACAGAAGCTGGGGTATCACTTTGGTAGCCAACAAAAGCATCATGTTTATTAAACCTTATTAAACAATCATAAAACTATTTTCTAATATCTACAACAAAACATACTTTGTATCTCCTTCAGTAACTTTACTAAACTGATGTACCCAGTTAGAGAGCTCAGTAAGTACTTCTTTCTGCCAGTCTAGTAGTACTGTCTCTGTTAGTACAAAATGTTTCTCAAGACGATTGATAAGAGGAGTTGGAAACTTCTCATAAACTGTGGTTTTCTCTGCTATCAAAATGAGCCTGTAGACATTTTAATATATTAAACTACACAATAAATAATTTGTCATACTTAAAGTTATTGTGTACACGACATTTAACTCTGTGGGTTTGTAGACCCAAGTCTACATAACGTTGACCTCCCAACTGGATGTAATATTGGTTTAACAGGTCATACAAGCTCTCATACAGGTTTTCTAAGTTAAGAAGGATGACAGTACGACCCGTTTCCATACAAATCTTAATTTGATTGATATTACGACAAACTTGAGTGTATTCTCTGTCTTTTGGGAAAGAGCTACCAAATAAAACAAATGGTTCCATTCTTTGTACAATATGTGTATTCTCCTCCAATCTGTCAAATCTCTCTTGATTGACAGCCATTCCTACCTCCTCTTGAAGATAGTGTTTGAGTACTTGTAAAGCAGCATAGTTCTCTGTTAGGAATAAAAGATAACGATTCTCTCTGTAAGAAAAAGAAAGAATTGATTTTGAAATACAATAGCAAGTCTCTGATGTACCCATGCCAAGAAGTCTCCTTGGTCTGTAGACTTCTTCTAATAAGTCCAAGAGGAGAACAATCAGGAGAGAGAAGTTCACATTCCTACAACACATCATATATAACATTCTCACAATTACTAGTTTACCATTTTACTCAAACCAATCAAATCAGGTTGATCCTCAATGTTCTTCAAAAATCTTTTAAATATCTTGAAAGTGTCAAAATCCTCTAGACCTCCAAAATTTCTTTTTATAGCATGTTGTAGTTGAGGTCCTGTTGGTGGCTTTTGGCTTTTCTGACACATCCAGTACAACATTTTGATGAGACTGGAGTTATATTGACTTTAACAATAACATTATCAATAATGGTACCTATAGAAATCTCTTAGACCAAAGAATGCTTTATTAGCTTTGTTCTGTTCATCACAAATAGCTTTGTAAGCAGCTGCTAATGGCTGAAAATAAGATTTTAATCTTCCTGTGACAGGATCATCAGGACGATTAGAACATATTCCTCTGAAGAAATATAATACTAGAACAAATTAAGAAACTAACTGTACCTTGCAGAAAGTTCAAGTTCATTCTTATCAGGGTCACCACGAGTTACCATAACTCCTCTATTCATTTTAGCAGGATCTAGTGCCCAGTTTGAAATACCAATAAATGCAACACGTTGTTCACGTTCTATGATCTGATAGATAGATTGAATATCTCATAATATCTTGACTAAGGTCTTGTTACCTGTTTAGAGTCATCAGCTCCCTCAGTACCATCCTCTAAAAGTGGATGTAGAGCTTTCAATGGCAAGTTAGGAGAGTCTTCAGCTAATCCAACTTCATCTAATACTACAACTGATACATATTTAGTTATATCTTGTTTCTTTTGAAAGCTCTTGGCAGAGTTGAATATTTCAATGACACTTTCAGGAGTAGACAGCTGGCTACATTGATAGGAGAACATGTGGACCTGGACAAAGAAGTTCAACATGATGCTAATTTATAAATTTAAACCTCTTTAAATTCTTTCATCAGTTCTTTTTCAGACGATCTTCCCATCATAGAGTCAGCCACAATAGATTTGGCTAAAGACTTAGAACTTCCTGGTTTACCCACTAAGAAGAGAGGGATCCTTAACTCAATGCAAATTGCCATCATAAAAACATTTTCTCTCAGAGCAGCATTCTTAGCAATATTTGGACCTAACTTCATGTTGTCTAAGAGAACATCTTGACACCTAAAAAAGGAGAGGTCAACATCTTTAAAAAGTCTCTTTTATATACCATCTTAATTCATTACAGAACTGTTCTGCTCCTCCAGGTACTTCTAGTGGATCCTTAAACTGTTGTACTACACCATGTTCATATTCCTTTCTGTCCTGTAGTCTAGCATGATAGCAAACACAAACAGCTAATATTAAAGCACGAGATATCTCATCAACTGCTAGCTTATTCTAAATTGTGGAATAGTCATCACCTATCAAGTATTATATCTTACTTCAGCCTGAGCTTTATTAAGAACTTCTTGTATAAACATGTGTTTCTTCTCACAGAAATATCTAAAGACAATCATTACACGTTCAACATCTCTTAGACTAACAAAACTGCATTCATCCTGAGAAAAGTAAAGAACTATGTACTCCATCACTTAATGTGTCAATTTACATTTCTTTCCTTCATATATTTCTGTGACCAAGCTAAGACATTAGCCACTGCATCAATAATTTCAACTTGTCCACTAATTTCAGGTATGGTCTGACATCTACCCTTGACAATTTGTTTAGTATAATCCTTCTCTGTTTCATTGTTTAGTTGACCAAAATCATATACTAAAGGTCTCATACTAGGAGGTAACTCAAGTACTCTGTAGACTAGTTGACGAAGAGGAATTTTACCTGAAATATTGAAATCAATTACTTAATATCTAAATTTCTTAATATACTATAAACTTGGGGAGTATTAATACTGGTACTTGATTTTGTCATTACAATGTAATGGTGTATTCATAAGGTATTATACCATATAGGTTAATTTGCATTAACAGAAAGTTACCACTTATTTGGGACATCTATTTATCTATTTATTAGAGATATGATAATAGCAGAGTATTCATACTCCTGAGGTTATAGTATCTATACATGCCTAGTTTTTGCTGTACTTCAGTAGCTTTAACATAAAAACCTAATCCTGCAGACTCAAGTTTCTTAATCATATCGTCAGTGTGTCTACAGGAAATAACAATCAATAAATTATATATAAAACCTATATCTTTTACTTTCTATAAGGATTACAAGCAGCAATAAACTTGACATCAGCCTTGATAGATCTACCATGAATACGACGATCACACATAACTTCTTTGATCAGTCCAATAGCTTCTGTTGTGTTAGCTTCATCAAAAAACAGTACAGTATCTATTTCATGATCTTTCCTGTTCTTATCAGCAGTTTTTTCAGCTTCTTCTACTTTCTTTACTATATCCTTTTCTGTAGTACCTCCATGAATCTAAAGTCATTAATATTACTATCATTACAAAGCATTAACAGTAATAATACCTTCATAATGAGCATATTTTTTACACGTTCTTTTCCTTGTATACATCCTTGAGCAGCAAGATCACACATAAATCTTATGAGACGAGTCTTGCCACATCCAGTCTCACCCATAATAACTACTGGAATATTACATCTAAAGAAGATTAGATAACAATGTCCAATCATTACAAACATACCTAAATCTCATGTGGATTGCCATTATTTTGATGACATTGTCTACAGTTAGAACATATGTAGGGTCTGGATCAAGACTCCATTCTAGACCCATCACCATTCCTATCTTCTGTATCATTGTAAATTTATCCCAAGTTTGATAGTTCTCTGATAAATCAACTTGATTATGTAGAAGACCATAATATAATTGACGAGTTAAGGCTGCTGTCTCAATGACTACATTTTTAACAGGATCTCGAAGGTCTCCATTGCGAGTTGCATTAAATCCTACAAATGTAATACTCATGCTATCTTCATTGAAGAAAAGATAAGGATGGTAACTGAAATAAGACAAAAGAAATTTGTAAATTATTGTAATTGTCAACGTGTTTACTTTTGTTCCCATTTTTTTCTCATATCAATTTGATATTCCTCAAGTTGCTCATGATCAACAATTACTTCCTCATTCTCTGTAGCTACTTCACCTTTCAATGAGGAAGTGGCAAAGTCCTAACAGTATTATAAATATATCTATCATTAACATTGTAGATTGTCATTGTCATTACTTTAGACATTCTGATCATAAACTTCACTACAAATGTCTTCAGTCCAGACATCACATCTCCAACTATATCTTCATTACAAAAAATAGAACTTTCACAGTTTCTCAACTGGGTATCCAAAAATCCAATGAAGTGTCTCAATTCTGACCAGGAAGGATCTCTTACTCCACATTGACTGCCATTGTATCAACATGACTGTAACATGAAAAATTGATTATGTTTACTTACGCCAAAAGTATTTGCAGACATTCCACGGGTTTTCCCTCTACTGACTCTGGCATGTAAGAAAATGTGTCAAGTGATATGTGTTCCATATGCCTGCGTAAATACTGGTATACTCGTTGGAAGACAGGACTCCTGAACTCTCTAGAATCCATACTACATTTCATAGGATCTGCAATAACAATATGAAGTAGTAGATAAACTAAGATGTAAAAGCTATTTACCATCTGATTCATTTTGTAACATCTGTAATACATTTCTTGGTGAGAGACACTCTGTTGTTGGTAAAATATCAAGTAGAGAAATAGTACATTTAGCAACTTTAACTTCACTCTGTAATATTGTAATTGAAATAACAAGAATTAAAATCAAGGTTACCTTTGGTACTGTCACTTCAATAGCATATAGGTGAGCTGGATGACATCTCCAGATTCTACCCTGACTGTCACAGACTGCTTGAAGTATTAATAGAGAAAACAAAACAGTGTCAACTTGTCTTAATACCTATTGAGTTATTATAAAAATAACATCAGTGAAAGAGATTTAGAAAGTCTTACACTAGGTGAAATATCTATGTGAAAGATGATTGTCTGTCCACTGTCTTGGTCAGTCATCTTCTCTAATGGATGTTTGAGTGCTTGTACAATGGTATCAAATGTGACCTTTGGACCATGAGCTGGTATTATAACGTGGTGAGGTCCTTGTTGATCAGTTTTCGTTTCTAATTCCTCAGTCAAACGTTGAATATACAATGACTTGCCCATGCCTGCCCTCTCTGATTTAACTACTCGTACATAGGAGCTAAATTAGAGAAATTGAAACCTAAGTTAGTATATCTTATAAATTCTTACTTTTCTGAATCAACAACAGAAGCTAGTATTCTTTGTCCTCCAAGTTTACTCTGAGGTCTTTTGGGCCAACTAATGAAGTGACTTCTAAGATATTGTGAAAATTTTTGAACAGAAAAAAGAATAGTAAAAGGTCGTCGATAAATTTGTAACTTAGAAATCATGTGAGATTTATCTTCATCTTCCTTGCTACATATGATCACCAACTTGTAGTCTGAGAAAAGTCAGAAACATAACATTGTAGATTTAGTGTTCACTTACTACTTTGTCCTTGTGAGCAATTAAATAAACTTCTCAGTGCCTTATCACAAACTTGATAAGACAATAGCTCAGCATGAACTAGACAAAATATTCTGAAGTGGTTAGGATCTCCCATAGCTCTCTTCCATAGTAGAGTCACTTCTTCATCTGTAGTGTGTTCACTACATATTAGAACTTCTTCATGAGTAGGCAATGGTAGTTTATCATCCTCCATATAAAGAGACAAGACAGTCTTTAGAACAGTATCTTTGTGAGAAAAAACATTATAACAATATCAGTATAATAGATGATGATACCTGGAGTGGCCACAAGTAAGTTTGGTTCTCCTCTTTTGAGCCCTTCAGGAAATGGTCTACTTTTATCAACTGAATCTAAAGATCAAAGTTAAAAATACATTCAAAATATTGCAAAATACCTCTGCAGTTATTATTAAGTTTTTCAAGAGCTCTACCAAGCTCAACAAGTGAAAGATATTTTTGAGATGATGTATCACTGCATACAATTTCCATATCAGTAACACTAAAAATACAATATCAAGTTATAACTTTAACATCTGTAACTTACCCTCTTACAGGTGAAGTGTCAGATCCACCACTGAATTGACGACTATATGTTTGTTCTCCTTCCAAAGCCATTCCACTCTCTTCAATTACAACCTCATGATGCTTTGGAAATAGCTCACTAAGTTCCTCTGGATCATCTTCTAAGCAATGTAAATAATCCATAGCTTTCCTTGTGCTGTCAGGATATCGTTCTACAGCATCTTTACATTGTTCTAATGGAAATCCAGCTCTCAATAGTTCCTTAACAATGGGATGATTTTCATCAACTGGTATATGCTCTCTGATTATCACCTTTGGTATTGATTTTTTATGTATCACAGCCTCTTGTTCTGACTCTACAAAAGGTTCAAAAGATTGCTGTGTGTTAATTTCATTTATTGCCATATCTTCCTCCTCATTCTCTGATGATATATATTCATCCTCATAACTGTACTCATCTAAATTAGCTTCACTCTCTCCATCACTGTCAGAGAAATCAAAATCCTCTTCATGATCATAACACCATTTGAGAACTGCTTCTTCTAGGTCAGATTTTGCACACTTTTCAAATGCAAGAAGGATAAGCTTTCTTGAAAAATCAAAACTCGCTTTTAGGTTATTTAGTATAACCATTTGTTCCTCTGTCAGATCACTTTCATTTAATTGAGGGTGGGGACCAGATGAAGTGGCTTTCATTACAATGTCCAGCATGTCACATTTAGCACTTACTGATGGCTGGTTGTCAGAACTGTATGATATATTCAGATCATCATCTAATTCATTAGTTGTAGCTAGAACGTCTTGAGTGCTGTTGTGAGTAGTAACTTCCATTTCTTCATTAACAGAAAAGATATCTCTCAAATGAGTTTCAACCATCCTTTGATTTATTTCCTGTGACAAACATTGCAGTAAAGCTATCACTTCTTGTTTCATTGGCAATTTATGGTCAGGATTTTTAAAAGGACCTAGCTCCTTGCGAAGCTGTAGAAGTTGTTGGGTTGTATAATAATTCAGTGAATAATATTCCTCCCGTCTTTCTTCCACTGTTTTTTTCCACTTCTTAAGATCATTTTCCATTTCATGCAAAATTTCTGTTAACTGGTCCACAACTCCATCAAGTTTACAGGGAAACTTCAACACCCATCCCATATACTTAATGTGGCCAGTTAGTTGCAAGTCACTTAATACATCTGCTATGCGACAAACAGTGTGGAACACCTAATTAGAAATTTGTAATCAATGTAAAACCTGAAGCTGCCATGTACAGTATATAATATGTCACTTACATTTAAGAAATGAACAACTTGTTCTCTCTCTTCTGACTCTCTTCCAGTTATCAAAACAAGTTTGCTTTCCAAATCTCTTAGCTCATCTAATGAGTACTTGAGTTGTGGTAGAGGCTTGTCATCTTGTTCCAAGTCCATTCGAATTAATTCTGACAGCTTTGAATGAACTCCCAACAACCTAGTTCCAATTGTATAACATCCATAATCCTTGATATTCTTCATCTGTCCAAAAGATGACTTCTCTACAGAGCCCTGAGTGTCCTTTACTGACTGATACCAGTCAATGCATTTAGCACAGCCTTTCTGTATAGTCACAATAATAAGTTTAGCACAAATATGTATTTGCTTACCATCATTTCAGGTAGCTTTGGATAGTGTATTAAAGCATCCCACAGAGACTCACATCTTTTTACTAGCTGTTTGTAGCCTGTCTCAGGAGGTAGTTGGTAAATAAGTGAGGCAAATCTGCTACCAACAGTACGTAAATTAGACAAACGATCTCGAGTGAAATCATCCTCTCCACCAGCAGCAGTAGCAAGGGCAATAGTAACAAAATGTTGCAAATCTTGCACATCTATTGTAAATAATGATAGAAGAGTATCTGCTCAACAAACTATAAAATATGTACCTTCTGTCTCATTTCTGATCCATTTTACAATTTCCTGACTCTCTGCAAATACTTTTAGACATTCAAGTTTTCGAGGATCAGAGCTAATACCATGTAAGAACCTTCCAGTATTAATCAAATCATCAGTAATAAAATCTAAGCTCTTGTCATGTATTGATGTTGTGAACTAATTAACAATGAATTAAGCAACATAGATTTAATAAGAACTCACTTTAGCTGCTAGTCCCTCGACTATTTTAAAGTCTCCTGTAAGTTCTAGTGTGACCTTCAAATCCAAAAATGCTTTGGCAGCACTTGCATGCTGTCGAAGAGAGCGATATACCTGCATTCTCTGAACACAGCTCTCAATCCATTTGTCATCTGGTATTCTTGCCTTTGTACAATGACAAATACCCTTTTCTAAATATTTAATTTCTGATATTAGTTTGTCTTTAGTATAGCTATCAAGAAGTTTATCAACTTCATCCAATCTAATACTTTCATCCTGTAAACTTTCAAGAAATGCACAACACTTCATAAAGGCAGGTTCCCAAACATGTTTCACAACATCAACAAGTTGTAGTGGCCTATTCTGTACATTCTTTTTTTCAGTATCCCAGTAATCATTGAAAGTGTTGTTTGGGTATAATTTAGTTAGTACTGTAAACTGAGATATAATAGGAATCAAAGGATCAGCCAACTGAAAGTAATGATAAGTCATTGTCCCTTCAGCTTGTTGGCAAAGTGATGAAATACGTTCCATTTCAAAATTCGTGTCTAGTTCATCTCTGATATCTCTAAGGTCTATGAAAAATTAACTATTCTACATCATTAATAACATTAAACTTACCTGGAATGTTTAGATAATTAAGATGCTGAACAAGTGTACTTAACTTCTCTTGATATTCCATAAAAGCAGAATATTCACAAAGTCGGATTTTTAATGATTCACTGATGCTCTCATAAGAAAAAATTAATGCTTCTGGATTATCAGTAGGCTGCTTTGTTTGTGAAGTAATTGCTTCACACAACTTCTGGACTTCATCTTTTTTGTTCTTCAGTTCCTTCAGGACATTAGCAGTGACAGAACCATCTAGTACAGATGAGCAAACACCGGTGAAGATTGTGTAAGCAGTATCACAAATTTGTTGATCATCTTCAGAAAGACCTTCTGTTGTGAATGATTGTTGCTTAACTACAAAGTTTATATTACAACAATATGTAGCTATCATAGTTATAATATTCAGACCCACCATGCATTTTTAGAAATGTAGGCCAAAGTTCCCATAAGAGAATATCGTGAATGGAGAATTGATGAGAATTAAAGTTGGGATATTTCTTTTTTAGCATACTTCCAAGCAATTTTGACAGGTTTTTTGACTGTTCCAATTTTGATACACTCCAATCATCCATTCTACCCCCCTACACAGAACAAAGAATTATGAACATTGACAAAGACATCTAATTACTGGCTTAAGAACAAGTTGCTCAAGGCTCTGTACAACTTCATTAAGCAACAGATCTGTTATTAATGGATTAGTATTATCACGGCCTTCAGCTCGAGTTAAGAGTTCAAGTTTCCATTCTGAAGACAGCTAAAAATATGAAGAAAAAAATTTAGGTATATACAAAGCACATGCACACAATTACATTAACTACTCGACTTTGAATGATATCTAGAACCATAGATTCCCAGTTACTTCGAAGATCAGCAGGGCAGTCAATAGAAAGAACATGATCCCACAACTATTCAGAAAAAATAGTGTACACATAATAATGTATAAAATTATTAGACCTCAAATTCTTGTTTTGGATACTGTAGTTCACGCATGTTATAATTAAAAAATGATTGCTGGACTATACTGTTTCCAAAATGAGAACCTCCAATGATAGAACTGACATAACATTTCAGACACTTCATCAGTAAACTGTACACTTCGTTTTGTTTTCTTTTTATAAGCTGATAAGATTCCTCAGAGTTATCAGTATTTTTGACAACCAAAAACAAAACTTGCAGTGTCAATGAAAAACTGTCCACAAAAAGTTCTGAATATGTTCGTTTGTCCTTCGTAAAAACTTCTCGCACATTTGACATTAAAAGACATGTTGCATTTAAAATATCTTGTGCTTCTGGAAAACTATTATGAAAAATAATTATGATGAGATAACATGTCTATACAACATATATTAAGCCTTACCTTACTTCACTAGATAAAGTTTTTTTGGTAATAACAGCAACAATTACTTTCGCCTATACAACATGAAAAATAATTCAATATACATAACCATGATGTGCTACAACAAAGACTTACATATTCTTTTCTCAGAGATGATGGATCAAATCTCAAAATGTATGCTATCCTTGAAATTGAGTAAAACAGATGAAGTTTTGAAAACAACTGCTGGTACTGGATGATTGGACATGTGTGTACAAACTGTGGCAATAGCAATGGGTCCAAGTAGAAGAAGGGTTCCAAATGATGGTAAATTTCTAAAAAACTTTTCAAAGAAAATTGATAAGTATACATAATTAATTACAATTTTACCTAAATTTCAGATTTGAGCCAGCAAACTTTAGCTTGTACAGTAGATTATCATTATCTTGGTTGAACCATTTTACATCTTGCGGACTTTTTGGAGGACTCCCAAATGGTTCACTTTTTCCACTAATAATATGATAAATAGCTAATACTTTGAAACAAATTGTCAAATAATCAGAGGCAACTCGTACATTCATCAGACGATTACAATATTTACTAACCCCTTGTAGAAGAAGGCCCCTATATAAAATTTAGATTAATTATGTTTGCATTATGTTAATTAAAGCCAAGTATTACTTTGATTCACTATTCTGTTGGAACAATTTTGTCAATATATCAAGCTCATGGCATTGACGATTACGAATGTCTGGTTGAAAATCAAATAACTGGAATAGGTCTGCAACTGATTGATGACGTATTTCATTAATTTCAACTTTTTGGAGATAGCACACAATCAGAGATGCAGAAATAATTCTTTTAATAGAACTTCTTTCCTCAGTAGAATTGTTGTAATGCTCAACAACAGATAGCATCAATATCTTGAAGTTCTAAATATTTATAAAATTATCATGATTATCTTATGATGATATAATCACATACTTCTTTAAGATTCTTAGATTTCCATACTTTGGAGTATGTGAATAGTTTCTTTGGAGTTCCATCTTGTATGCACAATTCATGCAAACAGTGATATATTTGATGTACATCTTTAATTAGGTCATCTGGTTTGATTGCCATATCAATAACACCAGTTTTAAGAACCTTTAAATGGTCATTGAGATACACTTCTAAACAAGTTTTCCTAATATGTTCCATGTCAGGTAATGGAAAAACATCATCAGAGTCAGGCAAAGTGGCTTCTGGTGATTCATTTTTAGTGCTCTGATCTGCTTGTGAGAATCCTGGAAGCATTCCTTTAATAGAAGACCATGCAGATTTTATACTTTCCCAAGTACTCTTTGCTTCCTGAATTTTTGCTTTTGGTAAAGATGGATAGATTAATGTATCGAATTGATGATATACTCCTGTAAGTACAAATAAAACACTTGCAACAAATGATTGGTAATTACATATAATGACCTTGAGGTGGATGACAACCAACAGAAAGACGTAAAACACGATTTACAAAATCACCAGATACACCTTCAAATGAACTATAAATATACTCAAATTGAGCATCATTGTATCCAGCATTAATGGTTTTAGGTGTATAAACACAGTATTTGTATTGAATGTCTCCATATACATCAATATGATTTACTTTTAGAGAGCAGTTTAGTTCCAATAAACCATGTCCCACATCTCTATGATATTGAAAAAATTATAAACTGAATCAGATTAACATTTATATTCATACCTGACAATTACCATTGGTCCACAATCAAATTGAAAGTTACCAAGCCTACTACTGCCAAATCTTATATACACATCTGAAATGTCATCCCATTTCCAAAGTGGAGAAGGCAAAAGGGCATGAAAAACAATAGTTATCATGTTTTCAGGTTCACTTTCCTTGAAACCAGGAAGAGTAGTTGATATATTTGGTCTAATAATAATACTATAATAGTATGGGACACAACCAATAATTGACTTACCTGTTAGTAATTACCTCCTGTATTTGTTTAGTATTAATAGACTTGCTTTCTGAGTTTTTGTCTTCTTTTTCTTGGTTTTCGCTTTTCTTCTTTTTATTTTTACCTGTACCAGAAAAAAGTTCATCTTGTTCATCAGAAGGTTTCTTTCGATAAACCACTGATTCCTATATAAGGATGACAAAATCATAATTTGATATGCTACAATTTTGTATATATACCTGTGATCCACTTTCATTTGTTGTGGAAGATATATTATTAGGATTTGCTCCACTTAGACTACTCCCATTTGGTTGATGTTGAGATTCAATACCAGGTGGGGAAGAAGAATAATCTGAATTAGGCTCTCCTCCAATGAAAGGATGAGATGAAGCTGTTTCCAAAGGAAGCTTGTGTGGTACAGGAGAAGAAACAGGAGTGTCAAAAACTTCAGAAGAACTTGTCACCTTTATAGACACATGTTCAGAAGTGTTATTGTTATTATTCTCCCTTGACACAGTGGTCACATTCGCTTCATTATCTGAATGAGAAATGGATGAATTGTCAACAGGAGCAGCAGAATCATCATCAGTGTTAACACTTGGAGGTGGAATTTTATCATCAACTTTATCATTATCTTCAATGACTGGCTTTTTGGATGTAAGTGGCTCATCTTGATCTGTTAGCAAAGAAATGTCAGCTTCCTCCTTTTTTCTTTTTCTCTTTTGCATTTCTTTGGTTATCTCATCTTTTGTCATTGTCAACTGAACAGAGGATTTTTCTTTTGGATTTACACCTTCCCTGTTAAATTCTGACTGAATCATAGATCTCAACGATTCAGCTCTGACTTTAGCAGAGTCATTTTCAACCTTGTTGGTAATAGAAGATCCAGACTGGGATGTTACCTTGTCATCTGGAACTTGAGGTAATTGTAGAGGGCCTGGTGATTGAGATGACACAGTAATTGACTGATCACTACTAGATGAGCCAAATATCATTTGGTTATTTGAATTTATTTCAGTCTTAATTGTAGCAGCTATAGGATTAGAAGGATATGATGAACCTGGAACAAGTACTTCATCACCATGTATTCCATACGTTGGGTCACTATGACTTAATTGTGTTTCTGTGCTTCCTGAAGGAATGACGTTTTCTCGTAACACAACATTGCCCTTCTCAGTAGTATATAAAGTGGCACTAGAACCATCTCCTGACCCTGTATCTTCTATTTTGATCCTTTTTTCTGACATTTCAATAGTTTCTTTATCAGTCAGTAATTGGCATTTGCCATTAATTGGAGGGCTAGTAAGTGATGGAGTCAAAGAAGAAAACGAAGAGGAAAGAGAAGGAGGAGGAAAGAGATTTGAAACTGTTTCAGTTGAATCAACTGAAGGTAGCACAGGCATAGATGGAGTCAATGCCTCAGGATTAACCAGAGGTAATGGCCGTGCCTCAATAACACTAGGATCAACTGGAGGTTGCATAGGAGGCTGTGTCTCAGTAACACTAGGATCAACTGGAGGTAACATAGGAGGATGTGTCTCAGTAACACTAGTATCAACTGGAGGTAATGTTGGAGGCTGTGTCTCAGTAATACTAGGATCAACTGGAGGTAACATAGGAGGCTGTGTCTCAGTAACACTACTGTCAATTGGAAGCATTGTAGGAGGCTGTGTCTCAGTAACACTAGTATCAACTGGAGGCAATGTTGGAGACTGTGTCTCAGTAACACTAGTATCAACTGGAGGCAATGTTGAAGGCTGTGTCTCAGTAACACTAGTATCAACTGGAGGCAATGTTGGAGACTGTGTCTCAGTAACACTAGTATCAACTGGAGGCAATGTTGAAGGCTGTGTCTCAGTAACACTAGTATCAACTGGAGGCAATGTTGAAGGCTGTGTCTCAGTAACACTAGTATCAACTGGAGGCAATGTTGAAGGCTGTGTCTCAGTAACACTAGTATCAACTGGAGGCAATGTTGGAGACTGTGTCTCAGTAACACTAGTATCAACTGGAGGCAATGTTGAAGGCTGTGTCTCAGTAACACTAGTATCAACTGGAGGCAATGTAGGAGGCTGTGTCTCAGTAACATTAGTATCAACTGGAGGTGGAATACCAATAATAGTAGGTGGAATTTGTCCCTTAGTAAAAGTAGGATCAGCTGAAGGTAATGTTGGAAGTTGTGCATCAGTAATACTAGGATCAACTGGAGGCAAAATATTAATGATAGTAGGTGGAATTTGACCCTCAATAAGTTCTGGATGCTGATAAGGCTGATTAAGAGGTACTGTTGGGGGTGGTGCATATACTGGAAAATACCTAGTACCTTGAGGAGGAGAATATTGTGGAGCACCATAAAGTGAACTATAGGGACTGTCTATAGACATTGATACTTCTGGTGGTTGATTACCCCACCCCTGAACAATAGGCTGTTGCAGTGGCATATTACTCATCATAACAATTTGAGTTTTCTCCATCTTCTCTGAATGTGGTAGTTGCTGTGCTTGGTACTGACACATTTCTTGTTGGTATAGTTGGTGTTCTTGATACATTTGTTGCTGTTGGTGTAGTGGTTGTAGTTCTTGTTGTTTGAGTTGTTGTTGTTGTTGTTGTTGTTGTTGTTGTTGTTGTTGTTGCTGTTGTAGTTGTTGTTGATATAGGTGTTGTTGTTGTTGCTGTTGTAGTTGATGTTGATGAAACATAGCAGTCATTTGAGCTTCTGAGTATAACGGTTGAAAATTAGGTGATAAAGAGTCTGTTGAAGAGGCCATGATGGACTGATGCTGAGGGTGACTCTCAACTAATGACTGTGGTGTCATTAAAGGTACCTCCATTATTTGTGGCTGTTTCATCCTACAATTGTAACACACTGATAAAGTTGCAATAAGGTGGGCACCACACTGAGGATTAATGCATAGTTTAAAAGGCATTTGCCTAAGTAGCTGAGGATCTTGTAGTGCCGAACAGAACATGCAATGTTGAGCATTAGGATGTAACAGTTCACGACACAATAAACAGTGTTTTTTCTGAATTACTTGCTGTGGTACTCCACAGAGTGAGCAATATCGTGCATGTGGAGGATAAAGTGGTTCTTTGCACTCCTTGCAATAAATAGTTTGTCCAGGAGGAGGAGGATTAAAAGATCCTCCAGAATTTTCAGACATTATGCTAAAGATTTGAAAGAAATTCATAAAAGGTATACTACCAATGTACACATTGTTATCATAGTCTGCATTAATCAAATATGTTAGTAATACAATACTAACAGGTAGGAGGTTAGACTCAGTTATAAATAGCACCACCTACGTCCCTCCCACACACACATCATACTACACAACCTATCTGAAATGCCGTAAACTAATCAACCTTGATAATGATTCAAGTCTTTCAGTCTTCAATTTCATGAATAATATCAAGCTATTTGTAATAGGAATACATAGAAAACTTTGAACTTGTATCTACCAAAATTAAATACCAAAGTACACAATACAAACCAAGCTAGACATCATTTGTTTATCTCTACTTGATTTATTTCTCTGTGTATATATATATATATATATATTATATTCAATAGAAATTAATACTAGGTATATTACCAGTTAGGTGACACTTACTTATTAGTCTAATGAAGAAGACTTAGTTTACAGTCAATGCCAATACTGATAGAGTATCTGGTTGAACGTTAGTAGAATAAGAGACAAACCTAACCACAGGCAGACTTCGTATAAGGGGTATTTTGTCGAGAAACAACTAACGAAATTCACTGTCTACCAGTGAATGGACGGGGTCATCCCTGCCTTTGCAAACTTTAAATGGGTGGGGCTGAATTAGTCGGAAATTAACTAGATGATCGTCAGATCAGCAGAATAAACAGAGTAAGTAGTGTTGTGTCGTTTGATCTTCTCTTGGTAAGTATGAATCTGTTTGTAAATAGATGTGTGTAGATTCTATGTACCAGAATTCAATGAAATAACAATCCCAAGATGAGTAGAGATAATCGACAATGTGTATCTGTGTATAGACCTGTGTGTATAGATACATAGAACTATAGAGTACTCAGAAGTCTATTTTAGCTAGGAACCTAAATTTGTATTGACTATACATTATCTCCAGAAGTTACAAGCCCTTGTAAAAAGCTTGTAGATTAAGCTTGTTTTCATGTTCATAAATACATCACAGTTACCATGTTCGTTTTCACTGTAGTATCTTCTCTCCTTCCTATTGAACACTGATGTTATAGTACATATCATTTTATTGACACTAATAAGTACAAGACAAGTGTCAGACAATGTCCTCAAAAAACAACAAGCGCAAACTCAAAATAAGTCCTCAAAATTCTCGTATTGATTTCGGCTGTCTCATTTTTGAGGCAGCAAAACAAGGTGACTGGGAGGGATTGGATATAATCCTCTCACAAGATGGAGGTAAAATCACATATCTAAATACTACACACGTCATTGTTAAAAGACATGATATAATTGTTATTGTTCTTCTCTTTCTTCTATTCAGTCATCACTGATCATGTCAACTATAAAGATCGCTCTGGCCGAGTAAGAACAAACATGACATATTATTTTTTAAGCTCTTATACTTATACAACAAAGTCATTTCAAGTGTTATCAAAACATGCATATTGCATTCCTAACTCTAATATATAACATATATAACTATACATACATATACAGATATATAATATATACATCATGACCCTACTTAAATATTAACATCACACTAGCCTTTGACGTTGTCAAACTATTTCTTATATAAAGAACCTAATCCATTCTATAGACTGCCACACTCATATAGTAGTGATCTCATCATTAATACTCTATTTACCAAATGGGTCATATCTTGCATAGTATGATGAATAAATAGTTTTGGTAACAATGAAAGCCGAACAATACCAGCTGGTTATTCCTTAGTGTAATAAACAGATAGTGAAAATGTTGACCAACTTTTATCACTTTTTTTGGTTTATTTTACACAGACTCCCCTCTTTGTGGCCGCAAAAAACGGGTTTCTGAAATGTGTTCGATTATTGTTAGGTCACAAATGTGATCTGTTCACTCATGTACGAATTGAAGGACGGGAGATATATGCATGGGACATAGCTTTAAAACATGGAAATAACGATGTAGTGGAGTATCTCAATGGTTGTGTAGGTAAGTGAACAGCTGCTGTTTTGAGGAATTGAGAAAGTGAGAGAGCTTGTCATCACATATAGTTGATATTTATGACTTAGTGAAAGTATATGTAGTCATATTTCAATGTTACTAGTCTCAGTTGTGATAGATCTCTATGTTATGGTTAGTTATTTAATCCATGTACACGTAGTAGTACATTTTTGTTTTATTACTTTATTAGTATGACTTCTTGGTTACTAATTCAATGGTGGTGATTATGTGTGGTCATAATATACTATGATATTTCCTGGCATTTTTTACTTTTATTCCCTTTCCTGTCTATCACAGATGATCTAACTAAATTTAACTATCACAGAGCTATGATGGAAGCTGGTAAGGAGTATGTTTACTTTGAGTTAGTTGATAGATACATTGATGTCACATCTATATCAGTACATGTATCAGAAACTGATGACATACATATCACATGAAGATCTCTCTCTCTCTCTCTCTCTCTCTCTCTCTCTCTCTCTCTCTCTCTCTCTCTCTCTCTCTCTCTCTCTCTCTTTCTCTCTCTCCTCTCTCTCTCTCTCTCTCTTTCTCTCTCTCTCTCTCTCTTTCATCAGATGTGAGAGAGATTTGTCGAAGTGCTAAAGTCAGTGTTAGTGATATAAAAGAATTTGACCAACACTTAGAGAAATTGACCAAATTCACTTCATTTAATATCGATGGAGATGAATACACAGACTCTCTCCTTATAACGTAAGGACTATTATATCTTATATACTAGTAATACATTATGATATTACACATTACATACTAGTAATACATTATAATATTACACATTACATACTAGTAATACATTATAATATTACACATTACATATTAGTAATACATTATAATATTACACATTACATACTAGTAATACATTATAATATTACACATTACATACTAGTAATACATTATAATATTATAGGTATATATTAGAATATCTATATACTGAGAACCTGTGGTGTTACTCTTAAATTAGTCATTAGTTCTACACCATCTTATTTCACTTTATTACTTTACTGAGCCATATCAGGTATTCTTCCCTTTAATGTTGCCTTACTCCATAGCTCTTAGAATGGAAAAGCTATGTGGTTTAAAAATAATCATTATAAATGTTGTGCCATAATAAACATTTTTATCACTTTGACCTAATCTTCTCATTGCCTTATAAGGCAGTCATGTTATGATTACTTAATCATGGGAGGGAATTCATTTACCATAAATAGGATATGTGTTACCATGACAACCGTGATCTGCTGGCTTATGGCTTCAGTATGTAATATTGATCCCAACAATCTGCTTATAGTTGATAGACACCTCTTATTACCAAACAGCTCTCTGTAAAGAAATCATTTTAGCAGTTTTGTTGACTTCATGTAGAAACTATAATCCTATGCATACCTGTAGTGTACTCTCTCCAGCTGTCATATCTTAATGATATTTTTCTGGGAAGGTGTTGCTATTATTGTTTTGCTATTATACTTTAGAAAATGAAATAACAAGAAAAGGTCTCTTTCTGTAAAAATCAGCTTTACTGTTTTACTAATGAAAGGAATTGTTATGATAACTTGTAGGACAAAGTTGTTGTTTTAGTTAAAATAACACATTGGGAATGAACCTGGGAGATGCCCTCAACTATATATTTAGTAACCACACAGTGTTCCCTGATATTGTTTAGTTAATATACTCATTTCTCTCTCTCTCTCTCTCTCTCTCTCTCTCTCTCTCTCTCTCTCTCTCTCTCTCTCTCTCTCTCTCTCTCTCTAGAGCGGCTAAAGCTGACAACCAAGTAATAGTTAAAAAACTTCTTGAGGAACATAACGCTACTCCATATGCTAATGATCTAAAAACAGGAGAGACAGCTCTCCACTTAGCTTGCAAACTTGGCTCGCCTCTCCGTTTCTATATCACTCGGATATGTCCTCATCTGATATTCGCTGTTGATGTTGATGGTGACCAACCACTTCACATTGCTTGCCAAAACAATGATGTTAAGTTTGTTACATGGCTTTTTCAAACTGTCTTAGAGAAAATAGAAGAGGCTATTAATTCACTTAGCATTTCAACTACTCCATTTTACTCTTTGCAACCTCCATCCTTCACAAGACAGCACTCTCCTAGACGCACATCTCATCCTGACCTAAAGCAACTAAGTCCAACAAGTAATTCAAGCTCTTTTGACTTCATTACCCACTCTCATAGACAACTTTCTCTTCGTGAGAGCATAGAAGAAGAAGAAGAAGAAACATCAGATTGTTCTCCTGTTCATGAACAGCCATTGAAATCAACATTGCAAAAGAAATTGTTCGGTATCAAAGAAAACCAAGAACTCATTGATCACAACAGACATGAAGATGATAAACTTTCTCTTCCAGTCACTTCTAAAACCGATAATTTTATACCATTTTCCTCTGACCCAGAACAGCCCCTTCGTCCATTGTATTCAAATCAACAAATATCAACTGATATTGCAGAAACAGACAAAGAGATTTTCTCTGTCAATACAATAACTCCTCCATCTATAGCTGATCCAATGAATTCATCTTCCTCTTCCACAACTGATCTAAGTAAACGGATATCAGTTTACAGTAAGGCGTCTTCAGATGAATCCTTTCAGAATAATTTACAAGATTCCAATTCTACTGATGGTGGTGAAGGCTTCAGTTTACCAACTGACCACCCTGACCAGCTTGTTCAAAGCGTTGATACCAAATCTGATAATGAACTAAAGAGCGATGTTTTAATTGATCAAACACCTACAGCTGCTACTGAAAGTCATGTTACCATACTAACAAATTCATTACCTCATCAACCGACCCCTATAGTGCCATCCGACAACAATGTTATACCACTTTCTCCTCAAATTTCTTACAACACAAAGCAAACATCTTTAGAAGATTCCTTTCTGTCCTCCAATGAAGTGTCCACATTCATAGATAGTACATCCAAATTCCTTCAAGAAATGTCAGAGTCTTATGGCCGCTCTCCATTCAATTTTGATACCATACTATCAGTTCATATGCGTTTATTTGCCATCAATACTGATGGTAGTAGCATCCTACATATTATAGCAAGACGTGGTCATAATGAATTGCTACGATTAATTATACACGTTGCCAAATATCTGGAACACAATCCTGATGGAGCTGATATCAATGTTTTAACACGGCGCGAGAGTTCTCTCACACCAATTGAAGAAGCTATTGATAACAATAATATTGAGTGTCTTAAGCTTCTCCTTGGGTTTGCTCGTGACACTCCTATTTTTGATGTCATCCTTAATGACAAACTCCTGTTATCAAGAGCAGTTAAAGCTAATAGTATAGATAGCTTTAATGTCCTCCTAGAGTTTGGCATTTGGAAAGGAGTGAGTGAGGCATTGAAAGCTGCTTTAAAATCAAGTAATTCTGATCTCCTTCGAAGGTTAATATTCTATTATACACAGGTGATATCCGTTACCCAGGGAAGTCGGGTCAAACGTAACAGACACGTTACTATTGATACTGGTGTTTTGAGATGGAATGAATTAGAACTGGAAGAGATAAAACCTCCTTGGTTTCAAGATGCTAGTCTTGCTATTACAACAGTTTCATATGCTCTACGAGTGAAAACTGTCATTCATCCTGTTCAAGAGAGTAGAGAGCTGTTTCAGAGTCTAGGTAAAGACTGCACTGAATATTTTTCAAGTCACGTTTGGCAACCTCAGGCCCACCCTAAAGCTTGGGCTGTGATGAGTATTACAGAAATTGATCTCTCTAGTAACAAGCTTGTCAGCATCCCTCCTGAAACATTTCAGATAGAAACACTAGTATCATTGAACCTCTCAAAAAACAAAATTCAAGCACTTCAAAGTTCTGTCGACTTTCAGCATCCTCTTTATAAATGTACAAAACTCAAAAAATTGGACTTAAACACAAATCGTCTTCGTACTCTTCCAGAAGATCTTTTTTATGCTGTAGGGAACTCTTTAGAAGAGTTAGATGTACATAACAATCAAATTGACACCTTACCTCCAGGATTATGGATCTGTACTCGTCTCCATACCTTATCATTAGCATGCAACAAATTAACACAGCTACATTATTATAGCGATGTCAAGTACTTCTATGATCACACGTACTCTCATGACCTCATCAGCTCCCTGCATGTAGACCATGGAGTACTTGTCAATGTCGGCAAAGCTAGTGATGAAGAGTTTATGAAAATAACCAACTACGTGACTCACCTCAATGTCTTCTTCCAGACTGTCAAGAAAGTTATTCCAAACGTCATTGAAGACGAGAATAGTGCTCCAGACAGTCTTGTACAACATGTAGTCGATATACATTGGTTGAGATGTAAACTCAATCGTGACCAAACAATACCACTTAATGTTTTTGACATTAGTCTTCCACCTGACGAAGTCTGTTCCTTAACTCAGCTAGACCTGTCTCAAAACCAATTTACTGAGTTTCCTTGGGATTTAGCATGTTTAGCACCGAACTTAGAGAAACTGGATCTCCGTGGTAACATGATACAAGCTGTAGATTTGATTCGAGATATGCCTGCTAATATAGCGTCGATTATTCTCAGTGAAAATAAACTGTCGAATGTCACTCATGAACGTTTGGTGCATCCCTGTGGTAGCCCGGTGAAACTACTAGCTGGGTATCTTGCTGATCCTAAAACCAGAGGTTACTGTCGGCACACAAATCATTGCTTACTGGATAAACTCACAAACCTTATTCTCAGTAATAATCACATTACATCATTTCCTTGCGCTCCTGAAAGCAACAGCTCACAGCCCCTCTCTTCACAACTGGCTGCATCATTTGAGAAACCTCAGCCATACTTTCCCAATCTCTCGGTCCTTGCTCTCGATCAAAATTCTCTTGAAGCTGTCCCTACAGGAGTTCATCATCTGACGCAGTTGAGTTCTCTCACTTTATCTCACAATCCCTCAATTTCAAGACTACCCCCAGAAATGGGTCTAATGAACCCACAAATTTTGCTAATCCTCAAATTAGAAGGTGTCTTTCCTAAGAATGTTGACTCAAAGTTACTTGCCAAACCAGGAGCACGTGCGATACTAACTTATCTCAAATCACTCTATCACAAGTAAGTACCATGTATTGTAATAACAACTGATGTATCTCTTGATCAAAATTTGGTGAAGGTATAGATTTAGGACAACCTCTACTTTTAGTATTGGTTATATTTGCACCTTTTTACAGTACTTAACAGCTCTCTCTTTTCTTTACTAACAGATCTCAGCCTTATTATCGCATCAAACTGATGTTTATTGGAAACTCAAATGTTGGCAAAACAAGCCTCCTTTTAAACCTCACACGTAAGGGCAAAGTGACTCGCTTCAAAGAAGTTGAGAAGGGGTTAAATAAACAGCCCCTCTCCACCGTTGGAGTTGACTTAGGTGATTGGGAGTACTCTACCACTTCACGTCGTCCAAAGATTACCTTCATGACGTGGGATTTTGGTGGTCAAGAAGAATACTATGCAACTCATCAATGTTTCCTCACACAGCGATCACTATATATTTTAGTATGGAATGCTCAGCACAAAGAGAAAGGTCTGGATAGCCTGCGTCCATGGTTAGAGAACATTGGAGTAAGAGAGAAAATTGTTCTCACATAAATCTTTCATGTATTTCCTTACATGTAGAGTCGAGTACCCGGGGCTCCCGTTATTGTCGTGGCAACTCATCTTGATGGACTACCAGCTCAAAAACGTAACGACATTTTGAAACAGTTGAGAACTTATTTTGAAAAGTTATATCTCAACTCCGAATACACTCATTTAGCTTATCCTGACATCTATTACAAGTGTTTCTTTGTATCTTGTAATGATGGTACACAAATCTCTCAACTAAGAGATGAAATATATGAATTTGCTCTCTCCATCAAACCAGGTAAATGATAAACTTTAATATCAATAGTTACTTTAAATCACTCCCTCCCTTTGTCCTCTCTAGCAAACAGTGGTCATCGTAAAGCATCCGATAAGGAGTCATTACTGCAACAACCTGTGCCAGAGTGTTATATTAAGTTACAGGATATTGTACGAGACCATGCTCACAAATGTATTCAAGAGAAGAAACCGCCAATACTCAACAGAAGAGAATTTAGGTAATGATAGGTCACGTGGTAAACACATAACAGTATATCTGAATAGGCAAATAGCTCTTGATGGTAATTTTCCTGGAAAATTAGATGAGTTAGAACAAGGCACTGCATTTCTTCATGAAAATGGTATATTTGATGTTACATGACTAGCACATGACAATCTCATGATTTCTAGGTATTCTACTACATTATGAAGATCCTGCTCTAAATGACTTGTACTTTGTTGATCCACAATGGCTCTGCACAATGTTAGCATGTGTTGTGACAGTACAAGAAAAGAATCCTTTTCAGAAAAATGGTATGTACTGTACCAGAAAACTTACAGACATTAATGATTGTTATAATTATAGGTTTCATGGAGTTTTCAGCTCTCCACTTAGTCCTGAGAAATGAGAGATTTCCTCAAGCTCTCCTACGTGACTTTGTCTCTCTCATGCAAAAGTTTGAAGTTGTTCTTCTTCTTGATACCAATCGTATGCTTATTCCTTCTCTTCTTTCTGGAGACGAGAACAATGCCTGTGTATTGTTTCCTCTCATTGTTTCCATCCCACCAGAAAGCTCCAGCTGTGTCTCAGAACTGAATCGCTTACCTTTTGCAAAGATCAGTACTCTTCACATGACAGTTTTTACACGATTCTATCTTCTCCCTTTCATTCCCAATGGGTTCTTCCCTCGTCTTCTTGCTCGTGTTATAGGAAGTGAAATTACACTTAACTTCTCTCAATGTGTCCCTTCAACCATTAACAAGGACAACATCTTTAACTGCCTACATTGGAAATGTTGGCGAAATGGTATTGTTCTTGTTCATCATCATATGGAAATAATACGGATAGCACCCACGTCTTTACCTCATTCTAATACTAAAGAAGTATTTATACATAACACTATTGATAAACAGTGTATTAAAACCATTCATATTGGTGGTATTGAAATTATGGTAGCTGTCTTGCCTGAAGATGTTCCACTTGAGGATTGTGATTTTCTACCTCATGATAGTACCACACCTCCTGCACATCGACTCTCTGTTTGGATTTTAAGACAATTGACAGAAATTGTTGATTCTGTTTTTGATGATTGGTATGAAGGTTTTGCCCGTCGTAAGGGATTTGATTTGCGTACAGTTCAACAAGTCAGTCCGTGCCCCGAGTGTCTGACACAGGTGTTTAAAAGTTATCATCATAAATGCAAATCAACTTCAAAATTGTCTTTATTTACAAGTCCTTGCTGCGTTTTAGCTGCATCTAAGAATCTTCCCTTGAACTGTGATGATCATGGTTCCATTCCTGTGTCATCAATAGCCCCAGACCTGGTAGGTTATGGAATGAATTTCAAAACTTAACATTTACTGGTTAAAAATTTTTTTAGGCCTTTTCAGACTTACCATCTTCTATGCTCTACCACAAATCAAGAGCTGTTGTAACCAAATTAGAATCTCTTGGGTCTGGTGGATTTAGCAATGTATACAAAGGCATTATCGAAGTAAATAAATGCTAATATTATTGTTACTCAAACTTTATCTTTTGGTAATGTAGGGTGAGTTAACAAATGTTGCTATTAAAGAGTTCTCAAGTTTTGCTGGAGCAATGGCAGAAAATCAAACTACTAAAGAAGAAACAACAGCATGGGATGTGTATCTCAATGGTAGCAGAGAGGCACGCATGATGTATCAGCTAAAACATCCTAACATATTGAGACTAGTTGGTTTGGCATTTGAGCCTCTGAGGCTGTTACTGGAGTTAGCACCTATGGGAGATTTAAAAGTCTGTCTCAAACCTTTTAAGAGGGGAAATATAAAATTGAATCGAAGGATACTGAAGAATGTCATGTACCAGGTCAGTTAGAGTACTAGATCTATCGTAAGATGCTCAATGATATGCTGCCATGGTAACCCTCTCAATAACAAAGTCTTATTTGTTTTTTTACTCTCCCTCCTCTTTTTTCCAGGTGGCTGATGCTATGGAGTATATTCACTCAAAGAACATTATCTACAGGGACCTCAAACCGGGTAATGTCTTAGTATGGGAGTTCCCTGAGCCTAAAACCCAATGGAACCTCACTGCATCAGTTCTCATCAAACTAGCCGACTATGGTATCAGTAAACACTGTACTCCCGAAGGTGCTCGAGGCTCTGAAGGTACCCCAGCTTTTCTTCCACCTGAGGTGATCCTGCATGGAGGTACAGCATCCTTCACAACCCAACTTGATGTTTACTCCTATGGGATGTTTATGTATTATTTGTTCACATATATGGGACCATTTGAGAATGAGAAGAACCGTCCAATAAGTGCTCTGTTAGATGAAGGAAGACGACCAGAGCTATTAATGTCTGTAAGTTAACAACTAAACAGCTGAATAACGATAATATATTATTAATAATTACGTGACATTAGATTAGTCATTTTTTGCTACATCATGACATTGCTCTTCTATCTCCTGTAGCATCGACCTACTGCTCTACAGATGTATGAACTTATGTGCTGGTGTTGGAGTGATAAACCGCAACACCGTCCTACCTTTACACAAATAAAGGAGATAATCTCATCGAGTACTTTCACTCAGCTACTTGACAATTTGCGCATCACAATAGATGATGATAACATCCAGACAGCATGTGTCCATTCGTTTAAACAAACTCTAACTCGGAAACGTAACCCAGAGGATAATTTATCAGAGAAACGACTTTCTGCTTCACCTTCTCCCTCAGTTTTGAGTCTTTTAGCTGCTAATAGTGATGAAGAGAATATTGTACAGGTTTATTATGGCACAGCGAAAGGAAAAGTTGGTGTGATCCAATTCCAATCAGCAGAAACAAACTGTCAGGTTAGTAAACAGTCTTATCAGTTATGTAAATAACAGTACTTATTACAATAAGCATTCCATATCACAATTTTATATGTAGTGATAGTTTTTGGGTTTAACTAAACTATTACATCATACTTTTCTCATTTTGTACTTTGTGCTTTCAATTTCAACGAATAAGTGTCTCATAATTATATTTATTTATATTTATTTCTAGACTGTTGTTGACCAATTAAAGTGTTTAGTTACTAGTATTGTTCCTGTTGGTCGTAACATTTGGGTAGGTACCTGGGGTAAAGGTATTCTCATTTATGATACCTCTACTAATGAGCGTATGGCTACATGGGGAGTGGAAATATCTGAAAGTATGTGGGTGGAGCTATAAGATTAGTTTATTAATGTTTGTTCTTTTTATCATTAGCTGTCTATAAGTTGCTATATGTAAAGGAGTCGGGTCTGATGTTTGTATTATCTAGAGAGGGTCTGGTGTTGCTTGAAACCAATTTTAATCGTGATGAGGGGGTTGTTACTTTACAGAGCAAATCTCTCTATTCCAGTGACCATACACTTACCACTGGTGTAGTACTTCTTCCTTGTGGTAGTTTAGAAGAATCTGAGGTTTGGTGCTGCGCTCCACGTGGAGAAAAGTTCAAAATATTTAGTGGCATAGATTTTAAAATGCATGGGGTGAAAGAAGTCACAATTCCTATGTCTGATCTTGAGAATGAGCCCTATATCCAACTGGTTGGTGACTAATATTTATAGTTTGATCCACTGATCTTTTTTTTCAGATTGAGTGCTATGAAAAAGACAATGAGAACAAGATAGTACTTGCTGATCGACAATACTTACAGTTCTGGGATGTTGTCACTCGAGAGAAAGAGAGGGCCGATTTTGACTGTCATTCTGTTTGCAACAATATCCATGAGAATGGTAAGTGCTTATATTAAAATCTCCCATCTATCTATTAATTTTTTCATTCATCCATCTATTCACTTATCGCTTATGCAGCTGACAGAAGCAGTGTGACATCACTATTAGTTGACAAAGGTCTTATATATGTTGGTACAGCTGGAGGTACTGTCGTCATCCTACATGCCATTACTCTTGAGGCCCTTCATTTCCTCCGAGGATACAGAAATGAAGTTATTAGTATCTTATCATTGAACAGAGAAGGAACACACTTGAAAAGATTTTCACGTCTCTTATCTAAACGTGATTCACTTCCGCAGGCAACCAGTCCAGTTTTTCCTGAAATGGTTTCATTGAGTTCGTCAGGAGAGTCTTACAACTCAGACAGAAACTTAGTACTAACTTTCGGACGAGGTTATCGAAGTGTAGTTGGAGATTATGAGAACCATCCTCCATCATTTACATTACCTTTGGTCACATCATCAACATGTAGTTTTTGTCGTACACAAGTATGTAGCTGTGGTGATAGTTTACGATCGAGGCTAGCCAGACCTCCTCCTAGTATAGGCTGTGTGTTATATTGGTCAAACGAAGAACAAGTGATAAATATTTCAACTGATACTGATAATAGACTTAGTATAGTTAGTTGTAGTACTATTCCAGAAACCTCTGAAATCCTCTCATCGTCAATTTCAAGCTGATTAATTAATGTACTATGTTCTGCTAATGATTTGGAAAATTAATTTGTATAATTAGATCTAACTTTATCATATCCACATCCAGCTATTTGTATTATAACCATTATTTTGCGTTATGAACTAATTTTATAATAATATTAAATTTGTTCAGGTGGAATTTAACCCTCACGTCGTTCACGTACCTAGAATGCATACTATTTTAACCCCTATAACACAATTATGATGTCACATGATGTCATGCATGATGTCATCATAGGCAAGTTATACCAAGAACCACCCCTAGAAGTCTACGCCTCTACGGCCAAGAAAGAAAAAAAGGCACTTTTCTCTCACAAACAGATAAATGGAGGCTGATGTAAGAAACTACAGAGAAGCCGTTATTGATGTTTTTAGGTCCCAGTACGTAGAGCTTAGCTCATCGCTAGAGGGATGTATGGACTCTTTTACTGATAAAGCTTATGAATCTGGATTGATATCTGATCAAGTCATGAAAGAACGGAAAAACTTTTCAAGTATATTTAATGAGTTTAAAGCTGGATTTAATTCCAAAACTAATGTTTCGGAAGTACAGAAATACTATCAATGTTTTATTGAAATTCTTGATGATCTTGGTGGACCAGTACCAGCTGTTGGTAAAAATCTTGCTTCAGAATTATCAGGTATTAAAATATTTTTAAGATAAATGTATTTTGATGCAATATATATCGTGTACAAGTAAGACTACCCTTTAAATTGTCTTTGTCTTTGTTGCAGATCTTTCAAGTCAGAAGTCAAATTGGACTAAAACAAGTCAGTTAGCTCCATAATAAATCATAACTGCTCATAACACAAACTTTTAATTTAATAGAAAAGAGATGTGACAAGAAAGCTTCTGGTACTGGTTTAGTGACTGATGTAACCAAAGATGAGGGAGGTTGGTCATATGGTATTTAAATTCCAATAATTTTCATTATAATATGTATGTTAACGCTAAACACCAGAGCCACACAGTTAGATGGCTGTGATCACACTAGCTGCTAAGAACTTAGTAAAGAAAGAAAGAATGTCTTGATAGCTATTGAATACCAGATAGATATCCTTTTAAGTTATAGATCTGGCATCATGTAAGCATGATCTACCATATAGATAGTGAGTAAATTTTGAAGGAAAAAAATCGACAAATTTAATAAATTACATTTCATTTGCCCAATCTCCAATATTTTACTTGGGGTGTGGTAGCTCTGTATGCAGTGCAAGTAGCAAGCACATTTTCTTACATGGTATTCATGGTATTCTCAGTTATAATGACACTTTATCAATATTTGAACTAAGAAAGGACAATCTTTCTGATGTAGATGGTCCTTTGAAGAGACACCTTACATCTGAAGCAATAACAATTATCATCAAGCAATCATTCGTTATAAATTTAAATTTGTCAAAATCTATTTTATATTGATTTTTGATTAATTTTCTTCCACCAATATTATACCCATTATACTATAATTTTGTTGCTAATCTATAATGATGGAAAATACTATGCCGAACCTCAATGCTAAGTTTTGTCTATGTATATGCTAACTGGAAATATTATATACATGTAAAGCTAAAGGCATCGCAATGTTTTTTTTAAAATTTTCCAGGAATATCCAGTACTTTCTCTTACTATAAACAATATAATAAGTATATATGTTGGAACTATATATTCCCCTTCAGCTTAGTTTTATTATTTTATATAGTAGTACAAAGAATACTTTATTTTTCCTATTATAATTATAGATATTGATGGTTTTTTCGAAAGACATTGGAAACGTTTACATGACAGCATTTCTGACCCATTGGAAATGGCCCAATCGTTTTATGATCAAAACCTTATTTCACAAATGTATTATGACAATGTTAATATGGCCTTTAAAGAAAGAGATGAGAGTGCAGCTGGTGTCCTCTTAAATGGTCTAAGACAAACAACCTCTCTTATTGGTCACATTTCATTTATGCAAATTTTTATACCAGTCATTGAAGAATATGACTCATTGAAAGAAATTGGTGCCATCATGAGTAAGGGCTACAAATTAATCAAGAAATTAATAAGAAGCATAATTAAAATCATGATTTACTCAATTTGAAATGTACTATCAACTGTTCATCTACAGAGAAAGAAATGACTAGTTTACCAGGACAAGATTTGGATATTCCATTAGAGGAAGGGCCATCAAGTACCAGTAATTCCACAAAAGGTATGAGCAAGTTTATGCATTTTCTACTTTATAGTTATTTTCATACAGGAATACAATTTGATGTGCATACATCAATTTATGAAAGTTCTTTTTTGGTTGCCATCACTTTAACTTCAACTACAACTGGCAAAGAAATTATTCTTAAAGGAATTAATTATGAAAGTGTTGTCGAATTACACAACGGAGATGAGAATTTAATTTTTCCTATTAGTGCTTTACGAGCATGTCTTTTTGATGTAGCTAAAGAAAATGGTGTCTGTGATGTCACTGTGTTACTATGTGGATCTGACAGGACACCGATGTTTCAACTTCATTTTTTAAGATCAGATCATGTTGGGGTGTTAGTAAAATCTTTGTCAAGTAACTCTGTTCAATGTCTTTTGTCTCAGAAAGTTTTCACTCAAACTGGTTGGTCATTAAGAGTGTCTATCCATTTATATCTAGTCACTCCAAACATTGAGAAACTTACACTATTGTTTCGACCAGTTCTTCAATCAAATTGGCAAGAATGTGTGACTATCTTTGCTAAAGGAAAGATATGGGATCTCCCACAAAGTTTTCAGAAGAAAGAAGTTGAAGCAGAGCATCTAACAGGTGAGTATATACACAGTAATGATTATCATCAATACCCTTTGTTTGTGTTCAGTTCACAACTTGAATGTAATAGCTTATGAGCTGAAAGATGTATCCTCGGAGTGGTTTTTACTAGGATCTTCTTTACATGTGGAGCAAAATATCTTGAAATTAATTGAGAAGCAACAAGGTCAACATCTCAAGAACATGCTGAAAGCATGGCTCAGGGGACATCCTGATCAGACTTGGAATGTGATTGTTGCTGCTCTTCATAGAATTGGGCATTATGATCTTGCAAAGAAAATTGCAGATAAATATGGTACAATAACATTGATAATATAATAAGTTTGCCTTTTTTGATAATAGGTTGCCAATATCTTTCACATTCACAAGTAGTACCAGTACTGTCTCATTCCAAAGATTCTCTTTCTCTAGCTAGTGATAAAACCACTGTATGTAGTTCCACTAATTCATTATCATATATTTGTGTTTGATATTCATATTAATATATTCTAGAAACAAACAAGCGTAACAAGTTCAAGAGAAGAAATATTGCAGCGTTTGTCTGATCAGGAATGCCAGGTTAGTCATGAAATTGACAAGTTCTCTTGGGAAAGCACAAGTTTACAATTTGCTATTGAGTCATTGAAGTCTACCATAGAGAGTGTTGATGTTGAGATCAAAGATTTAGAAACTGAATGTTCTAATATCACTATCAAATTAGCCAAAAAAGAAAAGAAAATTCAAGCTATTCAGCAATTGAAGGATGACAAAAACTCTAGTGTTCTTCAAGAAATTATTGAAGAGGCTGAAACAAAAATTAAATATTTGAATAAAAGAAATCAGGAGCTACAATGCCAGATTAAGCAAAAAGACCATGAAAGACATCAAATGGTAGCAGAACTTGCAAAGAAAGATTCTGAAATTAGTGAGAACAAAAAGAATATGAAGAAATTAGAACAGAAGAAGTCAAGATTACAAAACAGAATCAAATTTCAACAGCAGGCACATGAATTAAAGTTAAAGAAATCAAAGCAAGAATATGTAAGTTTGTTGTTCATAATCTTATTTATTGTACTGTTATGGCACATAAAGGATTTGTTGAAAAACAAACACGATGAATTAGAGAAGCAAATACAGACCTTGTGGGAAAGTTTTGCAGCATCTAAAAGTATTACAGAAAAAGAAAAACTTCAACAAAAAATTATTACGTTGGAACACGAACAGATGGAAGTGTTGCCAGAGCGTAAGATTTAAAATTAATGATAATTTCGTTATACTTTATTACAGCATCATTGTTAGAAAGTTTGCCCATAGATGATCTTGATGTACATGTCATATCTGATGAGTTTGTAAGTAAAGCTATCAACTTATATAAATCTGAAATAATAATAGGTTAATAATAAGAGCACTGATGTAGTGCTTGTGAAAACTTTTGTTCATAATTTGGGCACTAAATGGTTAGTTAACATTAATAATTGTTCCTATCTATATTAACTTCAGGTCTCCTCCTGATGTTTATGTAAAAGATTGTACTAGTGTGATCTTTCATGTTGCTATTAACCTTGCTCATCTGAATATAGAACCAAGTGATAGTTTTTGGCTTTCTATACTTTCAAAGGAAATAGGTGATGGGGAAAATGTATTCTTTGGGAAATTTAACAGGTTTGAAATGAATAACTATATAACACTATATAACAATTATCATATGATTTTAGTATTTTTCAGAGTTTGGAGACTAAACAATTTGTATTGTATTGCAAACTGCCAATTCCAGATGAATTTTTGTGGAAAAAGAAGTACTTTCGATACAAGTATGCCATTTTTCATAATTGTTCAAAGAGACCAAAGGTTGAAAGTCTTAAATCAGACAATTTTGAATGGAGAGTTATTGAAATAAAATCAGGTAATCAGACAGTACAAATATTTTATTATTTTATCTGATTTTTATATGCAAGGTGATCAACAAAAACAGTTTGATTTTTTTATTTACCAGCCTTTAAATGACATTCATTGTATTGAAAGTGGTTCAATCACAACTTTCATTGAATTTGGAGTCAATGAAAAATGGAATAACATTGGGATTTCTACAGTTGCTCAAGCTATCTCAAAGGGAAAGCAATTTTCTACTGTATTCAAATGTCTGAAGCATGCAAAATATTGTTTGCCTGGAGGAAGAACAACAGAAGATCCTTCTAGTAATGATTTAATTGAAAAGGTATCAGTTTTCCTTTATACTATAATTTTTAATGATTAAATTTCAGGTGTTTATTAAAAAAATGGCATCTTTAGTAGTGCACTGTACTAATGATTTGATGAAGCTCTGTACTGGTTTTGTAATTGCATATGCATTATTGAGAAGCAAAATACTTGGCATGGAGTCTTATGTTAAAGAAGTAGCTGATATCCTAAGTGCTTTCTTCATACCAGTTACAGAGTTTGTGGATTATTTCAATGTTATCAAGAATTGGAAATCTCACTTAAGGTATAGCTGTTATACACATTGGTTTGTATATAATAATTCTTGTCCTTTTTATTGGAAAGGTTTCTTATTGAAGCTGTACAGCCATTGTACACTGTTTTGATGAATCAACCACATCTAAGTTATGAATGGATGAAAGCTTTACCTTTCCTACATATTATCACTCTTGACAGTTTTGAGCCCTTTAAACCATATGCTCTTCCTTTAACAGAGGAAAAAATTGGGAGGACTTTGTTTTGTGGACTAGACATTAGCAAATATTGTGATTTGGCTTTGAAAGACAGCAGGTTAATATGATTCATTTTGTTTATATTTTTTCAATACTATCATATAGTTTTGCTACAAAGTCATATCAGTTAGTAAAAGATTACTTTGATGTTGATTGGCTAATGCCAAGAGCTTGGGTTGCTCTTTGTTCGTTACAAGAATTATCATCTTGCCTTCATCATTATCCACTAGTATCTCCTTTTGTATGTTCATTACTTAAATCATACAAAGATTCAGCTGAGGTAATGTTACTGGTAATGGTACATTATTTTTAATCACATATTTTATGACAGACTAAAGACTTAATAAGAGTCAGTGAATGCATTGTAGTTTCAATCAAAGAAAGGTAACCTATTGTTGCATATAATTAAGAAATGTAAACTTTTTTACAGAAACATCAACATTGAAGAAGAGCAAATATGTTACTTTAGTGTGAATACCTTGTTAAAGGAGATATCATCATCAAAGTCAGCACAAACACTGGAGTTATTTCTGTCCTTGATCAAACTGTTTCTAACTGTATTGGATAAATTGAGTTGGAAGGAAAAGGATGAATGTATTTGTCAACTCAGTAGCTACACTAAATGTTGGATTGAGAGTACATATGGAAATGAACCAAATGAACAAGTAATTGAGGCTGAGCTGAAGGTTTGTTATAATATTCAGAGAACTCTTAGCATAACTTTTACTATATAGTGTTGGAGCAATATACTTGAGACAGCATATTCTAACAAGATACTTGTGCATGAATGTTGGTTTAAATTGTTAAGTTCTCAAATGGTTTGTCGTCTAGACAAGGTATTGTTGATATTATCAATTTACAATTATTTCTAATAATTGCAACAATACAGTTATTGTGTCTTTTAAAAGTAAATTTGTTTGTAAAAAGGACAGATGTAATGACTTATGCAATTAAAAACTGTCGTGTGACAGTTGAAGTAAGCTATATCGTATATGATGACTTGTTTAATGTTCATTTTTTCCAAACAGAAGAGCCAACCTGTTATCTCATCTAATGATGAGCTTGACTCTATACCACCTAGTAAACAAATGTTTGAGTTGGGAATTCTTTTAAATTCTAAGTATCCTACTGGTGTAGATGTAAATCTTCAGTCTGTTTTTGACACAAATTGGTTGAAATACTTGAAAATTTATGGTAAGTACAATTATTTCAGTGTTAGATTATTATGTTTCAATGTACTTTCAGATTGTTTTGTGTCAAGCACATTATCAGAAGTTCAGACAATTGAAGAGAGTCTAGCAGATTTTCTTTGCAAAAAAGCAATAAAGGAGTTAATGAAGTTGTTTCATGATATAGAAAATAGAAGTGTGACGTTGAAGTTAATGAATGAGATAAAGAAGGCTTGGGATACTGAAATGCTTCGCTGTTTATTGAGTCTTAAATTATTTGAAGGGATACACTTTGACAAAATACTGTTGGAAATAAATGCATGTCATGCATATGAAGAGAATAAAAGAATGCTATCTGATGTTCTAATTCAATCTGACATAACTGGTTAGTGTTCTTGATCTTCACAAGTTGACATAAGCTATTTTATATTTGTATATATGTACATATAGGCATGTATGTATGTGTGTGTGTGTGTGTATATTATATAGGTGAGGCTTCTGGAATTGATGAAACTTCATTGAAATCTGAGGATACCTTAGCTTCTTTTCACTCGTTATGGAAGTATGAGGGAGAAAGTTTCTACTTTCAATACGGTGATGTTAGTGTGAATCACAATCTCCTAAAAGAAATAGCTGCCCTTGCCAACCATAAACAGATATTAAAAATATTGTGTAACATTTATTCAGCAAGATTGACTTTAAATCAACATCAAAACCAATCACAGTTCAGTATACTTCATAACATCCTTGAAGAATTGTGGAAACCAATATTTGAAGAATGCAGAGACACCTTTCATATGCTGGAGGATAATCTAAACCTTCCTTTGTGCAAAGTACATACCCTCTTTGATGGGATTGATAGCAGAGATTTGGAAAATGAAATAACTAAATGGTGTGATGTTTTTGATAAAACGGATCGAAGTTGGATTGGAAATGCTGTAGAGAGAATTTGTCAATATAAGAGAGTATCATGTACTGTTCAGACACTAATGCAGATGAAGCAGATTATACAGCTCACTGAAGATTCTAATACTGATACTTTGTTACCACCAACAGGCTATGAATATAGCAGTGATATTTATGAGTTAGATGATAAATTTACACTTAAAGCATTTGGAGAAGTAGCAAAACAGATGACTAATATTCATGCTGATATTATTGAGTGTCCTGAACGTGAAGCCTCTCTAAAACTGTTTTGTTCATCAGTTCAGGTGGTTAAATGTCTTAAGAAGTATACAAAAGGTAAGCATTTTATTATTATAATATTAGTAGATTTATATTAATCTATATAGATTTTAGACACCTATGGTGTATATTGCAAATTGCTACTAAACTTTTGAGAGAGGGTCGACTCTTTGGGAATCTTCTCATATTTGTTCTTGCTTATGGTCCTCTGATATATGATGTTAATGACAATTTTGAAAATTTAATCACAAGCTGTAAACATCTTTGGAAATATATTGATAAAAATCATGTCCTAGCAACAGCTGCAGTAGTAAGCTCAACTTTCATCCATTTTCATCAATTTTTTATACTTGCAGGAGTATTGTAATTCCAATATGACTGTAATTGAAAGAGTATTAGATGACATCAAAAGCAACTCATATGCTATAGATGGTAAGATTCACACCACTAAATTATGTATTTAATTGTCCAAATCCAATTTTAACCTATGCTATAGCTTGCTAAAAGTTGCAATCTATATAATTCACCTACTCTATTCTTACAGGAAAAATGTGGCTTAATCCATGTTACTGTGTCTATTGTGCAAAAAAACTTGTAAACACAAATGAAATCTTCTGTCTTGACTGTCATACTGCTACAATGTTAACATTTTCCTATAGATCAATTTCAAGTAAAGGACACAAGATGGTACACTGTTGTAACTGTGGAGAAGAACTTATTAAATATGGAGACAAAATAATATGCATGAATACATGTATGCTTATGCATATGACAAACTCTGAGGAATCTGATTGGATCAAATGTGCCATTGATTTCATGATCAAATATCGTGAATTATGTAACTATTGTGAACCTGCTCAAGTATTTATTAAAATTCGAGATACTCTTCAGTTAACAGGAGACTTCAGTTTAGTTGAAAATGTTGTCAGACAGGTATTATTATAATTGTTTAACTAGCTTTACTTGGGCAAAATGTTTTCTGTAGTTATCATTATCTCCTGAAAAGCAAATGTTGACTTCTATTGAAAACTGTTTAGAGGAAACAGGCAAGTTTTTGAAGGCATTTGCTAAAGACAAAAGAAAGAAAGATTGTTTGGAAGCTATCGCAGAGTGTCAAAATATTGTTGCATGGATAAAGAAAACAACAACAGGTGAACAACACAATCACTTCCCTCAATCTAGTTACCATTGTAACCATGTTTGTTCAGATGTAACCAGTCTTCAGAACTTTGTCACTGTTGCTCTTGCTACTGCTGCTGGTGGAGAAGGAGATGTAACCACAGACAAATTGTTATATCTTCGTAATGTAGGAAGTGGTTTTGGTCCTCTTATCTACAACCTTCCTAGAACTACAAATTATCATCAACTTCAAGAACGCTGTAAAACACTTTGGGAGACATTGAAACATGCTCCAACTCTACCAGAAATGATGGTAAAGTTGCAAAGTTTGTTGCTTACTTTAATATTATTTCTTTACTAGAGAACCTGTGAACGTGAAATTGATTGGTATCAATCAGTAAAAGAGATACAAGGATCTGTTGAGATCACTTCATTTGGTCAAATGTGAAATATTATTACTTATGGCTTGTATGAGATTGGTACCTCAAGGAAAGGAATTCTTACAAGTAGATCATCAGCTATTCACTTGAGACTGATACAGTCTAAGACAAAGAGAATACACAAACTACAATACTCTTTGGATGAAGTGAGGGATCTAGAGAGTAAATTAGTATTGATTACTGGAAGAGAATCAGGAGAAAGACAAAAAGTGGATTTATTTCTTGATGTAAGTTGTTGCATTATGTACATGTAATACATGTTTTTTTGATACACACAGATTTTTCACAGTGTTTGTCAAATTGCTGATGTTCTCATATCATTGCAACAATATGGAAACAACAAGTATATTGGATGGACTATCCATTTTCCATGTAATGTTGATGGTGTTGTGGAAAAATTAAGATGTCAAGCCAGTGAAATGGAAAAGGATTTAGAGGATTGGAAGGCTGAGTTATCAGATCATAGAGACCAGTTTTATGAACTCAATTACTTCACTACTCCTCAACTACTGTCTCTAAGAGAGGAACTAGGTCAGTTTAAGACCAGTCCTAATTCTACTAAACCAGTTAAGTCAGTGGTGATGTCACTTCTTCAATGTCTCTCAAGAGAGATCACTTCCAATTTAGTTAAAGATGAAGTACAAGTTGTTTGTGCTATACTTCAAGAACAAAAGCTTGCTGAGTCTGCTTTTGACAGTATATCTCATGATTTTATAGCTAAAGATAGAGGAATAGCTCTAGAAGAAGAAAGATATAATCGTCAACAAAGTGGTGGATCTGATGGATCACCTGTGAGGTAAGTAAATGACATCAATATGTCTTGTGTATTAATTGTCTATAATGTTAGTGATATGGAGATTGTATGTAGTGACACTTCAGCCAACAACTATCTTTCAATATTGGAATTAGGTATGGTTCTTCAACAACTCAGTAACATACACAGAGGTAAGCAAACAAAATAATAAAGATTTTGTTTCATAAAATCCTTTTTATAGATCCGGTTGATCAGAACAGACCATTCTCTGATATACTTAAAATTGGTGAACCAAACTTACTTGTGGCCACTCCAGGTATCCTCATATACAATGCTAATATCGTTATAATATTTCTCACAAAGATACTGTTCTAAAGACTGTCTTGTCTCTTTATATGGAGGATGAGAAACTACCATTGCCTACTCATGAAGAAGTTCTTTTATGTAGTGAACACACTACAGATGAGGAAGTGACTCTACTATGGAAGAGAGCTATGGGAGATCCTAACTACTTCAGAATATTTTGTCTAGTTCATGCTGAGCTATTGTCCTATCAAGTTTGTGATAAGGCACTGAGAAGTTTATTTGATTGCTCACAAGGACAAAGAAGTAAGTTCACACAATACTAATATTGACACTGTTTATGAGTCTTACCTCTCAGACTACAAGTTGGTGATCATATGTAGTAATGAAGATGAAGATAAATCTCACATGATATCTAAACTACAGTTTTATAGACGACCTTTTACTACTCTTCACTCTGTTCAAACCTTCTCTCAATATCTTATAACTCATTTTATTAGTTGGCCTCAGAGTGGACTTAAAGGACAAAGAATACTAGCTTCTGTTGTTGATCCAGAAAAGTAAATATTTTTTGATATTTCAAATGTTATTTTCTCTAATTAGCTCTTATGTACGTGTGGTAAAATCAGAGAGAGCAGGCATGGGCAAGTCATTGTATATTCAACGTTTGGCTGAGGAATTAGAAACAAAAACTGATCAACAAGGACCTTACCATGTTATAATACCAGTTCATGGTCCAAAAGTCACATTTGATACCATTGTACAAGCACTCAAACATCCATTTGAGAAGATGACTGACCAAGACAGTAGTGGACAAGCAATCATCTTTCACATAGATATCTCACCTAGCGTAAGACTCTCTAAATCTCTTTCACTGATGTTATTTTTGCAATAACTCAATAGGTATTAAGACAAGTTGATTCTGTTTTGTTTTCTCTATTAATACTTCAAGCAGTCTGTGACAGTCAGGGTAGAATCTGGAGATGTCATCCAGCTCACTTATATGCTATTGAAGTGACAGTACCAAAGGTAACATTGATTTTAATTATTGTTATTACAATTACAATATTACAGAGTGAAGTTAAAGTTGCTAAATGTACTATTTCTCTACTTAATATATTACCAACAATGGAGTGTCTCTCACCTAGAAATGTGTTACAGATGTTACAAAATGAATCAGATGGTTAGTAAAGATCACTTTATATTTAATAGTATATCTTGTTATAGATTCCTTGAAATGTAGTATGGATATTGGAGAGTTCAGGAGTCCTGTCTTACAGCGAGTGTACCAATATTTATACAGACATGTAGGGCGTGCACCTTTAGATAGATTCTCTTACAGACTACAGTCAGTGGAGGGAAAACCTGTTGAATGTCTACAAACACTTTTAGCGTAAGTTATCAAAAATATCCTTCATATTGTAATTTATAAATCGATGTTGTAATAACAGTCAATGTGGAGTAAGACATCCTTCCTGGTCAGAACTAAGACACTTTGTTGGATTTTTAGATACTCAGTTGAGGAACTGTGAGAATTCTAGTTTCCGTAATGAAGATATTGTGATGTCTGGACTGAAGACATTTTTAGTGAAGTTTATGATCAGAATGTCTAAAGTAATTATACTATATTATAAAATACACAATAAATTAATACATTTTATATTTTAGGACTTTGCTACATCATCACTAAAAGGTGAAGTGGCTGCTGAGAATGAGGAAGTAATTGATGAAGAACAGCTTCAGGAATATCAGATTGACGAGAGAAAAGAGTGGGAACAAAAGTAAATAATTGACAATTACAACAACTTACAAATCTCTTTTTTTCAGTTACTATCCCTATTTTTTCTTCAATGAAGATGGAATGAGTATTACTTATGTAGGATTTAATGCAACTCACAATGGAGACCTTCAAGATCCTGTTAAAAATGAAGTCATTGAGGCAATAGCTTTAACACCTCAGTTATATACTGGTCTTCAACATTATCAAATTAATTTGTCAGAGAACTATCAAGTTTGGGGTAAAGATACAATGATACAGAAGATAGGAATGGTGATGGGTCTAGAATGGAGTCTTGATCCAGACCCTACATATGTTCTAACTGTAGACAATGTCATCAAAATAATGGCAATCCACATGAGATTTAGGTATGTTTGTAATGATTGGACATTGTCATCTATTTTTCTTTAGATGTAATATTCCAGTAGTTATTATGGGTGAGACTGGATGTGGTAAGACTCGTCTCATAAGATTTATGTGTGATCTTGCTGCTCAAGGATGTAGACAAGGAGGAGAACATGTGAAAAATATGCTCATTATGAAGGTATCGTCATTACTGTTAATACTTTGTAATGATAGTAATATTAATGACTTTAGATTCATGGAGGTACTACAGAGAATGATATTGTAAAGAAAGTAGTAGAAGCTGAAGAAATTGCTGATAAGAACAGGAAAGATCATGAAATAGATACTGTACTGTTTTTTGATGAAGCTAACACAACTGAAGCTATTGGACTGATCAAAGAAGTTATGTGTGATCGTCGTATTCATGGTAGATTTATCAAGGCTGATGTCAAGTTTATTGCTGCTTGTAGTCCTTATAGAAGGTAAAGATATAGGTATTATATATAATTTATTGATTGTTATTTCTTGTAGACACACTGATGATATGATTAAGAAACTTGAGTCTGCAGGATTAGGTTTTTATGTTAAAGCTACTGAAACACAACAAAAATTAGGTATAAATCTATATATTATTATTATTGCAAACTAAAAATGTGTTTTAAACTAGGTAAAATCCCTCTTCGTCAACTAGTGTACAGAGTACTTGACTTACCTCCCAGTATGAGACCTCTGGTATATGACTTTGGTCAACTAAGCAATGGAACAGAGAAGGATTATACTAAACAAATTGTCAAGAGTAAATGTCAGGCCATACCTGAAATTAGTGGACAAGTTGGAATTATTGATACAGTAGCTGATGTCGTAACCTGGTCACAGAAATATATGAAGAAAAGAAATGTAAATTAACTCATAACTGATAGAGTACATAGTTCTTTACATCTCTCAGGATGAGTGCAGTTTTGTTAGTTTAAGAGATGTTGAACGAGTAATGATTGTCTTTGGATATTTCTGTGAGAAAAGCGATTTGTTTACACAAGAAGTTAAGATCAAAGCTCAGGATGAGGTAAGGGTAGAATTACAATGAATAGTGTTGAAGTATATTTCTTAACTTAGGGAGAACAAATAGTTGATGAGATATCTCGTGCCTTAATATTAGCTGTCAGTGTTTGCTATCATGCTAGACTACAGGACAGAAGGAAATATGAACGTCGTGTAGTACGACAGTTTAAGGTTCCACTAGGAGTACCTGGAGGAGCAGATCAGTTCTGTAATGAAATAAGATGGTATGTAAAAGAGATGTTTTATAATAAATCATTGTTCTCTCTTATATATGAAGGTGTCAAGATGTTCTCTTAGACAACATGAAGTTAGGTCCAAATATTGCTAAGAATGCTGCTCTGAGAGAAAATGTTTTTATGATGGCAATATGCATTGAGTTAAGGATCCCTCTCTTCTTAGTGGGTAAACCAGGAAGTTCAAAGTCTTTAGCCAAATCTATTGTGGCTGACTCTATGTTGGGAAGATCTTCTGAAAAAACATTAATGAAAGAATTCAATCAGGTAACTTGCCTCTAAGCCAAAATAAATGCTACTTCTTTTTAAAATATAGGTTCAGATATTTTCATATCAATGTAGCCAGCTGTCTACTCCTGAAAGTGTCATTGAAGTTTTTAACTCTGCAAAAAGCTTTCAAAAGAAACAAGATACAACTAAATATGTATCAGTTGTAGTATTAGATGAAGTTGGATTAGCTGAAGACTCTCCTAACTTACCACTGAACATTTTGCATCCACTTTTAGAGGATGGTACTGAGGGAGCTGATGACACTCAACAGGTAATAAGACCTTAGTCAAGATATTATGAGGTATTCAATCTATCTATCAGATCATAGAACGTGAACAACGTGTTGCATTTATTGGTATTTCAAACTGGGCACTAGATCCTGCTAAAATGAACAGAGGAGTTATGGTAACTCATGGTGACCCTGATGAAAATGAACTTGAACTTTCCGCAAGGTACAATTAGTTTCTATAGTTGCTATTTTAAAGTATTTCTTCAGAGGAATATGTTCCAATCGTGATGATGACCCAGTTAAAAGAAGGCTAGATTCATGCTTTAAACCATTGACAGCAGCTTATAAAACAATTTGTGATGAGCAGAACAAAATTAATAAAGCATTCTTTGGTCTTAGAGATTTCTACAGGTACCATTATTGATGATAATGTTATTGCTAAACATTTCACCTCTATTACCACTCCTATAGTCTGATCAAAATGTTATACTGGATGTGTGAAAAGAGCAAATTACCACCGACAGGACCTCAATTACAACATGCTATAAAAAGAAATTTTGGAGGTCTTGAAGATTTTGACACTTTTGATATATTTAAAAGATTCTTGAAGAACATTGAGGATCAACCTGATCTGACTGGTTTGAGTAAAAAGGTATAGTTTGAGAATGTCATTTACATGATGTTAACTGTCATGTCACAGGATTGTGAACTTCTCTCTCCTGATTGCTCTCCTCTTGGACTTATTAGGAAGAATCTACAGACCAAGGAGACTTCTTGGCATGGGTAGATCAGAGACTTGTTATTGTATTTCAACAACAATTCTTTCTTTTTCCTTACAGAGAGAATCGTTATCTCTTATTCCTAACAGAGAACTATGCAGCTTTACGAGTACTCAAACACTATCTTCAAGAGGAGATAGGATTGACTGTCAATCAAGATAAATCTGGTGGTTTGGAGGAGAATACATGTATTATGCAAAGAATGGAGCCGTTTGTTTTATTTGGTAGCTCTTTCCCAAAAGACAGAGAATATACTCAAGTTTGTCGTAATATCAATCAAATTAAGATTTGTATGGAAACGGGTCGTACTGTCATCCTCCTTAACTTAGAAAACCTGTATGAGAGCTTGTATGACCTGTTAAACCAGTATTACATACATTTGGGTGATCAACGCTATGTAGATTTGGGTCTACAGACCCACAGAGTTAAATGTCGTGTACACAATAACTTTAAGTATGACAATTATTTTATTGTGTAGTTTAATATATTAATTGTCTACAGGCTCATTTTGATAGCAGAGAAAACCACAGTTTATGAGAAGTTTCCAACTCCTCTTATCAATCGTCTTGAGAAACACTTTGTACTAACAGAGACAGTACTACTAGACTGGCAGAAAGAAGTACTTACTGAGCTCACTAACTGGGTACATCAATTTAGTATAGTCACTGAAGGAGATGCAAGGTTTACTGAACAAGATGCTTTTGTTGGCTACCAAAGTGATACCATAGCCTCTGTGATCTTCCAGGCTACTCAACAACTACATCAACAAGCAGCATCATGGCACAGCAAAGAAATATGGAGACATGATAAAAAGTCTGAAGAATGGAAGGAAGCTGTCTTAACCCAAAGCAAAAAGATCCTTTTACAAATGGCTTCACCAGATGCACTCATTAGGTTACATTGCACATCACTTGCTGATGACTATGAAGAATTACGTCAAATATATTTCTCAGAACAACATCATGGCTCTATTGTCCAGTTCCTTGTTCATCATCTTCATAATGGTAGTCATATGTCAGGTCAATGTGGTCTTCTAATACAAGTAAGATATAATATTATTATATTGTGTTATTATCTTATTATTAGGTGACTACTCATAGTCAACTTCTATCTAGTCAAGAGCTCAATGAATTATGTCAGTGTATTGATATGAGAGAAGATCAAGTCTTGTGTTTCTTACTTCAAGAATTTGATACAGAAATGGACTTCAGTAATAAAATTAGGTAAATAATTTATATTACATTAATTGACAGTTATGAACTTCACATAGTCCTGCATTCTCTCAACATAACAAGAAGGACACACTCCTGATAATCCAGTGTGATTCTGGTCACTTATTTGGTGATCTTATAGCTTGTGCTCGCTATCGTATTGATGATGAGAAAGAAAAAGCCAATTATCAGTGGAAGGAGGGACAAGACTTTGTTCATGTTCTCTTCATCATTCATCTTCCTCGTCAAGCTGGAGAGACAGACAAACACAGTTCTTCCTTTGTAGGATTTCAAGGAGGTTCCTGGATATCAGCTCATATAGATGACATACGAGCTCCTCCTAAGACAGCACTCACTCTTAATGATGCTCTGAGTGCTCCTATAAGTGATCTGTTTTATAATAGAGATTTCTTATCTTATATGAGAGAAAGAGAAAGCAGAAAGTCAGGCAAGGGAAATGTCAATTTGGAGGTTGAAGATCTGGATAATCTAGAAATAACTGAGCAGTCATTAGAGCTCATTAGTGATCAGAATATGGAAACATTAGCAGAACAACATATGACTGGAGAAGAGATGAAAACTGAAGACTTGGAACAATTAAATTCACAAGTAAATAATTGAAAGCTGATGATATTGGATATAGACTAGATACAATACATTAATCTTTGACCATTTCTCTAGTTTCATGAAGATATTTTAATAGAGACTTATACCTCACCGGTTACTAGACCATCTAGAGTACATCATAATCAATGCCATCGTCTCTATAACTGTATTCAAGCTGCAGTAGCTAGAATGGTAGAGAATGATGACACTAGAAAAGAGTGGGCTACACATCGGGTTAGATTATTACTTGATCTGATCCCTCAGAATCCTACCTATCCTCTTGGTAAACACTAAGTTATGATATCAACTTATCTATTGATATATTTAATAGATGATCATACCTTTTATGGAGCACTAGTAAAACACATTAGGAATGTGTTAAAAGAGAGAGACACTGTACATCAAAACAAGGAATGGGTACTTAAGGAAGCATTGAGTGGTCGAAAACTACAAATTGGAGGAACTTTTCAGAATGTGTTAGAGAGAAGACTTGATGAAGTCATTGTACCAATATTTGCAGCCATTCTCTCATTTACAGATCACTACTCAAATTTAGACCTCATAAAACCTAGGTATATTAATATGAGCATTCACAGTTTAACTTATTATCATAATTGTAGTCATCCTAGACAAGAAGAGGTCAATCCATTACAACAGTTGTGGCTTCAAATGTTCTCTGAGGATAAACTATGTCAATTTAGTTATGAGAGTTTCTCAATGGGCAAAGGAATAGAGTATCATGACTTCCAGTCAGCTGTCAACAGAGTAGGAACACCTGGAGTAGCAACTAAGGAACAATTCTCTTGTCAATTTCCTTTCTTCTGGTTGGTTAAAGATATCATTGACTCAAAATTAGAGAGTCCCAAACATACTGCAGGTATGGTATAGCTATAAAGTTATACATAGTTATAACCTTTTATAGGGACTCACATTTGGGAAGTGCACAGTCAACTCTGTGAGATCTTGATAGATACACCTGTAGCATGTATCTTAAATGAAGTGTCAGACGAACATTGGATTGAATTTTATCAACTTTATCTTCACGATTACTTGAGAAGTGTTCATCTAGTAACATATGAGAACCAGGATATGGCTAAAAAGGAATATGAGGTTATTATATGTAGGAGGACATGCTGATAGTCAATATTTGTTTTGTTGTTTCAATTATTATTTTAGATCATTGGAAAGGCACTTCACGCTATTATTACAGGACCAAACTTCATTGATGGTTCATCTTCTTTTCTCTCTCAATTGGCTGCAGTTCATGTAGTATATCATCAATATCAACAAGAAATTATGTGGTTTGGTCAACTAACTACTCATATACCTGGTATCTTAATACAACTGGATAAAGCAATAGGTAATTATAATCATAATAATCTTATTTTATATATTTCTGTGTTTATATAGAAGAATATAGTTCACAGTATATGGAGTTACCGCTGTATGCTGTTAAGGTTGCCATCAATGAGAATAATTTAGCACTACCATTGGATCCTGATGATAGAGCATATGTTCCTCATAGACTTGTTAAACTACAGTTATGCCAAAATGCAATTGATTCTATATTAACTCTAGCAGAACCAACTGAGCTCACTAGAAAGATCAGGTACAGACAGCAGTATCATTATGAAATCAGTTGTCATTATTTAACTGTAGACACTCTTGGCAAAGTGTGAGAACAGTTCAACTCTTTGTTGAACATATTGTGACAAAATTTTCAATTGATGACAAGAAATTTGTTGAGCTTGTTCGGTATATAAAAAGAATTGCACTAGTAAGAGAAGTCATAATGAAATCTCTCCTAATACTAATTACTTTTGTTTAATTTAGTTCCTAAAATCACAACCAGATTTTACAAAAGCCAAAACTGTTCAAAATATACAGAAAGTTCTTCGAGCTTTGGATGGAGATACAGGAAATAAATTAAAATACTCGTAAGTCAGTACTCCCACAAAATAAGTTTGATATCTTGTTTTGTAAAGATCTGATATGCAGAAAACAATTCGTGAATATTGCAAATCTTTCTTTATGGAAGTAGTGTCTTCTCTCTGTTTTGGTCAACCTAATCCACCTGAACCAGCTCTCATTAAAAAACTATTAACTATTGTGTTCACTGAACAAGACATGACCAAAGATTTCAGTTATTCAGATAAAGAGAAAGTAGACAAAGTACCAGTGATACGTTCTTTCTTATTACAACTACTACTAGAACATAAGTAAGTCATATATATACTGATAGCTGTTCATATCTTTCTTTTCAGTACTGAGGTAGTCAGAGAACATTTAGAAGACTATTTTACACGATCACAACAAATCATTAAAGATAATCGTAGCCTGTGTTTATTATGTATACAATGTTTTGAGGTAGACTACTAAGAGATAGTCAATAACACATACAGTATTATATTTCTTTCTATAGGATGCTCTCCATAAACAATACAGTTATATACATGATAAAGTCAGACATGCTCACCAAGTTATGAATGAGGGTATAGAAGTTATTATGAACAGTCCTGCTATTCATCTGCAATATTTGGAAGGGATTGCCAAATTACGATATGCTATTGTAGTAGTGGCTGAACTCCTTCACTGTCAACATGGAGCTAGTAGTAGACATCAGGGTTATTATACACATGAAACACAGCTTCTATTAGATGTTACTAAAAGATGTTGTATTAATGATATTGTTAATACTGATAATTCTGGTCCTGCTGTGTTCTTAGTAAAACAACTAGCTAGACAATATGGTGTCTCCTTCTTAACTAACCTGACTTCAGATCAAACTATGCAATGGATAGTACCTCATCATTTACAAAGATCTAATGAGGTAGTTGTAATATTTTTTAAATATAGTGGTCATTATATTATAACTAGGAGCAACAAACTAGTGATCCATTTGTCATCTATCAAGGTTATGGAAATTTAAGAACTACTCTTACTGATGCAGTATATGGTCAAGAATTCAATAAACTGCGAAAAACTACAGAGGTATTTTTATAGCTACAATCCTGTTGATGTTTAATTATCTCTTTTCAACTGATTGTTAGAGACTTAGTACTAAAGATGCTCCTGCTTTGTTGTTAGGGATCTATCAGGTAATCACTGGTAGTTGTGTTTTTACTGATGAATCTAAGAAAGTGACAGTAAGTTATATGTTATTAGAACTGTGATTTACTTTGTAATAAGGATGAAATGAGGACAGAAATATCCAGTTTAACAAAGAGGTGTAAAATATTAAACAGATCAGTATGTATATATCATTGAAGTACCAGTCACTGACTATTTCTATTTTATAGTTAAAGTGGACAGCTCAGGCTCTTATAGACAATACTTATTGTGGTAGACTAGAACCCATGTTATTGAGACCAGGAATGAGTCCACAGAATAGACTCTTAACTGACTTAATAATACATGTAGTTACTGCACTACAGAGTAAAGAGAAGTTGGTTATATTACAACCTTTTATTAAGATGATAAATAGTCCAGGAGAATTAAAGGTAGTTCACTATAATACCTCTACAGTATAATATGTTATTATAGGGAGCATTTCTACCTACTATGCCAGAAGATAGTCTACCAATTGCAAGAAGTGCTATAGGAGGTGCTTTCTATGGTGAGTTGAATAAACAAAATGTCTAACATTGTTATGTCACATCTGTATTAGAATGTCCTAGAGGTCATCCATATTTTGTATCTGAGGTATGATAAGATGTTAATTAGTATATATTTGTATCACTTGCTACATTAGTTTGGAAGACCAATGCAGCAATACAATTGTCCACAATGTGGGTCTGCAATTGGAGGTCAAAACCATCAACTTACATTTGGCAACAGAACAGCTAGAACGTGAGTAGATGTTCCTTCTATTTTCTGCTCATTCAAAATTCAATTCTTCAGCACTGATACTACTGAAACAGGCTATGCACTTGGTCGTCCTGATCAACGTGAAACTGTCCCTTCATCTGAAAGAACTTTATCTCCAGCAGCCTGTGCCATTTTTAGAGTTCTAATGCATGCATCATTACTATGGGCATCGTGTAACAATGAGGTATATAATTAATATATATGTAGAGTTAATGATTATGTCTTTATATTAGCATGCTATTGAAGGTCTACTAGATCTTACCAAGGGTCAAGTCAGACCTGCAGACTTACCTCTCTTCTTCTGGCAACATTTACAGTGTGATATTGATATTTTGAGTCGAGCTATAGGGAAGAGTAAGGATGAGTCTTGTCTTATCTTACATATGATACTCAAAGATATTGTCAAAGAGGAACGTAACATTCGTGAGTGACCAGATGTTCTTTAAAATATAATTTCATTTTTCTATTCTCTAGCTACTAGTGTATCCACATATGCAACATTAGATGCTAGAAATGCTAGAACAGAATGGGAGAAATGTTTTAATAATGTCTACATTGAACCTTTATTAAATGTAAGTATATTACTAAATGAATATTGTAATATATAAACTTATATTTAGAAATTGGAGGTGACATTACAACAAGCAACACTTCTGCTTGTAAATGACAAGAGAGAAGGTTAACAATCCATCTAGTAAATTAAATATACTAACTTCTTCTCTTTACAGATCGAGATCGTTTGTTTTATGTAATTCATGAAAGAATGTCTGTAGCTCCAAAGGACATCCTCCCTCACTTGTGGACCTATTGTTCTCGGATCACATTGGAACACCTCTTTCAAACTCTACAGACCCGTAAAGATACTTGTCCTATTCTACATGAGTTCATAAAACAGGTATTATATAAAGATTATTTCATTAATATCTTATTTTATTAGGAGCCTCTCTTAAGAGCTATTCAGTATCTACCTGGTATTGTAAAACTACAACAACAAATGTATGAACTTAGTCACAGAAGACTGGACAAAACTGAAGTAGCTAAATACACTATAGGACAGTTTATTAGAGGACTAGAGAAAGGTATAGCAATTACTTACCTTGTTAGTATATTACTGATATACTATAGGAAGTCACACTGAACAGAAAAGGAACCAGTTCCGTGAGAAACTTGACTGTGTTAGAAATGCCTGGAGTTTAGTAAAAGACAAACTCAAAGAACATTGTAAATATTATAGACCATATATTACCACAGTTTACTGTTGTATTTCTATTAGCACGTGTTCCTGTTGACTCTGAGTATTTGAGAAGAGTTACTTGGGATGAATCTCTCCCTCTCTCTTATCTCATCCCTACCTTGACTGGTCCAGGAGTATGTACAGTTGCTCTAGTTGATTTACTAGTTGGAGTACACAATGACTTTATAGAGAAGTGTCGCTCTCAGTTAAAGAAGAAACAAAAAGAGTAAGTCTTATATCATTTGATCAATATGATACTACTGTGTTTAGTATTATGTGGAGAGAACACAAGGTACCAGTTAGTCATATCCAACACTGTCATCTTTTGGAGTATGAACATCAACTTCTCTCTATTGTTCTCTCTCACTGTCATTATTCTCTGGAACATGGAAAAGGACAAAATGTCACTTATGATCTCCCTGCATTAGAGAAACATGTAGTGGATTGTTTTATCCATGGCAAACCTCTTATTCAACTAGAAATCCCTCAAGTTGTATACAGAAAAGACGTGTACACTGCTGAAACATTTGTTAACGTTAGGAAGAATGTATCACCACAGGTAATAGAGATAGACACTAATCATCAGTTATATTCTGGTGTCTTCTTTAGATCAAACTCAGTGTCAGACAACAAACAGAGATAGTTACTGAACTACGTACAATGCAAAGTCTAAGAGAGTGTCTTGATGTAGTAGAGATAGTAATTGGATTTCTCTCCTCTGGAAGAACTGATGCTAATACAGAACTAAAGAAATATGTCAAGAAAGTATTAAAAATGGAAAGAAGGTTTACTAGCAAGAAGGTATATTAGCTATATCCAATGTTAACAGTCATTGAGTTATTATAGGCTATGGAGTATTGTAGTTTGGGTCATATCTTATCACTGTGGGAGACAGTATCAGTACAAATGGCTAAGACACTCACTCTATCTAGACAAGTAAAGAGATCACCTACACACTGACATAATGTATTATGTGTTTATATTAACTAGGAGCCTTTTGATTCATTGGGTCAAGACTTTCTACAAGGATTAGACAAAGATGTAGACAAGGAACTTGGAAGGTTGTTACGACAATTTGATATTCCTCCTCTACTTAACCTTCTTTATGAGTTTATTGAAACCAATGTCCGTCATAGAAACCTTGATGAAAAGGACTGGCCGTAAGTATTATATCTAAATTTGAGACATCTTTATATAATATTGTCTTTAGTCTTATTGATACATTAGTTGCTCATTTGGATAACTATGGATTAGAGGGACTACCTCCTCAATTTGAAGAAGAGTTCCCACGGACTATTACAATAGGTCAAGCTGTAGCTACATGGAAAGCTATAGTATTCTACCAACAACAACATGAACATGATATTAAAGATTAATATTAAATTTAGTGATCAAAAATACCTAGTTGTCTATTTACTTACTATAAATTGGTTTTTCATGTCAATTAATTTTATTTGTCAAAACTTCATGCTAAACTCTCGAAGTGGTGTTAAAAATTCAAATTAACTTGATGGGTGGGGCTGTTGACACCTCTGCAGGGAGATGTCTGCTATTTCTAACAGCAGGGTTTCCAGTGCTAAAAGCAGTTGTACCAGTGACACAAGAGATTGCTATGTAGAGATATCTCGCACCAGAGGCTTCTTGGTACTTTAATACTGATATTAGCCCTGAGTTTCAATAGTTTGTTAAATTGTAGGATGTACTTAGCAAGCTCCCTAGACCACAAATGATGATAGAAGACGCTCAATTCCTCGCCTACTACTCTCTCCAAGCGCAGAAACTCACATTAAATGATATACTCTATCGCTGCAGTTTACCTAAGTAAATAACAATGAAGAATAATATAATAAAGTGTTTGTATATATATTCTCTCTATCTATATAACCACACAGCAAAGAGCCACTTGAAGAATTCCCTAGCTCTTATCCAAATAATTCTACATTCTTTTATAAAGTTGATCCAAAAGATACTTTACAGAAAACAAGGTAAGTATTAAGCATCTCAAAAATGTTAGTGTTATTTACTGCTTCTTTCAGACCACAAGTACACCTAAATCACAAACTGTTGTCAGGTAAACAGCAACAACTTCAATCTCTCTTACAGCTCTATGAGAATGAAATCCAATGGTTGTCTTATGGCAGTCGACTTTGGTTTGGGCAGATCAAGGGACGAAGAGTAGTTCTTCTTGTTGACTTCTCTGATACTGCTTGTTTTAGCAGCTATAATTCTCAGTATCTCACAGCATTACAAGTACTGGTCAATGAGCAGTTAGCTTCCATGGACACAGTACATATCAGAGCTATAGGAACAGAAATTGTACCTACTAATCCTTCAGTATTAAAGTTGAGCAATAACACCAGGTTTGCTTTCATTGATAAATGTGATATTGGGGTCTTATACAACACAGTCTTCAAGATAATATCAAAGACTGGTTTGCTAGCTTAAGATCTCAAGGTAGTTGTAATCTACTCTCTGGTTTTAAAGAAGCTCTGAAACTTCATGATATAGACACACTAGCTCTAATACTCTGTTCTAGGTAAATGAATTGACTATGTTGTACCAGAAGGACCTATCGTCTTAGACCTAATCAAGACTTGGATATCATTTATGACTATTTAACCCAGTTATTAGCTGGTCAAGAAATGCCACAGTTCCATCTTGTAGCTATTAATGCAGATCCAGACATACAGGTTAGACCAGTTTTTGGATAGCATTGTAACTGTTATCATATACACTTCAGACGTTTCTGCGTAACTTAGCAATGGAGGTCAGAGGTTGCTATCATCAATTAACAATGGAAGATGGAAAAGTAAGTACTAATAAAATAAGAGAAATAAGTTTACTTTCTTCATTATAGCCCTCATTTGATGACTCCCTCATCAGTGATATTCAAATTGAAATGAAGAGGTATAAGTCACAGCAGCTGTATTATAACATTATATTCTATTGTTACCACATAGAGCTCGTGAAATAATTCAAGAGATCGAAAGTGTTAAAATGGGAATGCTTGATAAATCACTCATTGAAACGCTTAAACAGGTCAGTAACATTGAATAATCATTAGACAAAATATTGTTATTTTCTTAGTTATCAGTGGTATCTGAATGGCCAAGAGACGACACTTTTACTCCATCCACTTCTCCTTCTCACCCTCCTACCTGCACTCTCCCCTGCTCCTCATTAGAATGGCTACAGAAATATAGCATAGATGGTAAAAGATATGGAACAGCCATTACTACTCACTTTATCGTTCGATTTCCCATAGCTCTAGGTCTCAATCTCTACCAAGTATTAGCACCAGATGCTTATAGTCAACTTAGTGGATACATACCACCTATTAATAAATCAGTTACTTCATCTGTCTATGATGTGTGTTAAATTAAAGAACTATATCATATCTCAATATAGCATAGACTAATGTTAGTATTAATATGTTTTACTATAACAGATTGCTATGCCCCAGTTTACATGGAGTGATGGTAGCATTAAATATCTCCACATTGACGTACATCGATTGGAACATTATATGGTAGAAATATTAATATACGGCATTAGTTTAAATGAGATGTTTTTATAGAGTGATTTAACAATCTACATTGAGCTATTGCAACAGAGAATATCATGGTTAGTGAGTAGTAGTAGAGTACCATTTGGACATCTTGAGGAAAAGAGGTACATTATTTGTTACAATGGATTGTTCAGTCTACAACTTATCAGAGTTATCTTATTACTGGATACATCTGCTGTCACTGGTCTATATCTGACTGAACTACAACAACATCTTAAGACATTAATACACGAACAACTCAGTCAGAAAGAAACATTTAATTTGATTTGGTAAAGTTAATAGTAATGCTCAAAGTAATGAGCATTACTATAATTATTAACAATAGTTTTGGTGAGTCTTGTTCTTGGTGGAAAGAAGGTCTGGTGTCTTCTAATAAAGATTCACTTACAGAAGCATGGAAGTGAGATCATTGTTGATTTACTTAGTCTAAAGATTACTACATTTTTATCTTAGATGGGTACTCAATATTAATCCTGGTGGTACCTGTAATCTTCTTGGTGCATTACATCAAATTCTAGAAAACAGAACACTTGCTGGTTAGTATGAGAAATATCTTGATACACTAATCAATTCACTATCTGTGTATCTATCTGTCTATCTATATGTTTATCTATCTCACAGATTGCTCCTCTAACACTATTGGTCTTTATGTTATAGTTAGTACTATGCCAGATCAAACAGAGGTAGACTCCAAAGTTACTGCACTCTGATTATTAATAGGATAATCTTTTTGTTTTATAGGATAATCTATGTGCTTATTTAGAGCAGAAGTTATCTGGTAGAAGAATTAACTTACATGTTATTTACTATCAGCCAATTTCTCCTGAACCTTTGACTGAAGTAACCATTCAAAGAGGTATTGGTCGCTATGGTGATAAGGAAGCTATAGTGAAGTGTTTGAAACAAATGGCTCAAAGTTCTGGGACTTATCACCATTTTACTGCCGGGGGTAAACATAACAAGATAAGATAATTTTGTTTACTCCTTTTTAGAATTTGTGGAAAGTGATGATCATATATTACTGAGAAAAGAACTGACCACAGCTGAGTCATACTTACAGACTACTCGTAAAATACTTGGTAACTACAGAGGCTACTGCAAAAGGGTGTGTTTCAAGTTGTTTTAAATACTTAGCATCAACTATTTGTTATAGTATGTATCAATGACTGAGCAACCTGTACCAGAGGGTCATCCAAAATCAGCACCACCAGTTCCAGCTAATCCTAGACCAACACTAACATCTGTTGGAAGACTAGTAAGTTAAAGAAATATATCAGAGATATATAATGGATATTGTTTACTTATAGAACTTTAATGCGAGTAAATTAAAAGAAATGAAATTAGCAGATGAAAGAAGTACCTTTAGATTGAACAAGAGAAAGGAAGCATTTCTAACATGTCACTGCTTCTATCTTGACAGAGGTACTCAAAAAGGTAAGAGAGATTATGAGATTAAGATTAAGTTATTATCATCATAATCAATTAAGGTATACATTATGAACTATTGGAAGTAGATCTCTGTCCTCAATGCAATAAATCTCTAATACCAGCTAAAGAAGCACCAATATCATCATCTGAGGTAAGAGGTAATATAATTGCTACATCTTAATTCTCTACTTTCAATAGTGGTTGTCTAAATATAGTTTAAAACATCTTCAGTTATATCACAAGGGACTGTTTACACAGTGTAGCGATGGATATAAACATGTCACTGCTGATGTGAGTACTGATAACAGTTATGTTACCAACTATTAACAATATATTGTAGGGGCATGTTGTTGAAATATGTGTTAGCCATCAACAGCTTATTAAATTACTAAAACTAATTCGTATGATAAAGACAAGATATATGACCAGACTTCAATGGCTACTATCAGGTAAGAGGGAGAAGACAGTGAAATAGCTTTGTATATTCATTTATAGACACAAGACTTATATTTGGATGTGTATCTGCAAAGAAGGTAAGATGACCTCTGCATCACAGTAACTGTTTTCTTCTTGTAGTTGGTTCTTTTAATTGATGCATCCAGTTCTATGGAATATCATGCCCAAGAGATGAAAGAACAATTAACCAAGTTGATTGGGGAGCAATTCTCACAAAAGAGACTCTGGTAACATGCCACTATTATAATGTAATATTGTCTTCTTGAATTATTGTAGTTCATTCAATATTGTTGCTTTTTCTACTGATGTTTTACCATGGCAACAGAGTCTGGTTCCTAATACTAAAGAGAATAGGTTTCAGTCTATGCAGTGGATACAATCAATAACATTTGGAGGATGTACAGGAGTATTTGAAGCTATTAAAGTAAAACAAATGCATTAAGAGCAACAATAATATTTCTTGTAGTATTCTCTTCAATTAAGACCTACCTGCATATATCTCATCAGTGATGGAGATACAGTAAGACTGACAGTAAATTAGCTGTGAACATCAATTAATTTATAACATTATAGGATCATACCAGTCAGTTCTTGCTCTCTAAAGTAAAAGATTTAAGAAAGACGTTCACATTCTCTTGGAAAATTGACACTTTAGCATACCACACCACTAAGAGGTAGAGATCACAACACTACTATATAGTAAACTTAATACTTTAATAATTATATAGAGAGTCTATGAAACTGCTTCAAACTTTAGCAAAACAAAATGGTGGAAGGTTAGTCCTGTAATGGACCCTGCTGACATAATAATGTTTCGATCTTTAGATTCCACTATTACCCTTTGGATTATAGAACTCCTTCGAATGTTTTAGAAAATGTTCATCAATTAACTGAAGATATGAAGCTGGTACAGTTATGATAGTAGTAGTAAAATCTTATTTATATTCCCAACTTTCTCAGGGAGATGACTTGAAGTCTCTTACTGATGAAATACAACTGGCAGACTATGTCATTAAACAAACCTTGTATCATTTAGGAAGGTCATCAACATAACTGACCAACATTTTAATTATTTTTAAGTTACACAACTGATTATTTTTATGTAGTTTCTTTTCTTTTCTCTTTATACCATTCCCATCCTAGTTGTTTCATCAATGGTTGTAGAGATTGTTTATTTACAATTGGTAAGTAAACAGATATGAACTCTCTTTTCCACCATTGACCATGAGTAGCTTCTGGACTACCAATTTTAGTGTACTTATAAAGATAATGCAAAGCTCTTACATACCTAAAGAAAAGAAAAACGATTAACTATATAGCTTTCTTAAAAGTTCCTACTAATTTTCACTGACTTTGGTGGTTTCTTTTTAAAAGGGTTATAAGCTATTAAAGAATTAAGTGATGGATCTCCAGCTAATAATTTAGCACAAAAATGTATTAACCATGGATTATGTTGATATGTCTGTAGAGTGAAGACAGTTATAGTAAGTATCTTAAAACACAGGTTTATCTCCTTACTTGAAAGCCAGCAAACCACATTAGCCAATCCAAACGGTAGTGATATGGCGATATGACACAAGGTCTTCGAGACACATTACCAGGTTTACAATTAAACTCCAGTTCTTGCCAATGAGCGAGTTCACCATTCTTACCAATGTTCATATCGTATGTACCTTCAATGATTACCTCTCCACGTTGCTTGGTAATACTACAATAGATATAAATTACAATGTAGTGTCCATAGAGTATTTCCACGACTCACCTTCCAAAAGCTCCATAGGTATTGAGAATTTTCAGAGAGTCAAAACTAGTATTCATCAGCTGCCGACTAGACAGTAAGTTCTTTACTACAGGTATACTGAGGTAGGCTAGTAATAAAGCAAGACTGAATGAGACCACTTTGCGTATATAAAAACCTAATACAATCAGAAATAGACATCTGTGACCAATTTGCTCTACCTCTTGGTCGACTGATACCCTCTTTTCTCTCTCTCTGGTATTCAATTACAGTATCTATGCTTGTTTTCGGAAACATCCAAGCTACCATTCTGTCATCAAAACAGAATATTGCTGGAATCATAGTTAGCCAATTGAGAAATGATAGATTACCACTGAGAACTAAAATGATCTACACACAACAAATATATAATTTAAAATCACTCTATGTCCATTTGTTGTTACTTGAAATAGTATTTGTAGGAAACCATTTATAGCACAAAATGGTTGAGGTAGAAATATGAAGAAAGGAACGATGAGCTCGACAATATGGTTACCAAATGTCTCCATTTTATGTATTATCTCAGGAGACTGATGAAGATAGTAGCTTAATGGGTTTGGTACCGGCTGAGTCTGAGACAAAGAAAATAAAACTATAAGTCTACTTCTGTTATATCTTTCTTACTTCATAGTGGTAATTCATACATGTCAGATCCCTCCAGCATTGGTCACCTCGTATCTTTATTAGACCCTATAGTGACAAATTATCAACAGAATTGGTCTTATTTACTTACAGCTCCAATCATTATTCTAAAAATCATCCATCGATTACCCCAAACAATTACTAAACTAGTCGGAGTATGACGTGGAAACTGCTTTAAACTAAGTACAGGACACAAGAACATTGTCAGAAATCCCATTTCCAATAACTGAGACTCCCAACCTACAATAAGTGAAACCAGTACACAGCAGTATACAATATGCTAGACAACAAAACAGTCCTAAACATTAATGATATATATAGGGAGAACTTACCAAACGAATACCTACAGTAAGATAGGTATAATATCATTCAATTCTTTTATTACCTTACCATGTCTGTCCTACACTGGATATAGAATGATAAAGAACCCACAACACTGCAAACATGATGACATTGCCAGCTCCTAAGATAACTATGATGGCTGATACACTCAATCCAATGTAGGCCATACAGTCTAGACCAAAGTCTAAATGATCTTCAGGGACCCACCAAAGAAGTGTTGGAGCTGCTTCAAGGAGATGATAGTATGGGACTGTGTCAGATTGAGTATGAGACTGAAGAGCATTTCGTATTCGCTGTAAATAGTTGTGAACTGGTAGTAAGCCATTGTTTCCAATCAATTGCTTGTTTTGGTTAAGAGCTACAAGAAATGCTACAACTAGAATAGAATAGAATAGAATAGAATAGAATTAATAAAAATTATCAAAAATAACTGGAGATTTATACTTACAATAAATAGAAGCAAGACATCTAATGAAGATCACTCGTACCAACCAATATGACCCAGCCAACCAGTTCTTTATGTCACGTTCATCCTTTTTCTGCTTTATCTCTATTTGAGGAGGTGGAGCACTCTCACTAACAGCATTGTCATCATCTTCTTGTTTACTAGTAGTGATAATCTGTTTTCTCTTTCTAAGCTGAGATTCCTGGCCAGTAGACATTATACTGGGTGTGGTCTTAACCACACACACCCATTCTTATCATAGAAACATTTGTCATTTGAAAGAACATGTGAAATGATATTTTAATGAGAACTATGTTTTGTTGATGTCGTAATATCTGATAATAAATTATCAACTAAATTACAAAGTTCAGTGTCTTGTTGATCAATTAAAGAGTGAACTTCTTTGTTCGTTTTAACAGACTATTAAGAAATAAGAAAATAGTTATTATTAATAGTATATAAATTAATGGATTAATAAATAGATGAATGAATCACAAACCTCTTTACTCTTTGTGACATCCATTGTTTCAGTAACATCCTCTACAGTCGGTAAAGATGAGACTGCTTGTTGTAAACTGTTCTCACAAGATTTAAGAATACTACGAGCTTTATCCATTGCTCTGAAAGACATCAAAGACACAACGTTATAACAATTGTTATTATAAGAAGATCTCTTACCTGTTAATTTGTTGAATCATGTCCTCTCTTTGTTTCTTTTGTCTTTCTAGGACAACTCGTAATGTTTCTCTGGCCTAAAAATGAGAAATATGAACCATAAGGATAGCTCCTATAATTAACTCACCTGATGAGGTCTATATTCGTTAATAAGATGGTGCATATTAATAAAAAGTACACTCAAATTCTTTATTTTGTCACTTCTCTAAAAGAACGACAACACATAAAGAACGTAGCTTAGAAAAAAGTCTAAACTATTTACTTCAGAGGAGGAGGGATCGTTTATTAAGATATCCAACAGCTCAAGAAAACAAATGAGAATAGAACGATTCAGTTTCTTCAATTCTGCTCTTTTATCTTGATAAGAACAAACAAGAGCATTATATCAAATATAGTAATAATAAACTGACCATAATGATGTGGATACACTCTATCAATGTTCTGTTCTTCAAGAGGTCGAATCATAGAGTCAGTAGTCTACATATAAAAATATACTATAATATAATGCACCAGCCACTGTGTTGCTCACTCTTACATTGAATGGAGCCCCAAACATCTGATAAGCTCCTTGTACTGGACGCGGAGGTTTAGGAGCTAGTCCAGATTGTATATTTTCATCTGTATACAGACGATAGAGTGCAGTGGGAGGATTTGGAAATGCTTGAGTGGCTTGAGGTTCTCCACCAGCGGCCATCTTGTGGGTGTTTCACAATTGGATAGCCACACCTACTGTTAAATCATCCTTTTACACACACACACTTTTTTTACATCACTGGTATTGAAGATATGAAATAGACTCCTTTCTAATTACTTAGTTTATCATGGACTTTCATCAGTTAATGAAACAGGCAGCTGCCAATCAAGCTGTGACAGAGAAAAGAGTAAGTCCCTAATCTAGTATTTTATTTATTATATAACTATTATATCATTCGATGAGACAAATAATAAATAAAGTCAGTATATAATAGTTAATTGACTGGATAATATTAATTTTATTATTAATAGCATCGTTTAGCAGGAATCTGTATTTTGTCATGATTAGATTTAAGGGGCGGGGATTAGTATCACATGATCATCCTATGATATCCTCTAGAGTTTATGAATTGACTAATTTACTGACTACAGGGAGTACGGATGTGTTGCTTAAAGGGTTAAAATTAAAATATATATGTATGGAGCTACCAATGTAGCGTAATGGTCTTAGCTCCACCCCTTATGATATTGAGATGTAATTTTACTTGTAGTTTGAGAAACACAAATTACAAAAGAAAAAAGAAGATATTGAGAAAAAATTACTAGAAGAGGAAAAGAAGAAAAAAGCTAACGAAAAACTGAGACAACACGAAACTAAAGTCATTAAATCTCGTTTAGCATATAAAGGATTATTATCGAGTTCAGGTTTGTGTAAATTTATGAAGGATTGGATAAATGAATGGACAGATAGATTGATAGATGGATGAATGGATGGATAGATAGATGGATGAATGGATGGATAGATGGATAGATAGATGGATGAATGGATGGATAGATAGATGGATGAATGGATGGATAGATGGATAGATAGATGGATAAATGAATGGACAGATGAATAGATAGATGGATGAATGAATGGACAGATGGATAGATAGATGGATGAATGGATGAATAGATGGATAGATAGATGGATGAATGGATGGATAGATAGATGGATGAATGAATGGATAAATGGATGGGTATGCATTATTCTACTCATTAGGTGAACCACTTATTGATACAACAAAGCAACATCTTCCTACTTCTTCAAAAACCTCAACACCTTCAAATAGTTCTATATCAAGTAACTCTAAACATACTAACTCAACCTCCAAATTACTCCAACCTAAAGTAACTAGTACTAAGTCAAAATCTACATCTCCTCGTCCGCTAGGTTCCAGTTCAAAGACCTCCTCGTCATCTGGTATCAGTAGTAATAGTAGTAAACATACAAAAGGACTACCTAAAGAGAGTACTGGCTCATCCAAAAGTCAAACTCCACCTCCTCGTTTAAAAGACTCAAAAAAAGGGCCTGTTAACTTTCAGGATTTATTGAAAATAGCTCATAAGAATTCTAAGAAGGAGGAAAGTAAAGATATTAGTCCAAGTGTTAAAGATGGTAAAAGTGATGTAAAGGGAACCCCTGGTCACGTTGGTATTGGAAAGGCTTTACTTGACAAGCAAAGAAAAGAAGAGAAAACAGCTTTTGTAAACAAAAAGTTAGACAAAGCTGACATTAGACCAGAAGTTAGACAGGAAATTTGTTCTGACAAGAAAACCCATTCTTCATACAATGGTAGAAATAATGATATGCAACAAAGACCCAAGAAAGTTGACCACCCCTCATCCTCTACTTCTACAATTAAAATCAATCCCTATACTAATACTATAATAAATAGACCAAAACAATCCTCTACAGCCTCTTCTGCTAAAATACCAGCTGTCACAAATAGTAGTGATGAAAGAATAAAAAATAAACCTTATCCACCTATTCCTAATAGAGGAGGCATGCCCAGACCAGCAACTACCAGAGGAGGCATGCCCAGACCAGCAACTGCCAGAGGAAGTGTGGCTAGACCAGTTTCTGCTAGAGGTAGAGGAACTCACTCATTAAAATCCAATTCTTTTTATGGGACACCTGCCAGTGCTCGCTTGATAACTGATAGTCACAGCAGGGGATCATCTCGTGGTGCTTCCATGTCATACAGGAGTACATGGGTGGATGAAATGAGAGATTACATACAACATGCTAGTCATGATTATGATGATGAGGAGGACGAAGAAGAATTAGATGATTTTGTAGTAGACGATGATGAATATAGTGAGGAGATTGAAGGTGGAGAGGATTATTCATCGGCCATTAGAGACATATTTGGCTATGATAAGAGTCGGTATCGTTTGAGAGATGAGGAAGATGACAGGATAATGGAATCCAGTTTTGCTCAACAAGAGTTTGAAGAAAGACGAAGGTAAGCATAGAGTAGGAAATATATATTTTTGTTTGTCATTCAAATTTGTTATATTCAATAAAATTTTGTACTTGATGTTAATACTGAAAATCAGAAAATAGACTATTTTATATTTCACACAATTAATATAATTTTCAATAGACATGAGTCTTATTTTGAGAAGATTAAACTCAAAAGTAGTGATAATTTCAGCAGTACACACACTTAGCACTGATATACTCTCGAAGACATTGTTTTATGATGAATGATTTATGAAGTAGATGTTTTTATAAAATTATTATGATATAGCAATTATCTCTATTTCTATTTTTAACCCATTACAGTGAACGTATTGGTCTAATGGAAGATGCTGAAGAAATGAGAAGAGAACAAGAGGAACTATTACGAAAACGAAAGAGGGGATCTGGACGTGGTGGAGGAGGTAGCAGTACAAAGAAATTTAAATCATAGTACTATAATATATTATATCTGCAATATAATACATTGTATATATCTGGTTTTTATTATTATGTGATTGATATGATCGTTTGTCATCATCATTCTCAAATGTCAATAGGTTAATATTGTTATATTCACAACAAACTACTTGTTAATAACTTGAAATAACAAAATGTTCCAATCGTGCATCGACTAATTCCATTATAAAATGAAATTTGTCAATCAAACATGAGAAACTATTGTTATTATGTAATATTAGTTATTTTAGTCACAAAAAGTTTAAGCAGCTGCAAAAATAACGAGTTTGTTTTGAGAGTTTTTTTGGTTTACATGTCTACAAATATGGCAACCAGCAACAGAGCCACCACAAGAGTTATCACTATTTGAAGAGAGAGATTCAAAGAAGTTAATTATAGTAATACACAAATTAGGATATTGTATGTAACCAAACCTAGTATTAGACAAGTGTAGTAGTACCTATATAGGGATGGCCCGGATTGTTGTCATTTTTAAATTGTAGCCTCTTGATATTCCTTCATTTGTCCTTGTGCTATTGTGTAGGATGATGTAACTGCCATTCCTACTATCTTGTTTTTATTCATCGTAAAGGACTAACATTTCATCCTTACATTTACTTCATTTTTAGAAAAAGAATTTTTTTATTTACTTTCATGCACTGCTATATACTAGCAGTACGTCACAGCTGCTATATACTACCAGTATGTCACAGCTGCTATATACTACCAGTATGTCACAGCTCAAACTGTTACTAAAATTATAGCAATTATAATTTAATAGATTGACTTACTAGCAATTATCTTGCGAGCAGGAGAAGTGCAAGCTAAAAAATGACAAATACTAAAACTGAAAGATTGAAAGATTTATGCACATACTTCTTTCCTCAATTAGGGAACTTTGAATGTTCACCCAGAAATCTTCAAAGTCATGCACTACTGTGTAACTAAAGTAATGATCGTGCTTGTAATACAATAGTACATTAAAACTAACTGGAATTTAATAGTCCCTGTATTCACAGGAGGTGCTCTCCACTGAAAAGGCATTCGATGGAAGTGATGATCAGCAATTCCAGTTATGTTATGTGTAATACCAGCCTATAATGAAAGGCCTTACTTCCCAAAATACATTTGTTAGTATCTGCTTACAGTTTCTGGCATACAACTGTGGAAGCGGGTAGCATCGGTGAGAGGAGTGTATGTACCAGTCAGAGTGGTACCATCAGCAACAAGTCGGCTTTGGATGAAAAAACCTTCAAAATCCTCTGTCCTTCCTGGCTTTGTAATAAGACTCACTAAATCAAACAAAAATTTAATATGGTCAAAGACATATTAAGTCCCAAACAACAAAATCCTCTCTTGTCTTAGTTGTATTTAAGTCAGAGATAAGTAAATAAAAAGACAACTCATAACAGCAACTTTTTATTGACAAAAACACAACATTTAATTTGGACTACAAATATTTAGTATTGCCTTACAATTATAGAGCATCATTGGCTGGTAAGAGTAACAATTTCCAGAGGCATTTCTCAGAAGGGAGAGATCCAATTCATATGGACTTTCTGTGGTTTGGCCATTGTGACTACCATGCCGTGGCATCAGATTACTGCATGCTCGTGCAGGAGCACCACCAGGATAAGCCTCAACTTGCAATCCTAAGGTCACCAAGTAGTATAAAAGAAATTGGAGCTTCATTTTGCTTCCAGAAGACTAGCAGATCTAAAATTTTTGCACCAGATAACAAAGACTATTCTTACACCTGCTGCCAAATTCCAAATCTGTTTGGTCTACTTCTAATTATATTGCCTGCTATACTACTCCCACATGCAGTGGTCATTAATACTTAGTAATTATTATGACATGTATTTATATTGACATTAATATTCATTGTTTGGTTTTACTCAATGTCTGATGTCCAACTGATGCCGTTCTTAAGTGTTTACGCAAATTAGAACACGTACGAACTTGTGCGAGCTGTTTTTGTAAAACTTCTGCTCTCTGATTTAATAGTTTAACTTGTAACTTCAATGATTGTATAGTATCTTCATACTCCTATGATGAAATTTTAACAGTGTCATATTAATAACAACAGCTGCTGCTGCATACCTGTTTTGTACTGAGAGGTATTATACTCATCATTCTAGACTCGTATTGGGACTTGAGTTGGGAAAGCTAAGAGATGTAACAACACAAAGTCATCGTTAAAATTAATGGAAATTCAAGCTTTTATGTATTACAAGTAGTGTGGTTTGGTTTACAAAAATTAATTCTAAAATATATATTTTAGTAAGGGGTAAGACATTTAGTATACTAGCTAAAACTAAACTAAAATTGACTACCTTAATAATACTAAAATGAAGCTAAACTAAAATTTTATTTTGATAAATTTTAGTTGATAACCTTAGTGTTTATTGTTTTATTCTTACAAAATCAAGCAACATATCAAGACTTAGTCATAAGGAGAATTTAATTTGTAGCTGCCACTAATTTTAAGTAGATGTAACTATCTTTGACTATATGTAATTACATATGTAGGTACATATAACTATATGTAATTATATGTAATTATATATACTTACATATAACTATATGTAATTACATGTGTAGGGACATATAACTATATGTAACTATATGTAATTATATATAGTTATATGTAACTATATGTAATTATATATAGTTATACGTAACTATTTAATTACATATGTAGGTACATATAACTATATAAAACTATATGTAACTATTATAGTTACATATAGTTATATGTAACTATATGTAATTACATATGTAGGTACATATAACTATATATAACTATATGTAATTATATATAGTTATATGTAACTATATGTAATTACATATGTAGGTACATATAACTATATATAACTATATGTAATTATATATAGTTATATGTAACTATATGTAATTACATATGTAGGTACATATAACTATATGTAACTATATGTAATTATATATAGTTATGTGTAATTATATGTAATTACATATGTAGATACATATAACTATATGTAACTATATGTAATTATATATAACTATATGTAACTATATGTAATTACATATGTAGATACATATAACTATATGTAACTATTATAGTTACATATAGTTATATGTAACTATATGTAATTACATATGTAGGTACATATAACTATATGTAACTATATGTAATTATATATAGTTATGTGTAATTATATGTAATTACATATGTAGATACATATAACTATATGTAACTATATGTAATTATATATAACTATATGTAACTATATGTATTGCCCTCATATAAGAAATAGAATGTCTTATTGTTTAAATAATGGCTCATATCGTGGCAAAATCAAAGGTCATGAGTTGAAACTAGATCTTGAATAGTTCAATTTCAGATATGTATCAAGTTGCTATATATGGACTAGTTTCATACTAAAACACACAAAGCAATTGTCGAGCTACTTGTAGTGGACAAATTTGATAATAACTTATTGAGACTTGGAGTACTCTTATGAAACAATTCACTTTAATTAACTAAAACTAAAAGAAGTCTTCATACACAACTGAAACTAAAACTAAAACAACACTAACTACAAATATATTATGTTTACTTTTATAATAAATACCTTTGATTCATAGCCTTGTTGTAATTGTTGTATTCTCTGCTCTAAATTAATTGTATTCTCCTTTGCAGTTTCAGATGATTGTCTAAATACCTACGTTAATTAAAATGTACATGTCCTTAATGTTAAGATAATGTACCCTTTCGTTGGCTTCGTGTTGTTGTTTTAAAGTGTTTATTGTTTGTTCATTTTCTTGTTTTAACTCTTCTACTTCTTCATAGTGTAGTTTAAGGCTTCTAGAGTAATATAAATGATAGGTAGGTCCACTACAAAACATGTAACTACATGTAACTACATGACATAATTGTCAATGGACAGATTGCATTGCAATTAAGGCTTCTAAATAAACAAACGATAGGCAGGTCCACCACAAAACATGTAACTACATGTAACTACGTGACATAATTGTCAATGGACAAGATTGCATTGCAAATATAGTATAAAGTTACAACTAGTTATGAATTCCATAGTACTAAGTCTGACCAACACCTAATTTAAATAATTTCTTATATATACATATACCTTTGTGAATCAAATATTATAAGTAAATTCCATAGTATATTAAGATTCATAATATTAAGGTGCTTATTAACTTGTAGCGTTTAATTAAACAACCTGTCTACATTAAATGCTATTATGTTACAGCTGGTGGACCTTCCTCTTTGTGTCATCAATAAAATCCATAAATTTTATGTCCTTTGTCATAGCAACACAGGACTCTGCATTCTTTAATAATAAAGCATTACACTTGTTTTTAATAACAATGCTTTTATTGTTAAGATAAGATATATGCTTTGAGGGTTAATACCAGTGTTGTATTGAATTCACAGAATGTAGTGTTGCAATAACAAAGTATAAAAGATGCACTATATCCATCCTTACTTCTCATAGTCGTCTTTGAGAGCTTTTAATTCTGACTGCAAGCTAGCGACAGTCTATATACAAAATAGATGTACTTATATCCATCAAAAATACTAATGTACCTCCTCTGCCAGAGCTGTTTGTACTTGTTGATCATATTGTAATTGTTCCAGTTTTATAGAGTGCTAAAATAGAGAGAGATATGTATGGAGATTTAGTTCAAGTATGTTAGTACAGCCTCACTTTATCCATTAAAGTTGAAATGGTTCGCTTATGTTCATCTCTGAGTTGATATTCCAGTGCAGACATCTGAGCTTTTAAGTTTTCTGTCTATAAGTAATAAATTATTACTTAATTTCAAGTGGCTATCCTTCATGAATGGAACAAACAATCTATTTGTCCATAACATGATACAACTATTAACTAGTTCTAACTTCAAGTTCGTGATATTTCTGATAGTCTTTCTTTTCAATTTCTAGTTTAGTGCTCTGCTCTTCTAATTGAGTGGTTACTAATATTAGATCTTCTTTAAGAGTAGCAATAACCTACAAAGATAGTGCAGGCGTGTAAATTATTGTATTACTGACATCAGTCTAACTTTTTCATTGTCGTTTATTTCTTCAATGTGTTTTGTTTGTTGATCTCTTAATTGTTTATGCATTTCAGTAAGTACATGTTCCTGGAATTGTTATAACAATACATTTTACCAAAATTGTTATTACCTTTGATTGAAGGTGAGCCTCTACATTCCTTTGTAGCTCTGTTTGATGATGTTGTCTAATGGTAGACAATTCTGCAGCATGCTAGTAGGGTAAAAGTATGGAGATAATGACTTGAGGAAGTCTAGCAGAAATTTATCGTATGGTTGGGTGGCCGAGCGGTCTAAGGCGCTGGTTTAAGGCACCAGTCATTTCGATGGCGTGGGTTCGAATCCCACCCCAGCCACTTTTTTTCCATCATTTTGCTAACCTCATCAGTCATTTCTTTTCTTTCCTCTGATAATCTCTTGTAGAACTCATCCTCTTGTTTTTGCTTTGCTTGTTTTGTATCATTCAATTCTTTTTCCAACTTCTCAATCTTGATTGTGAGGAGATATAGAAGTATGAAAGATTCTTAGCTATAACTAAAAAGTATACCTCTTTCTTCATATCGTCAAACATTTTGTTCATCTGCAGTTCAACCTTCATTTTATATTCCTCCACAGATTTCTCTGATGTCTTCAATTGAATATCATAAGTAGATTTCAAGTCCTTTATATCTGATTCCTTCTCTCTAAAATTTTATGAAAAAGATAAAATGTAACTACAATAAGAAAGTCATTACTTGAGTAACAGTTCCAAATGAGACATATTCTCATTTGCTTCAGATTCTTTGGCTCTCATCAGAGACTCTAGTTCCTTTATCTAAGAGTACCAAATAGTGAAGATTGCATCAACGAATAATACTAACTTTATCGATATGTTCAGTCTCTTTATCTCTCATCTGTTTCCATGACACACTCTCAGCTTCCTATAAAACAAAATGTTAAATTGGCATTCATTGACAACAATTACCAATAATTGTAGTTTATGAGTAGCTACGGTTTCATCAAGAGTGTGTTGGAGTTTTGTGAGTTGTTTCTGTAAAGTGGAAATTTTGTCCTCTGCCTTGGTCTGTTGAAGGGACATCTCTTGTTTCAGGGAAAAAATGGAATTCTCAGCGTCAGCTTTACTCTGTTTAAGTGAAGTCTCCTTCTCATCTGTTATCATTGTGCACTGGCTTTCTAATGTTGCAATCCTAAACAAATAACTCAGGTGGTGTAAAGTATAAGAGCATGTCCATACTTTGTTCTGGCCTGCTCAAGATCTTCATTTAGGCTATTCTAATTACAGCAAATAGTATGTAAACACGAGTGTAAGATGTACTAACCTTTTCTTTCAATATTTTATCCTTAGTTTGGTTAGCAATGTCAAGTTGTTGTACTACCTGATGTAATCTTTTTTCTGAATCATGAAGAACTTGTTCCTGATAATAACAGAATCCTAAGCATGTCACAAGCTAATAAAGTACCGATGATTGCTTTTGTACTTGATATTCGATCTCCATTTTCGACACTCTTTCATTGGCATCTTCTAACACAGACTGCAGTTTTTGAGATTGTTCGTGTTCTAAATCTAATCTTTGTTGTTCAAAATCACCAACAACACTATGAAGCTATAAGATATAGTAGTATTAAATTGACACATTAACACTTGAATCACTTTTTGTTCAAATTTAGTTCTCAGATTTTGCTGTTGTTGCTGTGACAATTGTCTCGCCGCTTCAATCTCCTTCTTGTGTTCTTCTTCATTTAAATTACATTGTTTCTCCAACTGAATTACTATCACCACAATATGGTGACTGCACTCAAACAATTAAACCTTATACGATACCTTTTGCCTCAAGTTTCCGACATGTAGCTTCTATTTGATGATTCTGTAATGAATATTCAGTTCGTATACTTTCAATTTCTTTATTTTTACGATCGAGGATCTGTTAAAGATAGTAGTTCAATAGTAGCAATAAAAATTTGTTACTTTTTTCAAGGTATGGTCATGTCTTTCTGAGTTAAAGACAATGTTCTCTTCTTGTTTTGGACTTAGAATTGTACACGCAGTAAAATCTATATTACACAAATTAATTATCATAGTAATGTAGTACTTACTAGATGGTGAGGTAGTAAGTTTGATTTGAGTTGGTGATTTATTTCTTGTTGTAAGCTGAAAGACAAATATATCAAATAGTGTTGCTATACATACAGGGTTTTACTGTTGGTAGGTTCCTCAACCTTGTTGAGTGATGAGTATCTAGTAATGTTGCTATGTCAGACAATTCTTCACTATCAGAGCTCTAAAACAAACAATTTGAATTTGTTTTGCACATTGGAAATTCAAACTTACTTCTGGAGTTCTTAAACGAAAGTTCATGCTGTTGGATCTTCTCATGCCTATTTCTAAAGAGTATGCATTAAAATTAAAACAAAAGAAATTGGTTGCCAGAATGATACCTGTCCGTTCTTGGTTATCTGGTGATGAAGAAGATGAAAAGATTAAAGATCGTCTTTTAGTAGTTGGATGCCATGAAGAAGACTACAGTGCAGTTATAAGTACTAATAACACAAATCCAACATTAGAACTTACTGTGTTTTTTCTAGGTGAAGCAGATGATGACCTAAAAGAACGACTCTTGTAATTAATTCCTTGTGATAAGACAGGTTTGGTTCCTAAAGAACAAGGGAGAGTTCTAGTAGCAGATTCTCCATATAAGGAAGTGAGAGGTAAAGGAGTAGAATGTATAGGTCCTGGTTCAGCAGTACTAATTGAATGATGAGGTGTCTTAAGGAGTGAGTAAATACCACTAGTAGAATTGCCGATTGAATTTTCAGTTTGTGTTGGAATGTAAAGAGATTTGTTGATTTGTTCTGAACTGGTATGAAGTAGGGCATCCAACTCATCTTGCTATTGATAATGGTACAAATTATAACTTATTTTGTTGACAATACTCCTTACTACATGTGGCAAGGATCCAGTTGGTGGGTTGGCAGTAAATGGAGGCTGTAGTTGAGTTTGTTGTAAAGAGTTCAACAGTAGCTGAGCATAATGGTTTCGACTGAATCTAAATGCAGAAAGATCAATTGTATCTGGTGAGAGTAGTGCAGTGGAGATGTCACTTACTTGTCATCCGTTTCTGCTAAAAGTTTTTTAATCCACATTGTAACAGTATGTCTGTCATCTGTGGAAAGAGATAGTTAGCAGCTTAATTGTCATCGGTGAATATATTACTAAAACATTTGTTAATAATCATTAAGCCCCTCCCACAAATGACTTTAATTATAATAATTTAACAAAACAATTACTTGAATTTCTTGGAAGACTTTTAGCAAGAGGCTTGATTTTAGTAATAATCTTCTTGAATTGGTCGTCCATCATTTCTAGCACCTTCTTTCATATTTACCGCCCCACCAAGCGCTATAGCAACACGCAGCAACTACTGAGCATGCGTATAAGGCTTAGTTACGCGTAAGATACGAACAGCTAATGAAAGGCAAAACGCTATAATGACAACTTACAAACTACCAAAAGTTCAAAAGGAACTATTGGACACAGCTTTTCCGAAGTCAAAAAGTAATAAAAAGCCTGAAAAACTACTATTGGCCAATGGCACTGCAAGGTTAGTTTCATAATTGATGAGAATAATTCTTATATTTTTACTACTGAACAGGAGTACTAGAATTAAGAACCTTCTTGAACAGAGAGAGCAATTGATGGAAAAAATGGAAGCTCATGAAAAGGTCCGTTTAGATCGAATGAAAAAATCTCTTCTGAAAGGAAAGTTAATACTTGTTGGTGATGGTTTATATGAGACTGATAAATGCAACGACTGTGATGAGCACCATCGTGTTGCCACTATCACAACAGAAAGCCGACGTGGCAGAAAAGACTGTCCTCATGCAACTATTCTAAGCAAAACACCTACACCAACATCTTCAAATCCAGTATGTTTATTATTATTCAAACTGGTGTATGTATGTTGCCGTAATTATTTTTTCAAATAGACTAGTAGACAATCTTCAAACTATGTTATAGTACCAAAGGAAACAGATCCAGCTGAATCAAATGCTGTAAAAGCAGAGGCTCAATCTTCTCTAGAAACCTTACAATCTGTAGAAGCAGATTCTGAGTTGGAAACTTACTATAAAGAAACAGAACAATTGAGCCGAGAATTTTATCGAGACATGCTCAATCAGGAAGAGAGAGCTCTCTTGGAACGCTTATCTTATGAAAGGAAATTGCTGAAAGAAACAATGAAGTAAACATTTAATGTCCTATTAAAATGCTGTTCAAGTTGCCTGTTATATAATTAGGAAGCATAAGAAGCTAGATTTTGATGAATCAATACGTCAGTTGGATGAACAAAATAAACTTAAACAAGAGAAGAAAAGACTTGAACAAATCAAGAAACGTAGACTGGCCCTTGAAACAGTTGTAAAAACACTTGATGAAATACAAGTCAGTTAGATATTTGACTTACATGTGGTATATGTACATTACATTCAGGTACCTATTAAACCTCTTCCTCCTAAGCCTCCACTAGAACATGTTGGAATTTTGCGTTACAATCAGTCCAGTTGCTCCAGAAAAACTGTTCGAATCAGTGAAGATGGTGATTCAGAGAGACATACAGCAATGTCTTCGCACATAAGTTACTTGACTTATGCTAGTTCCTATGAACCAAATTCTTCATGTTCCTCATATATTACTGACAATTCACAAGGTATTTGTTCTCATATTATATATATTATTTCCAATCCTAAAATAGACAGCCTTAAAGAGCCTTCTAAGGTCAGACTCGATGAAGAAGAGAGCAATAACAATCATAAGAAATCAACTTCAACCTCAGATGAATCATCTAGGAGTATCTTGAGACCTAAGGAAGAATTCGTGAGTATTGTGCCTACAGATCCAAATAGTAGCACTAGCCAAGATTCTAACAATGGCATAACAAATAGTGCTCCTGTAGTATTGATGACATTTCAAAAAGAGGATACTGGAAAGAGTGGAATTGAAAAACATGACCTTCCTATTGTTAAGGAGGTCTCTGTAGAAAATTTCAATGAAGAACTAACAAATGAGGTAACAAGTCCACAACTGGGAGGCATTTAAAATCTATTTTAGCTTGAAGAGGAGGATGATGTCACTAATGAGATATTAGTAGAGGTCTCCGACAAAAAAGTCAATGACAATGTTACAAGAGAAACAACTGAAGTATAATAAATCCATTTATCTTTAACTTTATGTTTGCTTATTGTTAGTATGAAGAAGAGCAAGATAACTGTGAGGTACATGTACCAGTAGGCAGTAGCTATATTAAAGAAAACTCTGGACCTAATGATGTCATAAACATACCTGAGGTAATTATAAAGAAGCTTGTTTTAAACAATAATTATTAAACTCAAATTAGACCAATGATGTGTCTATTGACCAACAAGAACAAAAGCAGCTTGCTCTCTCTATTCCAGTTATTGTCATTACTGATCCTTCCACTGAACTCCCTTCACCCTATTGTGATAGCTCCGAAACAGTTCCAACTACAACAGTAGAGGAAGATTTGCTCATTATTTCCAAAAATGTAGTTCAAGATGCTCTAAACCGAGCAAGCATCCAGTATGAACAGCAGGAACAAGAGTTAGTACTCTCTGAAGAAATACCTGATGGTGTTAATACCATCAAAGAGAGAGTCTCTGTTGAGCAAACCCCTACAGCTCCTACTACTGAACCTGAAGTCAATAGTATTATACCTAAGCTGGCTGACAGCACTCATGACTCAACCCATGAAAAGGACGAAGAAGATCCAGGCACCACAGACTTCTCTGTAAATGAAACAAAAGTCAAAAGTAACAAAGGGTTGTTGAATATTGATTCAAGTCAGGAGTCTGTGTGTATAGAAGAAAGTGTTGGTACAGTAACTGCAAAAGCACTTGCACACAATACTCTAGAAAACGCCTGTCAAGAAATCTGGACTGACCACTCTGTAATGGAAACAACAGTTGCTGACCCTTCTAGTGAGGAATGTTTGGCTGCCACTGCTATGAAGCTGGCACAAAGTGCGATAACCAATGCTCAAGTTGGATTAGTGACAGAAGAAACCTCACCAACAATCATTCGTAACCAATGCTCATCATTGAGGAAATTTTTCTCAATTGGCAGAAAGTCAAGTTCAGACACTGCTATGCCTGCAAAGAGTTTCAACAAATCTCCAAATACTTCATCTGCTAAAGTGAGAGATATTAATGATAATTTATAATTACAACTTTCTATTTGGTAGTCATCATATACTTCACTGAGGAAAATGTTTTCATGGCCATCAACAAAGTTCTCAAAGTCAACATCAAAAGGAGACAATATAAATGAGGTACATATCTTGAAGTATATAAAACTAATGTATACTTATAACATAAATCTAGACATCATTGAAAACAGAAATATCTTCTAAGAATGAGCTGGAATACTCAAAGATATCAAGCAATGTAAGAAATAGCATAATATAGATATACTACTGTTGTATCTGTTTTCTAGTCTTCATTTAAAAAAGTTTTCTCCAAACATTCGTCACAGGACACAGAAAGTCCAGAAGATAATTATAATTGACATTATTCATAGGTCTTGTTGTTGATTGATTATGTCATACTACTAATAATAAAGATATCAAAAATTGTTTTGAGAAAATTGGGTATAGATCTTAAGTGGAAAGATGTTTAAAAGGTGTACTTACAAACTGTTAACAATTCTGTGTACAGTAAACTTACAATGTGTTGATACCACCATATATAATCCACTCGATCAAGAATGAAAGCATAAATTGTAATGACAATTATTAAGTAATATTAACTATACAATGAAAGGTAGCTATTATACAGATATAAAGGAAGACAACATTGATTACAGTTCAAATAGAACAAATGACAAAAGGTATTGGAACAATGTTCTATTAATAATTAGCAATTAAGCCATAATTATATTGCCACAGAAAGTTTGTCTGTCTCTTTGTATGTTTACATAGTCTTTCATGATCTAACTGCTATACTGTTGGGAAATTTGTCTGCTAAAACTATGCGTCGTCTCTCATCTGAGGGGTCATTTCTCAAAAAGTCCACAATATTTGAAATATCACTCAATTGATCTATAGGAGCCATTTCAGCTAGATCACTTAGTACATTGATAACTTTACTCAGGAAAGTTATTGGTAACAGGAGTACAATCAAAATAAAATATATGGGTAGCGTCAATAATCTCAACATGATTAACGATACCTATAGAGAAAAGGAGAATAGAATCGGTCTTTTAAAACACCGTCTAGAACTTACTCGAAGAAGAGCTAAGCGCAAGAAGACACAGAACAGGACTAAAAACTTCGAAAAGTGAGTCCTATTGTAACAAACACGGTCTTTTAAAATTAATTAGCAATAATGATATTCATAGACACACTAATTAATCACACCATGTTCTCCTCACGTGTTATTGTAAGCATGTTTGTGTAAGATTAACTAAGATATTAATTTATTTTTGAATTAAATACATAAGGATATCTATCTAGAAGCGATCAATGATTGTTAGCTTTCTTTCTTCAAAGAATCGATGCCTTTTAAGTGATTTAGTTGTTGTAGTTCCATTAGGAGAGAAGAATTGAGTAATTTTAGCATATCCTTTAGTGTCATTATCTTCATCGTCATCGTCAGGCCTTTAAGAGAAACAAAAAAATGTAATCCTCACAATGTATTAGGGTCCATGACAATGTGAACCAAACAATAGAGAACATGATAGGATGTGTTTTTTAGCATTTGGAAATCTTGCAAATATATTCATATATTATGTTTATATAGATTCCCTTATGGGAATAAAGGGTGTGTGTTAGTGTAAGTCTAACCATTGTATTGGTAGAGCTTTGGAGTCTAATTTCTCTTGACAAGTGGACCAGCTAAATCTGACAATTGTTGGATAGCCAAACATAGGATCTAAACTCTCTCGTAACCATTGCTTAGTATTAGGATCTAGCAAGGAAATAATACATTATCTTATAAATATTAGCAAATCACAAATATGATAAGTCACCAATAAATGTCAACAACACACTTAAATTAATACATTAATTTTGTCTAAGCCAGTAATGGTATTGAGACTAAGTATAATTCTCACTATGTTAAGATTATCAAGTTACCCTAATAGATATTATATTGGGTATATTGTTACCACACTGATATTAGATATCACAGTTGAGTTCATAGTTCAATTACATCCATTATAAGTGTTGAATAACATTGAAAGAAGATTGTTGATATTAATATTAGTGAAAAAATCCCTAAGCCATGAATAATACACAATAATATATTCATATATAATATGTATACCATTAGACAATACATCAACAGTATAGAATACATTACAGAGTATAATTATTATGTCATTGATTACCAGACGGATATCCACTTCCATATTTGGCACTGATCTTGGAATCTTTCTCTACAAATTGCCAATCCTTCAGACAAACATCTCTAGTCACCTACGTACAATACATTATATAAGTCTATGTCCTAAGTTGTAATAATATTTGCTTTAAAATAATGTTTTTATACTTATCATTATATCTACCACCTGCACCATGTTATCATATGGTTGCTAATGGCTACTAGATTGGTAGATAACAGTACCTTAGCACAGATACTAGCAGCACTAACAATAGGAAACAGACTGTCTGCTTTCTTAGCAACAGTAATCTTCAAATGAGGGAATATCTCTGATAACTTGGATTGATATTTACGAGGTTCACCGACAGTATCAACATATACCTATCGTATGAATATTAATTATTATAGTTAATTAATTATTAATAAAAGTAGTTATTATAATTTATATAAATATTTATTTATCTTACCTCACGTAGTTTGATACCGTCAGTGATGACTTTATGAATAAGATTAATAGCAGTATCATGCGATATATCATTAAGATTATATTTTGTCCTAAACATTAGAAATATATAATAATTATATTATAATATACCTCAATTACCGGCGAAGCATACAGTTTGATATGTAATTTGGTGAAAGTATGGTAGTCTTCCAACCTAAATATCCCACATTATCTGAGATCTGTTTAAAGGAAGTCTCGCGTTGATCTTCAGTTAACGTTTTTGAATCTACAGTAGTTAATAAAGTGGGTGTGGTAATAAAGTGAAGACAAGCATACCTGCAAATTTCATAGATTCCAACTCGGACACTTTAGAAAGGGGACAATAACATGTTCCATAAACCATTGGACCTGAGTTATTGACTAATAACTAATTATCAATCAATATTAGAGGAGCATTACCTAGCACTGGACCTCGTCCTGCCTCATCAATACCCATAAACGATTCCTCCTCCAAACACACTGCTGGCACTGAAGACTGTAGATTATGAACACCCAAAGGACTCGATAAGAATTCACTAACATCGATTAATGGAATGCTTGAATCCTCCATCTCATTACCCGCCATGTTTTTTATCAAAAAACAAAAAGGGTTAAATTTTATTTATTTGAACTGCGAAAAGTACAATAGTTACTGTATCGTTTAAAGTAGTAAGTATACGTAATAATAAGCACAAAGTACGTCCAGTAAAACTGGAGAAAAATAATAATTCCATTACGCTTGTTAAAACAGAACAGGAAAGTAAATAAAAGAGGATTAAAATATCTCACTTGAAGAAAAAATTTGCTATGATAAGTCATGTCTTTTTCTTAGAGATCCACAAACTATAAGTTGAACTAAATTATTTTCCAGCATGCTTCTGCATCTGTTCATAAAATGCTCTTGCATTCTCTAACTGTCGAAGTGAAGAGGCAATGATAGTATCCAATTCATGTCCATCTCCAAGTTCCTATATAAATGGACGCAATATGAGAAATGGACAGGCAAATAAACAATGGATAGATAGTTTTAACTTACATCATCCACAACTAGTGGATTACCAAAAGTATCTCCACCTCCTTCCTCGTCTTCTTCATCGTCCTCACTTTCACTTTCGGTATCACTTTCACTTGAGGAACTAGACGAAGATGATCTTTCCCTGTAGACAAAAATAGAACAAGGAATTCACATAATGTTCACATTACAATGTGACAACATTCTTAATAGGGAAATTAAGTAATCAGGTAGTACTAATACAAGCTATCTTCATGAAACAACATTTATGTTATAAAATTTGACCTCTATTTCATCATCTACTTACTTTTGTTTGTATGCTTGAGTAAATGCTGTTGCACTAGCCATCACTTCTCGTTCATCAGGTGAGATGACAGGTTCTGTGGAGTTCTCATCAGCGTTATCTGGTTGATCAGGTTGCATAACTAGTTTATCTGGTCTGTCGCCCTGTATTCCATTAGTCAATGGCTCAGGTTTCTTCTTGTCAGTAGCACCTAAGAGCAGCATTATATTGGCAATAAAAAACATTTTCATTAATATATATTATAATCAAAAAGTAAGACAAACTTAATTAATATTAATTAATATATAAACAAAATCTCTCCAATAGATACTACAGCTCTATAAAAACACTTAGAACTCACCAGAAATACAACACCTTAAAAAATTCATAGTTAAACAATACTAACAGACACAGAGCCTACTCCTATTAAGCTTTACAGAACTAGTACAACGTGACAGACTGAGCAATGCACCAAGTGTATAGCAGTTTTAGTCAAGAGAGCCCATACATAATACAATGGTACATTACTGTTAACAGGTTGTACTTGTGTTAGAGTCTGTCAACAGATGACTAAGACTATTATGGTTGTCTCAATAGTTCTTTCATCACAGCCAGTAATGAATAAAACTGTTTGCATTCCTTAACAGAACAAGAGAGGATGTCTCCATGTATATTTACATAAAATTTACATTGTACTTTCGTGTGTAGTTCTTATACATACATTGTATGTGTATAATATGTGCTGTGAGTTCGGTCAATTATATCATTGCAGTGTTTTGGGAAAGCAGATGGTCATTATAATTGAATATCAGTGACACGGTACACCTGTGTCAAATTGGCTACAGATAAAACTTATTATAGCAAACAGCCAAGTCTAAATAATAAGTGGGCGGAGAACAATGTTAATATATAGCTATAAAATGGCTCTTCTTTTCAAAGTTTTATTAGTACTAGATCAATACTACACAATCTGATTAACTGACCTGGTGACATTGATCTACTGCGAACAGATTTCTCAGTACTAATAGAGTGTATGCTGTTTGCTGGACTAAAACAAGATTACTTCCTATCTCAAATTATTAATGATACCTTCTAAATCGTTGAGATGTTCTCCCACTATTTTGTACTACTCCAGTGTCAACAGGTGCTACTGGGACAGGTTTAACATTAACAGGATTTACCTCAGCAATCACCTTGTTATAATAAATGTGATATTGGTATTAAATGTAAATAAATTACTTCTTTCGGTTTAGCTAAAGTAGGTGATTGCTTGGGAATATGAACAGGACCACTTGTTCCTTCATAAGGATGAAGATTAGGTAGAAGACTAGTGTGGTATGAGCTGAGAGAGAGAGAAAGAGAGAGAGAGAGAGAGAGAGAGAGAGAGAGAGAGAGAGAGAGAGAGAGAGAGAGAGAGAGAGAGAGAGAGAGAGAGAGAGAGAGAGAGATGAATTTTATCAAAAATTAATTGCCTTACAAATTATATGCACAGAGAAGACGTCGTTCCAATTCAGAGAACGATCGTAAATGAAAAGTCTCTCCATTAGGAGATATAGTCAAACTCTGCATAGCTCTAAATAAGACAAAGTTATATAAAGTGCCAATCACTCGTTAAATCATCATACTTTTGATCTGATGGCAATATAAAGAACTCTTTATGATAAATCAATCTAATATCTGGCAAAGAATAAACCAGAAGATGACCTATTGTTGTCAAAATAACAAGACCACAGTTCCAATCTCTGGAAGCACCAACAGGAGCAGCTATGATAATAACATTAATTATTGTGTAATACCAAGGGACGTACTCACCTGGTACCTTGACTTTGATGATCCAAGCTTTAAAAATACGTTCATGTATCAAGTTGTTAATTTTCTCTTTACGTTTTGAGCGCATCGATGGTAAAGATACAATCTAGTATCAATAGATATTTAATTTGATAAATAAATAGTCTTAATAATGAACAATCAGATTTATCTAATTGACACGTACTTTGACCTGTTCTTGCGTAACAATAACAGCATAATGGGGACCAGCCATATTAGGAGCTATGCGGGCAACAATTGAAATATGGGTGTGGTTATTGAGTGAGATTTACCTGGAACAGCACGGTTCTCCACTTCACTAGGTGACGGTATAGGTTGGGCATCGTGATCCAATATAAATATGGCTACAATAGGGGCAGCGTGGACAAGAGCATAATCCTTACCTAATGACAAAATAGACACGTTGTCAAATCATATGTGACTGACCAGCAGGAAAGGCTCTGCAAGGAGATTCAAATTTAAGTTCTTCTTTTGGGACATCAATGGAGTATCGTATCAAGGATGATCCCATTGTTGATGCTATTATACTGACATGGGGACCACCACCTGATGAACAAATAAAAAATTAAAAAATAAGACTTAATGGACAACGGAAACATTATGAAAGAGAAACTTTTACCTGAAATATGTGTCTCAGCAAATACCAAATGACAAACAAATCCTTGTTGTTCTGGTGGTACAGTAGTATTTACGATTGGACCAGTATCTTCAATAGCTAGACCTGCGTCAGCAGAATGAGCTCTCCTCTTTGAAGGATTTTTAGCCCCTCCTCCTTGTATATCCATCTCTAAATTTAGAGAAGCTGCAATTTTTCGTCTTTCTTCAGCAGATGCTGAGGTAGAACGACGACGTAAAGAACTACGAAGTGATCTTCGTAAAGATTGGACACGTCCTATGTTCCTTGCTTCAATACCATCCGACATTACAGTTGGATGAACAAGAACAATATGTTTTGTATAGAAATTAGCTACCATAAAACCTTTACTATTACCAGCTGCAAACCTAGAATGAAGCAGGAGATATTATTATACAAACAATGACAAACTTACAGTCCCCAAGATGGTCTAAAAGCCAAAGCTGTAACTGGTCGAGACGGGAGACATTGCACACAAAGGGAAGGTTGGAAACCAGCTTGAAAACTAAGGAAATCGGTTTTACAGTCTAAAGGGGCGGAGTTTCTCAGTCCACCACCACGCCCTTTACTACGAGTAGTATGTTCAATAAAAATTTCAGCTCTAACATGCTAGAGACAAAAAGTGATTGAGAAAAAAAAAGGTACTAACTTCAACTCTAACTTCAGCAGGAAAGGGATTAAATGCAAATGTCAGGACTTGTCCACCTTCACCAGCTACACACAATTTACATGTGTATGGACAAAACTCGATTAACCGGATTGCCAATCTAGAATCGTCATCAAAAGGATCGTAAATGCTGACTTTACGATAAGGAGGCCATTGGAAATCAGAGAACTGAGTAAGGTCCATGACATCACTGTCAGAGGTCTGAAATATCGGTTCTGTCTTGACTTCAAAGATTTGATACATAGCAGAACTTGTTATGTCCCAGAATTTAATGGAGCCATCAGTGTGTCTAAAAATACAAACAATAGATGGATAGCCACACAAGAATAGATACAATTATTTGTTAGTTCTCTGATTCATTTCAATATCTATTCATGTAATGAAAATACATCAATAATTTACTAAATAAAGAATTCACAAATTAATTCAAATTTCATTCACTTGTACAATTGATGGATAAGATCACTTACCCTGTGATCAACATATCAAAAGTGGGAGGGTCAGATACTCGTATAAACCCACCCATAGCAGGCCATTCCTAAAATACGAGGGATATAATCATGACAATCTTTTGTTTTACTTACAGCATTGCTTATGACCTCATTAGCATTAGCTGAATTAGTTGAACTAGCATTTTTAAATGATTGCAAAAGTTCTTTGGGACAGCCATCATATGCTTGAACACAAGTAACTGGTGAAGCATGTATACTGTACAGATAAGGTTTCCTTAACTGAGGACATCTTTGGAGGGAGAGAGGGAGAGGGAGAGAGAGGGAGAGGGAGAGAGAGGGAGAGAGAGAGAGAAAGAGAGAGAGAGAGAGAGAGAGAGAGAGAGAGAGAGAGAGAGAGAGAGAGAGAGAGAGAGAGAGAGAGAGAGAGAGAGAGAGAGAATGACAACTTCTTCTCATTAGATAAGTAATTTACTTTGGAGCTTCAAGATCAAATGCCATTATTTCTTGTTGACACAAAACAATTAACACTTTCCCTCTCTTTGTATTAGGATCTATTGTAATATAATAATTATAACAATAATCATGTGACGGTCACACTTACCTGTGACGGCTACAAAGTCTACAATAGACGATGAAAAGTCCAATGCAACATGATCAGCTCCTTGTATAACAGTCACAGTATTGTGATCATCAGCATCTTGTGAGGGGAGTCCTCCAGAGAAAATGATCAATGGATTACTGTCTGAATTCAACCACTTAATATATTGAATAGCTTCACACGAATCTCCTACAATTATAAAAAAATTGCTTAATTGGGAGGCGTGGCTGTCATAGTGATTATTTGGGAGGTGCTGCTAAAGTATTACCGTAATATCTGGTTATTTCTTTTTCTGGTGTACTGATATTGCAATTCCAATAACAGATACTGGAGTCTGAATGAGCCGTGACAAATTTTTGACCTTCATTTTGCCAAGCTAATGCTCGTAAGGGCTATAAATAAATTTAACCAATTGTCACTAAAATATAAGAATGATATCAACTAACCTTTTGATTTTCTTGTAAAGAACTAGGAAAATTTCTCTCAGGTAAAGACTGGGCAACATCCCAAAGGCAAACAATTCCTTTGTCATAGCCAATAAGCAATTTATTGAAATCAGATGGACAGAGTTCTAAAGAACATACACTACCAGGGTGGACATCAGATGAACCTTCCATACTATAGAGGAAGGGAGAGAGCTGTTTGGATAACAATCACATGATAAAATGTGACAAAAATAAACTTTAACATTTTTACTCTAACAAAGGAGTAGTACTAGTTTTTTTTGTCTGATATAACTTTGATAGTGACACTCAGCCTCCAACCAAATTCAGGTCTCATGAGACAAGATTGACTCAAGAGAATGCATTAATAACTACAAAGTTAGTATAACCATATACAGAAAAGTATACATATATAGTAGTACATATACTAGTACATATAGTAGTACATATAGTGGCACATATAGTGGTACATATAGTGGTACATATAGTGGTACATATATAGGTACATATAGTGGTACATATAGTGGTGCAGTAGTATACAATATACTACCAGTGTTGCATATACTTACAGTGCTGTAGCGTTGGTGAAGGTGATAACCTCATCCGGTTTCAACATGAATAATCTCACATCAAGTGTGTATATATTACCACTATCTGTACCAATATAGAAATGACCGGCCAATTTAGATAGACAACAGGCAGTGATAGATTTCCCTCTAAAAAAAAGTAAGTAAGTGCCTGTATAATTGTAACATACCTTTCTTGATCTAATAAAAATTCATTGGCTACTTTGAGAGATGGAAGACCTTCTTCTCCTTCCAGTTGCCATAGCAACAAGGTATTGTCATCTTGTACTGTGATGTACTGATGCTATGAGAGAGAGAAAGAGAGAGAGAGAGAGAGAGTGGGGAAAATATTTGATATATTGCATTAAATGAAGCCATCTGGAAACAACTGGTGTGGTCAGTATGGAATTAGCTGACACTCTAAGCATTCGTAATATGTATATTATACTAGTAGTATAAAAGTACAATTTACACACAAGGGACCACATACACTCCACTCTACTACTATTACTACTACTACTAATGAGCAATACACATTATATTATAGCAGCTATACAAAATACTATTCTTTTGAAGGTGTTCATTAAAAGAACATATAGTACTAACCAGTATCATATATTTATGGTGGGTGTGTGGGTGTTTGTGTGAGTACATAGTATAGAGCTGTGTCCAACAATCAACAAGAGTAAGTAATTAATGAACTATCATGTGTAATACGTGGGTAGATAACTAGAATAACTTACCAATGTACCAAATGAGAATACATTAGTAATACATTTCTCTGTATCAATATGACCTGAAAATTCTACACCAGGTTGTCCGTAACTAGGTTAAAAATAAAGTTAAGGGACTATTAATAGTAACAGATGACAACATTGAAATGATTCTATTTTTATCATGAGATACATTCTTAGTTCTCCATTCCTAGTGCCAATGGCCAGTAATTTAGTTTCAGGATCAAAATTGATTGCTGTTGGAGACACTGGGAATCCATGATATGAACTCTAAAATAAAATAAATTATTTATAAAACTATCATTATTAAATGTATTATGCAATATTATGTACATGTTATATAATGGATCAAACCCTCATAGTTCAATACCATATAGTGTGTGTGACTGTTCTCACAGTAATGATATTAACTGGTGTGAAATACATCATTAATAAAATTATATAACCTCATTACAATAACATTGATTATTATAGAGAGATTACTCATTTATCACTTGTTAATAATTGGCTATTTCCCTAACCAAAATAATTGTACTCTCAGTCCAGCAAATGGATGCATATATCAGAGAAAGAGAGAGACAGAGAACAGAATAATGACAATGTCATTGTAATCTAACAGACTTCAAGACAACACATTGTTGCCAACTATTACTGACACACTAGTTTAAGTTAAGTTAGTTTTACTTTAACTGGAATAACTGGACATAACAACCAGTATAAGTGGTTTAGATACTACCAGACATAACATGAAAAAAACACAATTTGTCCAACCATTTTTGTTAGTGTTATGTAACTGTCACGAAGAATGTTCCTTTATCATTTGAAGGAAGAACAAAACAATCTCATTACTAGAAAAACAATCTACAAAACTATGTCTAGAGGTGATCCATCCCATAGCCTATTAGACAGTATACATTAATTATATACACTGACTAAATTGGTATATACCATGATGAACAATGGAGTATCACTACATACTCTTTCTTTATATATAGCAGTATTAATATGTAACCAATTATTTAAGGAACTTAAAACTTTTACTACCTACAAACTTATTATTTCTACGGTTGAGAAGGAAGCAAGTTAATTAGTTACTCTAATTGGATTATTGAGGCAATTAACAATACATTTTATTATTATTATATTAATAACTTCCTTATCAATTAATCTGATATACACCCCATCACATTAATATAAGTTGACTCCTCCATATATCTCTATACAACATCAACATCTTTATATAATACCACTCTTTATCACTTGGGACCAACCATAACATCAGCTCTAATTCAATAAACATTCTACTTATGTAATGCACATTACCAAAGAATCAACAGAGGTAATGTTAATAACATGTTTTTTACACCTCTTTTCTTAACTTTATAGTTTGTTCTTTTCTATCTATTTCTGTTGTTTTATACTATTATCCTAATCCAGTGATAAAACAATTTGACGATGTAATACTTAATGTATATAACAGTACCTTTCTGAATGAAAAATGTTCATGAGAAAGTTCATCAATTCTCGAATAAGCTGTTCCCTTGCGTCTAAAACGAAACATTTCTCTTTATCTTTCTATCTCCTGGAAGAGATTGTAATGACTTCAAATCTGTAGTTTAGAAGACAAGAGAGAACGAGCCCTTGGCTGCTCTGCACGATAGTGCAAACCATAGAGATTACGGAGATGAACGGTGAAAGGTGTGTCCATTATAAAAGTGTATTATGGACAGTAAAATTGTTTGTTGTGGTAAGTAATCCAATATAGACACTGAAATATGTCCAATAAAATATTATTTTTATTCAGATACATAATGAAGCCATTTTTCTCCAAAACATTAGACGTTCTGACTTTAGGCACACTCAGACGAAGACGTGTTAATACAGTTTCTAACGTGCCAGCTGGTGATGAGTCATGTGACAGTCATTCGTCAATTACACATTCTATGCCTTCAAATCTCACACGTATTTCAGAAGAGATCAGAGATGATACTGGTTCATGGTTAATTTATCACGCCACCTCACCAACAGTTGAAAGAATAGACAGCCATGAAGATGACATTCTCTTTTGTAAAAATAATGTCTTTTTAAAATACCCATCTCAAAGAACTCGATCACCTAGTGATACAAGCAATAACGTGAGCAGCAGTAGTGATGGCAGCTTGGGCGAGTCCATAGGTCACTCCATTCCAATGAAACCTCTCTCCACCCCTGCTGTTCCCATGGCAACAAAACCAGCTGATCAAGATGATGACTTGACCCTGATACCAGGATATATGCACATCTCAACTAGAGGCTCTGATTTCGGCAAGACTCTTATTCTTAATTGGACTCCTAATCATCACATGACACCAACAAGTGGAGGAGGATCTCTGGAAAATACAAGCCCATCATCTGTAGCAAAATCATCCTGTTCATCTATTTCCATTGATCTAGGCCAAATGGAATCAATACGTATTTTCTATAAGTGTGAACCACCTGAGGCTGGCATTACCAGTGGCGAAGTTGTCATCAGTAGTAAAGAAAGACAATTTAAAATATTCTACTTTCAACATAACGGTTTGTACGATTTGATTAAGAAGTTTCGTTCGTGGAAGTATTTCAACAATAAACATCTCAAAGAGGCTAAACAACATATTTTCACAGTTCTCAGACCCCGACTTAGTCTGGCTGAATTACATGATGAGGAAGGTCTAGTGAGTGGAATGCTGACACAAAGTATATGGAAACAATTACAAGACCCCTTAGGACGGGTTCTGGATAAGAAATTTGTTCTACAAGTAAACATGCATCTAATTCATATATCCATTGTATCTCATATGTCCATTTCTGTTCAACATTCATCCATTTTATATAGGCTATTTTGTTCAACATTCATCCATTTTATATAGGCTATTTTCTTTCGTGGCGTTGAGCCATCCTTACGTAGTGAGGTATGGCCTCATTTATTAGGTCTTGTTAACTTTGACTACACATCTGAAGAAAAGAGAGAAAAATACAAGAAAAGACAGAGCACTTACGAACAGATAGACAAGAAAAGGTACTATTTTAAAAGAGTTAAGATTTTACTCTTCCTTCAGAAATATTGTCATTTTATTTTAGCTGTTTGTTAATATTATATTGTAGGAAAACGTTAATGTCATCGGGAGAATGTACTTTAGACCAGAGCATATTTCAACAAATTACAAATGATATTAGACGAACTGATCGCTCTCATACCTTTTATAAAGGTGATGACAACGATAATATAGCGAGACTAGAGTAAGTAGTACCTTCATTGGATAAAGTTGTATGTTCAATTTTTCCTATAGAAATATAATTCATAACTATCTGTTGATCTATAGAACAGATATAAGTTATTGTCAAGGTCAGTGAGAGATAGAAGGACTACTTATCATTCTGTCTTTCCAGGTATGACTGATTTGTTAGCTCCTGTTTTAATGACACTGAATAATGATGCTGAAGCATTTTTTTGCTTCACACATCTTGTTGAGAGAAGTCCGGTCTTTAAACACTCTGGTAAAAAAATCACTTTACACCGACAAGTGGTGAGAATCCTCCATTCATTAATCCATCATTGTAGCTATCTGTTCTATCCACTTATTTTTAACTCCAAACTATCTATCCATTTTCTAGAAACTATTAACAGCTCTTATTTATTTATTGATTCCCTGGTTTTATACTTACCTTGAGGAAGTAGATGAAGGGTTGTCTCTTCTCTTTACACATCGCTGGCTTTTAGTTTTTCTTAAGAGAGAATTCAAAATAGATGACACACTCCTTATATGGGAATCATGTTGGACTAATTATGTAACAAATTCATTTCATCTCTTCATTTGTGTTGCCATCATGGCTATTTATGGACAACAAGCCATTGATCAAGACATGGATATCAGTGAACTGACAGTACATTTTAATGGACTTAGCAATTCTATGTCAGTGGATATTGTGTTATCACAGGCTCGTGGCTATCTCTACCAGTTCACAAAATGTCATGAAATACCTTGCGTTCTTAGACCTATTATGCCAGATGATTACTGGGAGATGGCTAGAGCACCTCGAATAAGTTGTCAAGGTTCTGGAATATGTTGTAAAGGAGGGCCTCCGTTCACAGAGCCAGCATAATATTGAGTAAGAATCTGTCCCATTATACATGTAGTCTATAATAGTGTTGTACAAATCATGTTCTTGTTGTATATTCCTTGTCATTTTAATACTATAATCATTATTTGTGTGTATTTGTTAATAAAGAAAGAATCATTGTCTATAAATAATATAATAATATTTCATAGAATGATATTACAATGAGAAAAGGTCTTCAAATGAGAACAAAACGCAACATATATAAATAACATGTAAATATATAAATATAAGAAAACTTTCAAAAATATTGCCACTTTCCTAAAATAGCATCTTTTATTGCTTCAACATATTGACATGGAACCCAATATAACCAGTATCTTGAGTTTTCCGTGGGGCCTAACTGAAGAGCCTAGAAAACATTACTAACTATTACCCAGAACTCAATCGTCTTTCTATCATGTATTATGTAGTTTTATATCGAATATATAAAATCTATATGCTATGCTCTATATAATGCTCCTTAAGACTACAATTCATTGGTATTTCCATACATTTCTGAGAAGACTCGTGTCTAAAACATGCCATTAATATTACATACCATAATGTGATATTCTTCGTGTCCTTTGACAGGCTCAGATAAGACATTTCTAATTGATCCTAATGGTATTTTGTCAGTTCTTTCTGTACATGATAGAGAGAGAGAGAGAGTTCTATAATATAAATTTACAAACTGAGACACTGTTTACCTTTAGTTGCTATCCAGAGTTGGTCCATTTCTAACTTAAAATGCAATCTAACTTTAGCGCCATATTTGTTGAGCATACCAGAAAGAGGTGTGGGAGGAAGAGGTTCTTTACTATGTTTTATACCGGGATGTACATCATCTGGTACGCCTTTTTCTATAATTCTTTTGTGCTCTTTAGACTCTGACAAACTCTCTCGAATTGTATCTGTGAACATACACATAACTCATTACACAATATACATGTTCAATAACACCTGTAACATTAATGTTACATGTCTGTTACATGTACCACTAGAATTACTAACTATTACAATAGGAACTATAGTAGCTACATTGTAAGTAGTAGAATTTTGTGTGCAGTAATCTGATAATGCAGTGTTCTAACGTATGACTGCTGTTCCAAATGACATTAGAACAATAATGGTCTCACAATAAAGAATCTCAATAATGTAGTATGATATGACAAGTAATGCTTTCAATAGCAAAAACTGCTTTGTGTAAACTATATATATAATTACGAACAATATTTCTTTCACATACCAGTCTCTTCTACTTGACTTTGTTTCATTTCTGAAGGATCAGGAGCTTGTACAGCGATGACATCATTGATAGTAGAACCAATTATCATCATTTTAATACCAGCTGTCACCTTGGCTTCCTTAAGTGTCAAATCATCTTTCAAAATACCTACACAATAAAGTACATTAAACTATAATATCTAATGTGTTGAAGTAGTCCATATACTGTTTTCTCAGTTGCTAGTATTCCTTAATGTCTCACCTTTGTATGTCAGTTTCATCATGGCTGGTGGAATACCTAGACCAGTATAATATATTAATATTGCTGTATTGTGTTAATAATAATACCAGTTACCACAGGGTGGAATAAAGGAGTGGCTAAATTTGTCTACTATGAATAGGTGCAATTTTATGTAGATCTTTTATACTAGAAGTGAACCTTAGAGATCTATTGTCTACTTATAAATGTATTGTCACCTATGAAAATTCACACCCCCTATATATTGTATTTGCACATAAATAGTAACAAGGACACCGGTTATTGATTATGTTACTAGTTTCAATATGTGAGACCTGTTAATGTTTGGATGTGTGCTTTGAGTTTAGCAATTTTGTCATCTACTGGAAAAGTGATGTCATAATTGTTCTTTTTCCAGACAGCTTTGAATGTAATATATTCTGAAACTGAACAAAAGTAAGTAAATGTATGCACAACTAATATGACTTATCATAATAATTAATGTAATTATACGCACAATTTATGTATCTATACCTACCTTTATCATTCTCTTGTGATGCTGATGGACCATCACCATTTCCTTCAGCCATTACGAGTTGTTTTCTGCGCATGCGCAGTATAAATTAATATTGATTTTTTGAATTGTGGTGGCGCGCATAAAAAATGCATATTTATATCGTATTCATATTGCAAGGAGACCTAACAGAGGATATAGAATCAAAGGGGACAGTATTAAGGTTGTAAGTCGGGCTGTTTTCTTCTACAACAAGTCACCAGAGGGATCGAAATTATGGCTTATGCCTTCGGCCCTCGAAATATTTCTCTTCTTGAACTACCGGACGAAGTCCTAGCCCACATTTTGAGTTATCTGCCTCTTCCTGACCTAGCTAATACTAGATTGGTAAGTTAATAGTTTATTGGTTTTTTATCTATATATGGACTTACAAGAGAATTAAAAAGAGGGTGTTTGGCTTGTACTGTTTGCGTGTAGCTACGCCTTCTTTCTGCAACGAGCTAATTTTCACTCATCTAATCCATTACCACAGATTTGCTCACGACTTCATGGTCTAATTGACAATAGCAGTCATGCCCACTTGCTCTGGAGTAAAGCCTCTTTAGAAGGTGTATGGACATGTTCAGAAACTCTGGTTATATTTGAAAAGTGAATCTTACACTATATTACTACAGTAGATAATATTCTATTTCTAGGGCAGCCAAACGTGGCAATGTAGAGGCCTTAATAAAGTTAGCAGTGGCCTACTTGTATAGTGAAGGAGGTAAGAGTGAAATCAAATTATCAAACTACATTTTATTCTCTCTCCCTCTCTCTCTCTCTCAGTTCCTGATGGTCCTGGTAAAGGAACATTAAAAGCTATTAATGGTCAAAAAGCTGCTGAGTACTTAAAGAAAGCTGAAACATTGATTTGCCACAAACAACCGTTCTCTTGGGTATTGATTCGTCCTCCATTTGCAACAACATGTATATGCTGTAAAGCTTGTGTCTGTCAAGAAATGAAGCAACATTGTACTACAACTAATGATAAGGTGTGCTTAATATGTAGCGATAGAACGGGTCAAGTTACAATCTTATAAAGATCATCAATATGAATTCTTTCTGTAGATAATATTATCTTTCACAGCAGTATAGAACACCTTGTTAAAATATGTTATTGAAACTCTTCGTTAGCTATTATAATTGCAGTAGTTTGTGTTTACTGTGACCTCTGATTACTAGACTGCTAACAACTTTGGTTAAATACAACTATCACCTTCTTAATTTTGAATTGGTGTCAAAATGTATCTATACATCCTTTATTGGTTACTATAGTAACTCTCGTTGACACTTTGTTGGCATGTGAGGTGTTGGGAAATTGATATTAACGCTTCCCTCCGTTGATTAGATTTGAATTATAATGTTATGTAATCTTTGCATGCCATTATTAAACATTGTATAGAGGTGATAGGCATCTTATGAACTTGTTAATTTCTCATTAAAACCAAAAATATGCCATTTAAAACTTCCCTTTACTTTTAGGTCTCTTATACATATTGTATTGTATTGCATTTGTTTTTAACATAGGGCAAAATCATATATAATTTTTAAAAAATACACTTTAATATGTGATAAGCATTGCCACGCCCATATTTATATTTACATAATCTATTTAATATTCATAGCTTGATAATAATATTGACTTATCTTTCTACTAGGAACTTGTTACCAATCTCTTCTATGTCATCGGAAAAGCCTTGAGCTTTTATGAAGTAATAATGAAATTATATTATTACCGTTTAATTGTATACAACTTATAGTATCATGAGATTGAAGAGAGACACGAAGCTATTGAGTGGTTTAAACAAGGCTCTGAACATGGCTGTCCTTATAGCGCTTTTGAGAGTTGGAAAGCAGAGCAAAACTTACTAGTATGTAAAATGATATAGCTAGCATTGATACGTCATACTTATATAATATAGGATGAAGTGCAGTCTGTTAGATTGTTGAGGAGAATTGCAACCAGAAACACTTGCACAGATGCTCAGGTAAATTTAAATATATTATAATGAATATTTTAGTCATTTGTTTTCAATACAGTTTGAACTTTGTAAAGCATATGCACGCAGTCAATTTGGTGGTGTCTCAAGAACATTAGCATATCTGTATATACAACAGGTAAGTAGCTATATCTTTTGGAATTTGGTAAAGATGAGTCTTGTTTCTACAGGTTATGAAAAACTCGCCACTTCTCTTGTCCAGCTTAATTTATGACACCCAACCTGACATTACTCAGGATATGATGTGAGCATGAAAGAAGATAGTAGAATCATTTATTGTCTTTTGATAGGTTTATCTTACTAGACTGGATAGTAGAAGTGTCAGAGATGAAGGAGTTCTCAACTAGGACACTGCATTTAGCTATTAATCTTGTACAGCGCTATATGATGGCACGAAAACTATCTCGATCTCGTCTTCAACTACTTGGAGTGACTGCATTGTTACTGGCTGCAAGGTCAATAGTATAACATTATCATATTCTATTAGTGAACTGCTTTCTCTATAGATGGACTGACATGACTATTATTACAATCAGAGAAGCAGCTTGGTTATCAGATAACACATACAGATATGATGAGGTTGTTCGTATGGTGGGTGAAATAGTAGCTACTCTCAATGGAGAAATACAAGTAATTAATGATACTTAAAACTATTTGATGAATCTCTTTGTCTGTCTTTAGAAACCACTTGTTCCTGACTATCTTGATATCTTACTAACAGTAGTCAGTGCAGACAATAAAACAAAATATTTAACTGCTTATCTTTCGGAAGCTTCCGTCCTTTTCCCAGACTTTGGAAGGTGGGATTTTAATCCACGGAATAGATTAATAAGTTCTTTGTATATTGCAGATATAGTTGTGCTCAATTAGCTGGGGCTTGTCTCCTGTTAGCTAGAATACTTTTAAAACAAGGTGAGTGGTTTCATTTACAAAGTAATTAAGTCCAAGTACTATCTAGATTACCCATGGCCATGTATCCTGGTTGAAGCCACTGGAATCAATGTTCCAGATCTCTATCAATGTATTCTTCTCCTCTACACTAAATGGTAAGTTTCTAGGAGTTTTCTTGAGTTATTGATGTTATAATTGCAGTTTGGTTGATGACTCTCCAGTTGTGGATTATCGAGGCATTAAACTTTGTGCTATTAAAACTAGGTCAGTCCCTAGTTTATTACTAATTATTATATCTCAAATTGTTGCTATTCTAGATATGCTAGTGATCGATTTCTTAGTGTCAGTGAAATAAAGTTTATGACTTACGATGAAATGAGAGAACGTCTTGGCATCATTCCTGTCCACACACCAACTCCTTCGCCTTCACACTCTCAGAAACAACCATTCTTGCACGATGATGATTCAATTGTTAGTCAGAGTTTCGTTAATAACTTCAATGCTCAGACATTGTCAGAGTCTATCCAAGTTTCTCCAAGGACATTTTATTCACCACAGGCATCTGTTGGCTCATTGCTTCCATCTCCTATTGCCTTCGATATTAGCTCTGATGTCTCTACTTGTTCTTCTCACTCCATTGATGATAACCATTCAATGTTAAATGAGAGGCCATCATCTAGTGAACCTTGGTTGGCTCAAGGAGAGTCATCATTTCATTTTGCTTCATCTCCTTATAAAGGTCGACAAGGTCAGACATCTTTGTCATCTAGTTTGCCATTATTAGATGGTATTGAACCACTTCACTCAGAGGAGACAGTTAGTTTCAATCTGCCATTACTTAAAAACGCTTCATCTTCCATGAGACAACAATGTCATCTCCATCCAATTGAGATTAATCAAGAAAATCAACATTCTACTGTCAAAACTACACCTAAGAATACACGTAGACCTCTTAGTGCTATTAATAATTTGCTTCGTTCCTCGTCTTCAAACCACAAACAGAGTCATGTTGAGAAACGAATTTCTCTTGATTCTCAGCAGAACTTGAAGAAAAGTAAGCGACATTGCAGTGCATTGAGCCTATTGTAAGTAACATGTAGCCATGGAAACCTACTCCTCCCACTTGTATGATAATCTTTTGTGATATTAATTTATTCTGATCTATAATTCTTTATTCTCTCACTCTCTCTATCTTCTAAAAATGATTATGAATTTTTTTGTCTATTAAAAATATGAATTCTGTGTCTGTTTGTTTGTTTTTCTATTCAATCATATAATAATCAATGTTGTTTAGTAATGAACTGTATTATAATTATTTAGTTCTAATTTTGTATTATATTTGTGCCAAATGTATTTCTGTTCACTTAGTGTGTGTGTTTGTATAATTGATATGATTATGATTTTGTTCACAGTAAATAGCTATGTTTAAAAAAATTAATACGTATGGTGAAATTAATTTACACATCTGATCATGTAATCCATGTGACCAACCCGACTACATCAGCCCAATTATAGCTGTATATAGTCCTCTACCTAGACAACTCCTCTATACCATCTAATATTAAATATACAACAAATTGTGATCTCTTGACATCAACAAATATCATTACTATTGATAAGTCACATTGTGCTATAAAGAATATTCTATAATGTCAACATTTTAATGAGATACTATACATGTAGAATTAATTTATAGTTCAAGAAACTTAATGAGCAGGTGCAACATCTCCTAAAGGATTAGATTCTTTCTCATCTGACAGACAACATTCTTCTCTCCCAAGATCTTCCTCATTTCCACCGATAACTTCCTCCTCACTGGATGTCTCCCATTCATCTGACTCTGCCCCTCCAGGCTCCTCATCATCTCCATTCTCAGTAACCTCCCATATTTGAGGTAAGTCCAAGTTAGGAGGTCCATTTTGTTCTTCTTGTTCATTATTAGCACCTTGATAAAGATGACCAAGAAGTGGATTACCAAAGCTTGGAAAAGGAGGAAGAAAGTCCTCTATTTGAATATGGACTCCGCCTTCATCCTCTTCGTTATCGTCGTCACCGTGTAAATTAAAATGAAGCGGAATTGTATGGATCATGTGTTGAATATGTTCATTGAGGTCAACACCACCAGATAACCATGGAGGCAGAGGATTACCTCCCAGAAGTGGAGGTGGATACATTAAAAAGTCAAGTTCTTCTTCGTCTGTATTACAAGGAGATGACATACTCTCGTATTCATCATCAGAATCAGTACTGGGAATTTGGTTTAGCGGCAGTGGACATAAGTTTAAAAAATCATTGACTTCTTGTTCATGTTCTAGTTCATCTTCGTCGCTTTCAGAGGGAAAGGTTGTGTTTTGTAATAACAGTGGATCAACATCTTCCAACGGAAGAGTCTCATTCCCAGTACGAACGGTATTATAGGAATTACAATCTGGACATTTAAGACCAATAAAATGAAACGTGGTCTCACTCTCCTAGAAAACGCATTTAAACATTACAAATATACTGGTAATGAAACATACTTTTCTACAGTCCCTACATTGTATCTACAAAAACAAAGAACACACTTTAAATAAACCAATGGTACAAGGTCTAAACTATGTACCTTGACATAGAAATCTCTTAGTTGGTAAGGTAATAGCCATTGTTGTCTCTCATTGTCCAAGCTTTGCCAGTGTGATGTCATATCAACTAAACTTGTTTGACATTGTGGACACTGATATAAACTATATTAAAAGAACACAATACACAGTTTAATATTACTAGCTCATTTGTGGAAGACTTGTACACCATAAACTAAAACCAAAAAACATCTCTTCAATTGACTTACCCATTTTCAATCATCTCTCTGAAACAGGATCTTAACAAAATAAGATTTCACTTTCAAAGGAGAACAAACCAATAACACTTACTGATGCAATAAATGACCACATTTTGGCACGTGTGCTGCATTCCTTGAGCTATGCAAGTCCTAAATAATTGAAAACAGACTTGGCATCTCTTAGCAATACCTTCTCTCATTACCTCCATACAAACAGGACAATTTGATCTCGATGCCTCCACAACACACTTGTGTGTATCTCGAATAGCAAGTTGTAGACAGAGTCCACAAGTGTCACAGTGAAAGAAGTTATCTCGGCCTCCAATTCTATGATTATGGCCATGAATATTTGGAATAAATGAATAGCCACACTCACCTACATATACCACATTTTTGGCAGTGATATTGTCCTTTCTCTGCATCGTCATAGAGATGACAAATTTGACAGAAATAACGAGCAAAATTGATCAAACATTTGTCACATGTTTTAGCAACCTTTATTAAAAGAAAATTAAAGTGGTGATCCATTTACATAATAAACATGTACATGTATATTTTATTAACTTACTGGTTGACGATGGTCACATTTCCGACATATAATCTCTTTCAAAGCAAACCGATCAATTTCATGTGACTCTTTCTCATCATGACATAATCTACAAGGATACACCTTGTCACAGCAAGGAGCCTAAATTAATAGAGAAAAAGGGTGTGGCTTACATTATAAACTTTAATTATTTCGATGATCCACTTACTACAAAGGAGCAAGCTCGAGTGTAGTGGTTGCAAAGATTTCTGAAAGTCTCGGACTGTTCTCCGTTGAGGAAAGATCCACTCTCCACAGGCTCTGGAGCTTTCTCAGCCATCATAGATAGTATACGCCAGTATACGGAAAGATTGCAACTATTTGCTTTGACCACACCCCTAACCACGTGGAACTTGTTGGAAAAACAATATGGGAAAGAAGTGCAAAGCAGTTGTTGTGTCCTCCAAACTACTGGAAAGACGGTTGAATAATGCGTCAGTAGTGAGAAATAAAGTGCTGAGACAGGCACTGTATCGAAAAGAGCGTCTTGTGAGACTAAAAGAGAAAAAAGAAAGAAAAAAACAAAGAACAAAGGAGAGAGAGGCACTAGGAGATAAAGTATGTAATTGATAATGATTCTCTTACCCATGTGTTTAATAGGCTCCCCCTAAACCAGTCCCTCATACTCTTGAGAACACTCGTGATCCAGAGGAGACTATTGTCCTACCTGATGATGCTGAGGTTTTACAAGATGAAAGGACAGATGAATTAGCTGATTACTTCCAGAGAAAAACCACACCCAAGATCCTTATCACTTCATTTACTAGAGCTCACTTGGTATATGAACATACATATACTAACAAACATCAATATAATAGTTTCCTTTAGAGAACAAACCTCTTTATGACAGAACTAGCAAACTGCATACCTAATGCTGAAATGAGATGGAGACAAGGGACAAAGATTAAAAATATTATTCCTGAAGCTATAGAAAGGCAGTATACAACTCTTATTGTCATTGAGGAACACCGCAAGACTCCAAGTATGTAGATCCTTGCTGTTGTTAAAGGAGATATGCTTCTCTCTTCAGACGGTATGTGGTTGATACATTTACCTGAAGGACCAACAGCCTATTTCAAACTGACTAACTACAAAAGAGGGCGTGAAATAAGAGGTCATGGTCGACCCACGAGTCACAAACCTGAGGTCATTCTAAATAGGTTTTCTACTCGACTGGGTCACTCTATAGCAAGAATGTTTGCTGCTTTGTTTCCACAAGACCCAGAGTTTAAAGGTCGACGTGTTGTGACCTTTCATAATCAACGTGATTTTATTTTCTTTAGACATCATAGGTAGACCTGAATAGATCATGTGACTAGTCATGTGATATGAATTTCCTCCACACAGGTACATTTTTCGTAACTCGGAGAGAGTAGGCCTTCAAGAACTAGGCCCAAGATTTACATTAAAACTTCGGAGTTTACAAAAAGGAACATTTGACACAAAATTTGGAAATTACATGTGGATACATAATGTGAGATATTATTACTATGTTATTAGTAATTACTATTATGATCTGTCTTTTCCATGCCAGCGCAAGAAAATGGATACCAGTCGACGCCGATTCCACATATAAAGAGTTTATTATTAAATATTGAATTAGTCAATTTGTATTTCATTCTATTAATTTTATTGAGATTTTCCTATTACAAATTTGCTAACATTCTGATATGTCAAAACCTGTGGATAGAACTGTTGGTATGTGAACCACCCAAGAAATCCTAAGAAATGAAGACAAGATACGCCAGAGATGAGAACCGGGAAAATGTCTGGTAATCTCTTGGGTGGAGTCAAGATGTGCGAGAGCACACAGAGTGATAGAAGAGTAACAATTGAAAGATAAAACTAGAAGAAGAGATGAGTAGAGCCAAGTTATAATACTTTACTTACAACACTTTTAGTCCATTTTGAATGTTGATCAGTCTTGTAATGGAGGTATGGAAATAAGTGGTGACTACACATGTAAAAGAGGAGACACAGGGACCACGTGGGACAAGCTAGCCCATCCTTTACCAGCAGAGGATACATACTGTATTAAGTACGGGGGAATTACCCATATTATCGTACTGAGACTACTGACCTGAATGTTGATACTAGTGCAAACCAAGTACACATGAAAGGATGAATGACAGACAATAGACTCACAGGTCTGGAGAGAGTTGAAGATGACATGATACTATAGATATTATAGTACTAATATCTTACTTACATGACTGCTAATAAGATTGATTTTTCATGTACTTGAAATGAGAAGAGAAAGAAACATAATGAAGAATTAACCTAGAGATGTTACTGGTAAAGAAGTTTATAATCTGTTGATAACTGCTTACCAGAGCATGAAGAAAACCATAAGTAGTTGGATTACGTAGCAAGTTAACAGCTGATGGTAAGATAGCGATAAATGTGGTCCAAAAACTTAATATAATAAAGGAACTTAACAAACAAGTATTGAAGAACTAACAAACCTGATCTGGACTAAAACAGGTTGAGGGAAGATAGCTCTTAATTTAACCAAAACAGAAAGGGAACACCACACGTTAGCTACCTTATCCTGACAGACAGACATATGGTAATGGGATTATGAGCATAGTGATATTACTTCATATAATCCTCTAGAGAATGGGAACATCCTATGCAGTACCTGTTGAATTAATTGAGGACTTGTTAAAAATGGGAACCAACTAATAAATGTAATACAACCCTTGAAGTAAAAGTTAAAAGATTTATTACCATATTAGGAATGTTGATATTACACATGTACCAAATTTTGTTACTGACCACCACCTAAAAAATTGATAGATGATAGAAAATTGAATGAATGGATCAAGCAAAGTACCATTTATTTTGTTGTAGAGCTCTGCCCAGTAGAAAACAAAAGAAAGGGAAGGCATGATAAAGTTCCATTTGTTTGTAATTGAGTGCTAAAGAGAATAGCACACAACATGATAAATTATGTCTAGTAAGAGCAGCGATAACTGCCCAAATAGCTAGCCCCAAACTAATAGAATTGTATTGAAAATGGCCGTGATCAATTAGAATTAAACTTGGAGATATGAGTAGAAGAAAAACCATACAGAGCTATACAAAATATCTCAGTATTTGGGGTCACATGATAATCACAAGACTAACTTTGTCTCCAGGAGAGAGACCTCGATATATAATATAAATAAAAGCGAAAATAGCAGGAAAATAAATAGCAATATCTGCCAACAACACTATTGAAAATATATTTAATATTTAAAATAAAATACATTATGTACCTGTAGCTCTCATAAACAATTTATGATGGTAACTCTCATGACCTCTGGAATTATATAGTGCTACCCATTCTGGTTTAATCCAGTTAGCTCTAGAAATGGACATATTACAGACATAATGGACACACAGTGAAGGACAACAATATGTGACTACAGTGACTTACATAGCACCACATAACCAGCTGTGATAGGCAGTAAGTGGAGGATAATCCAGACCCCAATACGATAGATCATTATCAGAACTATTAACATACCTATATACATGTGTAACCAAAGTTGAAAGAATGATAATTAAATAAGACAGTGTATACATGTACTTTTACATGTACATGTGCGTAGTAATTATATGACCAACCATTGTGATGGCTTAAGATGATAGGTTATTTCCATCCAATGTCTTTGAGCTTCATAATCTCCATGTAATGGAGGGACACTAGCACCTGGTAATTAATTACTTAATATAATTATTCAGTTTAAATATTAGTTATCAGTCTGTGTGTGTGCCACGCCCACCACTTCAACCAAGTTACCTGAGTAAGGATGAAGTCCAATTGCTAGTCTGAACAAAATGGCTAAGCTACATAGACATACTCCCACTCCAAATATCTGCTCTTTAGAACGAAGTTTTGGTAGATAAGCTAGAAAATTCGAGCTGGACATTATCTATAAATATAGGGTCTGAGATCTTATCAAAATTTCAGCAGGGGGTCCTATCTAAAAATGGCTACCTCAAGCAGAGGGGTTCTGTGTGTCGGATTGGTATGTCTAGATATCATCAACTATTGTGATCATTATCCACAAGAAGATGAAGATGTTAGAGCTAGTGCACAGAAATGGTGCAAAGGAGGTAATGCTGCAAATACTTTATCAGTTCTACATCTGTTGGGTAGAGAGCAATGTCACTTGTTTGGAACCCTTGGATGTGGAATGGAAACTGAGTAAGATTAAATGAAATTAACGACAACGTTTTGTACGAATACTTTCCAGTTTTGTAATTTCTGAGTTGGATCAGCTGGGAATAGACCACACCCATTGTGTCATGTACCCTGCTTACAAACTCCCCACATCCTTTGTCCTCTTGAATACAACAAATGGTTCTCGTACAATAGTTCACTACAGGTATATCAATGGGTGTGGTCATTCTGAATTTTGTAATTTTGTTTCCATAGAAACTTACCAGAATTAAAAGCAAGTGAATTTAAATCACATATTGATCTGTCACAATACACATGGATACATTTTGAAGTAAGCGTATGATGTAATTGATGTACTAAAGGGTTAAAATTTCTGTGCAACTATCACTTTTATTTGCCGATAACACATGTATATATCCATTTTACTAGCTCTTCTATTCATTGTTCATGATCTCTCTGTTCTCTTGTCAGTAGGGGAGGAACCCTTTTGAGGTAGCTGCTATGATCTCTATAATCAGAGACTATAACACGAATGTCTTTTACGACCAGATTACTATCAGCATTGAACTTGAAAAAAAGCAATCAGAATTAAATCCTCTAACATCATTGGCTGATGTCCTCTTTCTTAGTAAAGACTATGCCAGTTTCCATGGATACAACAGTGCTACAGAGGCATGCCTTGAGTTCAAAAAGAAAAGTAATCCCAAGTAAGATGCCACGGAAACTCCAATATGACATTTATATTTATATACTTCAGTTCTATTATTGTGTGTGCTTGGGGAGAGAAAGGAGCAGCTGCAGTTGATAGTACAGACCAAGTAATTGTCTAATATTTTATAAGGTCAAAATTTATTATAATTTTGTAGTTATTTACTTCCTCTTCCTTCCCCCCTCCTGGGGGTCTGGTGGATACATTAGGAGCTGGTGATACATTTAATGCAGCTGTTATACATAAATTGATGTCAGGATCCAACATAGGAGAGGCTATTAAATTTGGTTGTCGTGTGGCAGGTGCTAAGTGTGGAATGGAGGGTTTTAATGGACTACATGAATGGGCATTGAACAATACATAATTTTGTGTACATTAAATTATTAAAATAAATAATTATGCCAAACGCAATTTATAATACACATTTGGTTTGTATTGCAGATAAATAATTGGTAGGCGTGTTCTCATCCTAGGCCAACATCTAAAGACATCATTGTAAGAAACCCAACCATCACTCCAAACGTTGAGAGACGACCATTTCCACTAAAATAGTATAAATATTTTATAATGATCTACTAATAGCCACACCTACCTTGTGTGTGCCTCTGGAATGATGTCATCGACTACAACATATATCATTGCTCCAGCTGCAAATGCAAGAGCATAGGGTAGGAGGGGCTCAGCTATCTAGAAATGGCCTGTTAATACACGCAATGTTCTATAAATACTTAACTGTAATAGCTAATGCACCAAACACAGCTGCTAATGGTTCAACCATTCCGCTCAGCTGACCATACCTGGATGGATGGATGGATGATGGTTGCCATGACAATCTGAATTGATAATGTTAACAAGCAACTCACCAAAAACTTTTTAACGTGCTCATACCAGATGCCTTTAATGGCAAACTGACTGCTAAACCCTCAGGAAAGTTCTGTATTCCAATAGCAAGTGCAAGGTTCCTAAGATGTATTTTTAACCCCTTGTTAGACAAGAACAATACAATACCAAGCATTTTCATATGTAGCTGAAGGAGATTTTCCCACGGCTCCAAAACCAACACCAACAGCAAGACCCTCTAGGGAAAGAGAGAGGAATCAAGAGCTAACTAAAGTTGTACAGAAAGACCAATTTTTTACCTGGTATATTATGTACAGTGATTGCTATAATAAGTAGAAGTATTCTTTTCCAACTTTGATCTCTCAGTCGCTGTTCCTCATTCTGTTTCTTATCTTGTTGAGTTCTACTTGTTTGCTGTCCTCGTCTTTGTCTTACACTTTCAAAAACCACTGAAGAAACCTCCTCGTGTGGTGCAATGATGTCTGTATTCTCATTAGGTGTACCTTTCTCCAATTGAGTAATGGACTCCATTACATCTCCAGATATTCCCTAGAGTAAGAGAGTACATGTTAATACATGTACTTCAATTTAATAACTGTTAGAAAACATCTCTTAGTAAATTGAATTACTGTCATTTTAAAAGGAAGGGCTAGGCTAAGGTGTGTTGTGTTAAGACACACTTATGTAATTAATAATTGCTTGTTAAGTACATAAAAACTAGGAAACATACATTATACAAACATAATTTATGCAGAAATCAGGACACAGAGATATATCTAACATAGAGTATTTACCAGTAATGGCATGGTCACATCAGCAAGATATACAAATACACCACCTAGTACAAACCCTAATGCAGCTGGTAGAAATGCCCATGCTCCATGCGTTTCTTCCACTAACTCAATAGCAGGTTGAAGGAGAGACCAGAAAGAGGCTGCCATCATCACCTATAGTGCCAAGAATTGACAAAGTAGCAGCTGATTGTGATTGAAGGATTAGAGGCTATAATAAGAATTATTAACACTACAACTCTTACTCCAGCAGCAAATCCTAAACTCGCATCCAATATTTTTCTCTACGCAAAAAGTCACTTAAAATAATGAATATTACTACAACAATGGATTACTTGTCCTCCTTCTAAAACAAACACAAGAGCTGCTCCAGCAGCTGTCATTCCCCAAGTAAATAGTGTCCCTACTAGAGCCTGCCATATCGCTTGATCCACTTCAGATAGCTGCATAACTCGAAACAAAGATGCTACATACTGGACTAGGAAGCCACACCCATGGTCACCTCCTTTTCCAATAAGAATCTCCGCCTACTATGGTATGAATATCAATGAAGAAGAAACTGTTCAGTTTATTTCATCTCAAGAACAAGCTTGGGTTGGTAAAGCAGTTATTGCACAAAGAGAGGATACAGGGTTATCCTGGTCAGTGTAACTTTATTGTTGCTTTTATGTCTGTAAATGAGTATAGTACATACAGTGGAAGAACAGATTATTAAAATTGTCAATTTTGAATCATTCAATTACTTTTTAAATCAAAACATTATCAATAATAAAAATTTGATATTATAATTATTATATTTCATACTAAATGCAAAAATCAATGACAGGGTTAAAAATTATGAAGAGACAATTACATGATAACATAATAACATGTGTTAATTTTAAGATTGATAAAAACCTGTACCCAATGACAATGCAAGTTTCAACTTTTCTTCTAGTTCCTCTTGTGAGGAGTACTGAGGTAAATGGAGAATACATGAACAGGTCGTAGCCGAAGGCAAGTGAGAAGAGTCCTTGGAAGATTTCGATATTTTGAAATACCATTGACGATGAATGGAAACATTTGGTGCTCCAGTTGAGAATTGCAATAGAGCACTGAGTTCTTCCTATCAATGGACAAATGGATGAATAGAGAGATGAATAAATGAACAGTTACGTAAATGAATGGATAAACAAGTAGGTATGATAGATGAGAAAATGGACAAACATAGAGTAAAGTGACAGAACATACTGGACTAAATTTCTCTAATATAATCCATAACCATTGTATGACTTCTGAGTGCTGATTGTAACCACCTTCGTAAACAGTCTTAGAACGAAGTATTGCTGTAGACACAATATGTTCTCCACCCAATATAAGCTCTAGTTCTTTATCTGAGAAAATCAAATTTTTCAACATAGCATGACCAATGAGAGAGGAAAACCCTTTAAATAGTGCTTCTAATTGCTTCTGAATACATCCTGAAGAGAGAGAGAGAGAGAGAGAGAGAGAGAATTGATAAAGACAATGTTTATTTTTTACGCACCAATCATATGATATTGTGCCAAACTTTCGACATATTTTTCTCTATTCTCAAGAGTCACTTCTTTATTGCTACCTCCTTGTATTAGTTCAACAGAAACAACAGAACCAAACCTCTCCAATTCTGTTGTGAACTGAGCAGTCAACTCCTTAAGATCCTCTTCGGTTGTACATTTCAGAACATGTTGAATACCACTGACAAAAAGAACACAAAAGTCTATACTAACACCAACTAACTTATATAATATATTATATAAGCCATTGACCTGTTACTTTTATCATTAATGCATATAACATATTATCTGAAGAGTAATATTAGTATGTGCTTAATTTATTTACTTGTAAAGTTCAATATCTTCCATCTTTAAATCCTCCATAGTAGCAGGCATTGAGAGGAAGAACTTATAAACAGCAGGAGTAAATCTCATTTGTAGAACATGACCTATTGTAAAGGGGTATGGTAATAGTTTAATATATCAGTTACATATGTGTACCTTCACATATGGCTTTAGCTAATATTTTTCCAAAGAATTCAAAGTAAAAGAGATGGTTAGGATTAATGGCTGAATTCAAGTTTGGTTTGTATAGTCCAGATGATGGAATAAATTGGAATAAAGCATATTGTGGATTGACCAACTCTTGTGATAAAAGATGAAAAAATTCCCTATAGAAAAAAAATAAAAACACCATAACTTTTATCCATTTCCTCATTCGTCTGTCCATCCATCTATCAATTAGTTCATCCATCCATCTGTCCATCCATCTGTCCCTCCATCTGTCCATCCATCTATCCATCCATCTATCCATCCATCTGTCCATCCATCCATCCATCCATCTGTCCATCCATCTATCCATCCATTCATCCATCCATCCATCTATCCATCCATTCATCCATCCATCCATCTGTCCATCCATTTATCTAACCTTGACACGCCACCATCATCAATGCCAGGTTCGTTACCAAACCGAACTCTAATTATCATCTTAAAATAGTCAGGAGATAACACATTGATAGCACTCTCTAGTATGTTATTTCTCTCAATAGTCAAAGTTGGAGCATATCTACCGCCATATTTCTGAGATAAAATATGTCTAAGAATATTGAAACGTTCTTTGAAACTTCTTTCCGTGTTATCAATTTTCAAAAGTACAGGAGAACCAGAAATTTCATCTCCAAATATCAATATTTTTATAACAGTAGGGTTATACCCATAGACGGTAAAATGGATGCCCACTTTATCTTTCTGACGATGTTGTGTTATGTCACATGATCTTTGACTGCCGCTAACATTGTCTCTCAGTATGGCACTCATGTGTCGTATATAGTTACGAGCATCACAAGGGTTACCAAACCGGTCCTTCAAAAATACAAACAAAGATTGTCGGATCATTGGAGTAACAGTAATAAATGTACCTCCATCACCAGTGTGGGCATCAATGACACAATGTTGATGAGATGGTCTCAAACTTTTAACTTTAAATGAAGTTATGACCTGGTATTGTGAATCAATTTTGACAACAATATCATATTGACCTTTGACCTGGAGAGGATTGGACTCAATTTGAAGAACTCCTTCGTTAACAAAGACAACATGACATGGATAATAAGATCCTGGTACTGTAGAGCCATTAAATTTTAATAATATATTAGGGAGACTGGAACGATAGATTACAGCTGGATTATTATAACGATCTCGTGCAAACAAGTAGACTTTCAAATTGGAACCAGCTTCAATAGGTGGAATGGATTCATTAGTTTTACTGGATAGTTTCAAACCAACAAAGGAAAAACGTGGATTAAGAGTACCAGGACCAAAGATACAAGGCTGTGGCCAAATTGAGCTCCATTCTGGCCAATGTACTGACAAAAGACACTGACAATAGCTGCATGTAGATAATATGTTACAATCCATTGAAATTTTTGATCTGAAACTAACTCTGTACACACCATGACCTAATGATTGACAGCTGGTCATCTCAGGACCTATACCTCTCTTTTTGATTGGTTTCTTAGCAATTAGTACAATTTGAACAGGGTTATCCCCAGTATAACTTGCAGTCATTATATGCAACTTTTTATTACTGCCGTCTCTTACAACACTTATATAATGAACAGGATAACCTTGGGCAATAGCAGTAGAAAGATCGAGTTTATTTCTTTGTTTAAAAGGTGCTATGGCCTGTCTAACTGAAGTATAGTGTGGTAGAAAGACTTTAGCTCTCCCAGTACAACCACCATTAGGATGAGACACAATACAAGTAATGTCATCATCAATAGATTGCGTAATTATAGGGACATACTCCTTACTATGTTTTTTGTACTGTAACTGTTTATGTTCTGCTCTGATATTTTTTAAGGGACTATTTCTAACATGGAGTGGAAATTTTGCCGATATCTGTTCAGTTGATGTGTCTACATGAAGTGTCACATGACGAACTAAATTACCACGTATATCACACAGTTTAACTTGAACTGATGTACTCACGTTTGGTTCAGAGTGAAATAACATACGATTGTCTTCAAGAACAATGGAGCTAGTTGATGGAACAACTATATCTTTTACAGCTGCTGATAAAGCTGGTGATTTGGATACAAATCTGTTAAGTATTTTCTTCAAAGCTAAATGCATTTGATGTTTTGGAAGATGTTCAATGCCAATTTTTACTTCTTTAGCGGTACTTGATGGTAACGTGCGTGATAAAGTTACATTAAAACCTGATGTTATCAATGAGCTACTTGGTAAAGCAGTTTCAAAAGATGACAATGCATTAAAGAAATAGGTCAAAAATCGTTCCAATAATGGAAAGAGCTTCACTAAATACATATACGAGATATCTGTCATGATATTGTCCAACGATTGTGTAGCTCCATCTTCAAAATTAATAGAGAAAGAAGATGGTTGTAGAAATGGGAAGACATTTGTCCAATGTTCTATGGAAGCTTTTATGTGATACTGGAGAAGATAGTATTCCAATCCAAGAAGCTCTGTGGCAATACTACGAGTGACAGCTTGATGAGTTGGTGGAAGGAATTTGTGGTCCGTCTCAGTATCTTCAGCAATTTCTAAGTGTATATTAACATTGAGTGTATTGTCATTTAATGTGGTCACTACACCTTCACTCATGCTAACATCAAAATTAATACAAGCTCCCATAACAAGTTTAACTGGTACCACAAACAAGTTTGCTAAGTAGCGATAATACTCTTTGAAATCGTTTGGAAGTACATTAAACTCACAATAGAGTGAGGCTGGAACAGAGGCAAGTTGTAATGTACTAAGTACATCATTTATACACTGTAAAAGAACCAGTGACAAAGATGCTGACCACTTGGTGTCTTGAGTAGCCACACAATCAGTGATAGCATCTAAAGATATCTTCACTGGATAGCCCAACTTTGCCAATTTGATATGGTAGTCAGCATTATTTAATACAAAAAGAGCTGGATCAATGCTATATAAAGAAGTGTACTCAATAATGTGAGGTGAATCTTGAGGTGGCAAAGATTGAGGTTCAGGCCATTTGAATATACCAGTTTGGGGGTTGTATGACAATATTATGTCACCATAGTAACCGTCACTCTTAGCTTGTGGTGGAATTGGTTCTAATACACATCTAATGGTGAGTTGTTCTATGGTTGAGTTTTGTAGAATTTCGTTAAAGCTGTGGCTGGGTGGAGAGTGTGATAAGGGATAGAGATGAGTGATGCAAGAGGCTATTATTGTTACGAGATGATAAAGGGGACAACAATTACTATCCCTTTCAATAATGCAATTAAATGAAGAGTAATCAATGTGGAGATGAGTAGTTGAGCCATTGTTGTCAGAATACAATTTGAATCTCCAATTCTCCATCAACTGATGACATTTGTTCAATTTGTTTTCAAACAACTGGTTCTGATACTGACCCCAAGGATGCATCAACCAAATTTGAGCAAAGGTTATCCTAGACCCTATATCAGGAGGAGAACAGAGAGCAAAAACTATCTCTTCAGGTTTTCCAAAAAACAGGAGATGATTCAACTTAGACAATGGTAGATCTAGAGCTGCTTCTTCAAACAGATTTAAAGACAGACCAGAGTTAAGTACAATATAAGCAGCTGCTTCCAAATGTCCTAGTACCAGAGCATTTACAAAGCCAGTGGTAACAGTTGACTCAGTAATACATGTAGATAAACTGATGAGAATATATTCAATAACCTTCAGAGCTGAACATGAGCAAGCAACATTGAAGAGATAAGAGTAGCCCACACCAGCTAAATGAAGACGACTTGACTGGATGTATTGAAAGATACGAATCACTTGATCTTGTTGTCCATTTTTAATCCATTTCACTACTGAATCTGACATCATCCAGTTTACTATGTCTTGAAAAGTCATGAGTGGCATTGTAGGAATCAATACAGACTCATACTCAGGTTCAGAAGACTCGTTCTCAAGCTCACATACAGCTACTCCAACAGGATACACACCACATGATGCTTCTAGAATAACACGAGCAATGTCAGGATAAGTGTTCTTTATAGCATTGTAAAATGTCTTTAGAGATCTGGAGTCTCTAAGACTGACAAATGTTGATCTTGTCAAACCACTACCCTCCTTGGATCTCACTCTCTCATTGTGTATCATCAACGCATGAAACCAACCCCTTGCTACCTCAAGTTCTTGTTTTAATGCATCGTTTTGTAAAGAAACATCAAGGTGCTCTTTACTGTAGACCATTAGTTTTGAAGCCAAAAAGTAATTACCATTGTAAATAGCACACTGTAATGGTAACAGATCAAACTTGTCTCTCGTCTCCAACAAGACAGGCAAGTAGTCAACTATCATTGATAAAACGAGGTCTCTAGCTTCAAGTGACTTGCAGTATATCGCTAATATATGTAAGATTGTCCCTAGTAATGAATGGACTTCTTCACAAATTGATTTTACATTAACAAAACGTCTTAGATACTGCAGGACCTCGAGATTATTTTGGACTAAAGCTTCTTTTAGAACAGAGAGTGTAACGACATTGTCAGCTAAATTACTCTCAAACAAAGCTCGTAAAACAACTTCAACTAAAACTTTATTACGACTTTGAACAGTACATTCAACTACATCCATACCGAAAGTTTCATTGAGTATGTATACTAAAGCACCAGCTTGTCTTCCCCATTGATTCAAGAATGCCTGAACAACAACTTGACAATTTATCTTTAAAGCAGTCACAAACGTGTGAATAACGTTGTCTTTAGCAAAGAGATAGACATGATTATTAACTGATAATTCTGTTTGATCAGTTGTCTCAGCAATATTCATAGTTTCTTTCCACCAACCTGTGGAGAGAACTTGAAAGGTCAATTCCAATCGATCTTTTCTCATATGAGAAGGATATAACTTCAAACTAAGTTCTTCGTAAGAAATCGAGGACATCAATTTTGGGAAGCTTGACAATTCAGACAGCTTTGAAAATTGACCATTTGAAACAGCACTTTCAAATGGAGTAACACCCCAACCAAGATCTGTAAAGTAAATTTCAGAATTCTCAATAGAGAGACTTTCGAGCACATCAGTCAATCCCCACCAGCAACAAGAATCAATAAGTTTGGGAAATCCGTTCCAAGAGGATAAAGAGTTGCTATCAGAGTACGAGAGGTTACCCACGGCATAAAGAGATAACTGCGATAGTCCATGTTTAACAGCTGATTCTAGTACAACAACCCAGAAAGCTAAACTGTTACCACGTCCAAACCAAGGGTGTATGACATGATCAAACATTCGATCATAGAGATAATCAACTATATCTTGTCTATTTGAGCTAGCTGCTCTAGAAAGAACAGCTGTAATGTTTTCCCTCCAAACAACAGGTCTAAAATTAGAGAGCAGCTGCAATCCTTCCCTGTTTCCATACTTAGCAGCTGTTAATAATCCTTTTAAAACTTCTTCATCCTCCAAGGGAAGTCGTACTATCTCTTCCAGCAGGTCAAGGCTATGTGGACTTTTACTTGCTTCATTGACTAACTTAAAATACACTGACTTGTCTAAGTTATTCTCTTTCTTCTTTAGCTCATGCAAAATATGTCTAGCAATATCCTTCTCATCTTGACGAATGGCTAAAGAAAAGATTTCCATCCATTGACAAGCATCTACCTCATTTGGTAATAAGTAAGGCTCTTTTAAAGGCAAACCAACCTTAATAGCATTCCAATAACCAAGTCTAGCTGCTTTGAGTGGCCAATAAGTAGGAATATATGAAGCTGATGTAGATAGCAATATTTGAAAAAGCTCAGGTGAAATGTGCACATTACAGGCAAATGCATTAATTAGCAGACGATCTGTGTACGTGTTTTTCGTATATTTAAATTTGTTTCTTCCATTTGGTATTTCCTTTGGTAAACGTGAAAATATTCTTGACAAGTAAGGCTCATTTATAAAGTTCTCAAATGGACGCAGATCATAAATATAGAGAAGATGTTCAAGGTACTCTTCTGGCAGAGCTAACTGGTCAAACATGTCCAGAGGAGGCAAAACTAGATTGACTAGTTTCTTTGATTGCACCAAGTCTTCAAATACTCTACTGTAACTGCAAGTCTGGGGGGGAACATCAGATTTTAACCTTTCATGGATAGGGATTCTAAATGCCCTTTTACAATAACGCAAAGTGGTATGTTTGAAATAAGATAATACTCCAAGAAAAGGGTGACAACAATCATACTCACTTGGATCAAGGGAGACACTACATTCAAGAAGATATTCGATTACTTCAATATGCCCGCCAGCAGCTGCATAATACATAGGACTACGTCCTTGATTGTCTTTAGATGTAATGACCTCTCTCCCTTGCTCACTCACTACCAGCTGTACAAGACTTGTATAGCCATGCCCACAAAGCTCGTGTAATATGAACCCACCCACACGAACATGTAAACAAGAGGTCACAAGGTCAGATATAAGGTCAAACCTGTGACAATACCAAGAACACTTTTTTAACAAGCCAATGATTACAGTAAATTCCACTAACATGCTTTGTTCTAAAAGAAGCTTAGACATTATGGTATCAATGATAGTTTCTTTCAAAGGAGTTCTGGAATTGTTTTCTTTCTTAATACAAACACTACCAATAGCAACTGCAAAACAATGGAGGTACTTGTCAAGTAAATATTGGCCAAGGTCTGAACCATTCTCAGCACAGATACAGAGAGTAAGACATCTCAATCCATGACTTGACACAAGAAAATAACCAAAATACTCCTTGGGTATTTGTTCAATGATTTCTTTAGCTACATCAAAGTTACCATTAGCAACAAGATGATGAAGAGCGTGCATAAGTTCCAAGAAAAATGAAGTCTTCAAAACACCAGATTTGAACTCTGCGTAAGTAGGTATTCTAAAGAAACCTTTACCACTAGATTCAAGAAAGATCTTCAAATCAACATGGCATAATATTTTATCAGCATGTTGATAATAGCCACGAATGAGAGCTTCAGTAACTTCAAATCTAAATATGAAATAATTAAACAACAACAATAATAATGAAACAGGAGTTGATCCTTTTTACCTTTGAGAGCCTCTGAAACAATTGAAAGACTCTAAAAATGAGGAGTATCTGTTATTTTGAGTTGGAGAACACACAAGGTCTCCATCAGTAAGTAATTGTTGAAGGAATTCAATACTAACACCATTGACAGTAGCAGTGAAAACAAGTGAAGGGTAAGAAAGGATGGTCTCAAAAACTTTAATTGATTCACTAGAGAGAGAGAGAGAGAGAGAGAGAGAGAGAGAGAGAGAGAGATACAATCAAAGTTACATTCTTTATTGCCATACTTTTTCATTATCCCACTAGTTAGTTTCAGAGCTTCATCAAAGTCAGTGATATCAATATCACCTAAAAATAAAGAGAGAACACAGTTAGTTAGTAATAGTAATGGAGTACAATCACTCACTAGTAGTATTAATAAACTCCAATTGTGTTTGAGCTATTTGCTTTGAAATAAACCATGATGGCCTTGAGAGAGAAACACAACATGAATATATAAAGTCAGTAATACAGTCTCACTTACCATTTGCTCAAAGGTGTATCACTTGTAACACATTTAGTTGAATGTTTTACTAAAGGAGATAAAGTACAACGACTCATTACGACATCAATCTATATCTATCCATTCTAACCTGCTAGTAAATGCAGCAATGCCCATCCAAATGACATTCCCTCTGGAAGAGTATACTCCTTAATTAGTGCTGTCATTAATTCTTTTTCTATGATGCTATCCAACGTCAGTTCTCTCTCGTTCATCACATCAGCCAATAGAGTGGCCACAGATACACCAGTAGAATCTTTCAAAGCAAGAAGGTTACCAAGACTACCAGCTCGTTTGACTTGTTTGATCAGGAATACTAAACCTGTTGTGTTGCGAGCTCTAAGCATAGCATGTACCGGATAATAACAACCAGGAGACAATTTAGGTCTGAAAAAATGTCCTTTGAATCGTTTTTTGATACAATCTTTTACTGGACAAGGTTTAAAAATGGAAAAACTGTTAAATTCTGACTCCTTTTCTTCATTAAGTGTCTTGGTGTGGTCTTGAAGAAATTTCAATGCTTTAGAAGGATGTTTCATCATTTTGAGGAACACAGTAGGTGAGGGTTCAGACTGACAATAAACTTTAAGTTGCAAAGAATCTTTAGAAAGTGTAAAAGGAGAGAAAGAACTGTTTGACAATGCTAAAGATGGATCACTAATAATTTGAGCCCAGTTTGAAGGACAAAACAAAGTGAGAATATCTTTTATATAAGACACATTATGAACAAAAGCCGATAACATGAGTAATTTCATCCAATCTCCTCCATAGCTGTGGGGTCTATTACATTTAGCGACATCAAGGAAAACTTGTAAAATGTTAATATGACCTTTTTCCAGCGCTAACTCAAGTGGTGTAGATCCATCGCCTGAGACCATGTCAACTTGAAACGATGGATGATCCAATAATAAAGTAACAACCTCTTGGTGGCCATTTTGTGCTGCGTAATGAAGAGCAGTTCTACCACCCCAGTCACACTGAGCAGGTCTGACACTTCTCTTTAAAAGGATACTACAAATTGATGAGGAGCCTAACTTTGACGCTAACATTAGAGGAGTTTGATGCGTAAAATCAAATGTATCAGGATCAGCTTCTTGTTGAAGTGCAAATTCAACTAGTTCTCTGTCTTGATCGGATATACCGCTATGTAACAGCCATGTTGCCTCTTCTATTGTAAGACAAGGAATGTGGAGTTGATATAAAGGAGGTATGAAGTACATCTGGCAACGCATATAAAAGAGAAGACCACTAATTGAATGGCCATGTTGGTCAACTATCTTTGTTGACTGGAACAACACCTTGTACGTAGACAATAGACCAGATACTAAGTCCCAATGTTTGTTATATAGCGCCAAATGAACAGGAGTCCGACCACAACTATCTTGACGTAATAGAGCCTTAGTAATGTCTGCAGAAGCTTGAACAAGCAAGTCAGCTATTTCCATGTTGCCATGACGACAAGCAAAATGCAAAGGAGTGGCCAAGTTGGTCTTGGAGATTATTTCTGATTTAGCAGAGTTTGTTAAAAGGACGCTGACACACTCAATGCTATCGTAGATAGTAGCATAATGAATGGGAGCTAACCCAATGACATCGCGTGTGTTAATAATACGGGAGTTTTTAGACAATATAACATGCAAAAGGTCAACATTATTATCAGTTACAGCGTGACATATTGCATTGGAGAGAAATGTATCACTCACTTCAATATAGGAAGAATGCAATACTTGTAAACCCAATTTAAAAAACTGGTTTGACTCAAAAATCTCACCTCTCTTGAGACCATTAAGGCAGACATATTCAAATGATGCTCCATTCTCCAGCAACAATAAAACACTTTCTGCATGTCCGTTCTCCAAAGCAATCTGTAGGGGAGAGCGACTATTTGCATCTAGAGCATCAACTTTATCTGGGCTCTCTTGGAGTAAGGACATCAGTGCAGTGGTATCATTTTTATAGCTAGCAAGGTGCAACTGTGACCAGCTATCAGGAAGGAGATCCACAGACAAGTCTCTCAAAAGAGACATGTTCTATCAAATCTATAAATTATGAAAAGAAGGGGATGTTGGCATCATAACGAGGAGGTTATCACTTAAATTACCTGATCGTGTTTCGCCTCGCTACTGTACAGGATCACTTCACTGCTTAGTCATTCCAAGCCTAATACACTGCTGTTGGTGGGTGTGTCCGACCTCACCCATCATTCAACGTGGCTTCTTTGAAAGGTTTTGTAAGAAAATGGAGCAATCAGTGAGTACAACAGTGGCAAATAATTTACATAAAGAGTGTTGCAACGAAAATGTTTATAATATTTGTCGGTTATTTATGTTATTAATATTATCAATTTATCTCTTAATTGCAGGAGCTGAATGGAATTCTCCAAAAATGGTTGGAGGGATTACATCAACACCAAACACAGCCTGATCAGAAGTATCCTTCACACACACACACACACACATGTGTAGATAATAGATTTGTATACATTTGTCATAGAAATCCTTAGCATTGTCATACAGGATAGATTTTGGGCCACTCCCATCTGAAGGGTAAGTGTGCATGCAATATGTGTTTATCATATAACTACTCAACAGAGATCAGGAACTGAACAATGTTCTGGAAAAGTTAGCAACAGCTTTAAAGATCACTGGCGCGTAAGTTTATGAGAATTATATTCCTATAGAATGATTATGCATCTATTAGAATCAAGACGTCATTACATGCAGGAGGGACACATCTTGCTGTTCTTGCTAGGAGTCTTAGCTTGTATTTAAGTGTGGCATTGGAGCCGAGAGATGTTGATGTATTGGCTGGAAATGTTCATGCTCATGTGGCTAATATTCTTCTTACCTTGATAGGGTGAGGAGTATTATAATAATAAATTGATATAAACACACACGCTCTCTCTCTCTCTCTCTCTCTCTCTCTCTCTCTCTCTCTCTCTCTCTCTCTCTCTCTCTCTCCTTCTCATTAGTCAAAATTCCATTAACAAACCCTTGGCATCTATCTATCATGACGATATTCGCGATGGTTTTGTAAGAGGTTAGTCAAAATAATATTAGTATTCATATATGTCTACATGCTTAAACTCAACTCTTAGTATTTCAAATGGCTTTGTTCAAGAAATATGACAAGATGGCTACTGAAGGACTACTGTCAGCTGCTACAAAGTAAAGCAGCTATCTCTTGACTATAAATAATAATTTGTTAATTTTTTTATTAGACCACCTGTAATATATGTAGGTATGAGAGGGGAAATAACTATCCTTCATCATGTCTGTGCCAGGGTAAGTCTAATAATAGTAACAGATCTATTTATAGTAACATTATTATGAGTCACTCTTGATAATAGGTTGGATTACCGCTCTCGTGTATCACACCAGGTAAATAATAAGACTATTTGAATAAAGTTACGCTGTTATAAAATCTATTCTAATTTTTTTTCCTCATATAGTTGTCTGTTCCACAATTCGTGGCTCTACTCATGCTATAGTGAGTATCTCTCTCTCTCTCTCTCCTCTCATAGCAGACATTACTGACATATTTTTTTGTATAGGATATTAATGCATTAGAGAAACAAATTAATGAAGATGCTAATTTAGGGAAGACACCTTTGTTAGTTATTTCATATGCTGGTAAACATGATATACAACTAGTAAATGAGTTATCTCCCTCTTTTTTTATAAGGTACACCATTAGCTGGACATCTTGAAGATCTGGAGAGCTTAAGACGAATTTGTGATCAATTTGATATGTGGTTGCATGTCACTGGGTTAGTTATTATCTTTAACACAACATTGATTGCTTTTAACACCATTGTGTAATATTTCTATATGTCTAATTGATTATAGTTACATTTAACATTGAAATGACTAACCGTTTTGTTCTAGACATGGACTGTCGTCTCTCTGTCTTCCTGACGAAAAAGAAGAAATTAAGGTGTGACATTGTAGTCATGACATCATAATGTTGTAATCTATATAGGGATTTGCCAATGTCGACAGTTTCACGCTTTTTCCCGGGACTTGGTTTGGAATTCTTAGTTCTCCAATAATTGTATCTAATCTTTCCATTATTATTGTATATTGTATATTTAACACTTAACTTTTTAATAGACACTGCACAAACATCCAAAAGTCATCAATACCGCTGGAGTAGTAAGGCCTTCTTTTTTTTCACTTCATCTTTCTATTTTCCTTTTTTCTCTCTAGCCAAATTCTACCAACTTTCCTGGAGAAAATCCTGACCTCACAGCTAATGATTATGGTATACCTCAGTTGACTTGGACTGGACTGTATCCACATGGATTGACTAAACTGTCTCCTTTACCTCTTTGGTTGTGTATGCAGTATCTTGGTAAGTAAAAAACATTATCTGTTAGTGAGATGAGTTGTTCTCCTCCCCCCTTCCCTCTCTCTTTAGGTAGTACAGCTTTAGTTGATACTGTTAGTTATTGTCGTAGTTTGGTAAGTACTTTAATTTATAAACCATTTATATCATTATCTCTTGCTGTAGACTAAAAATATGATGATAAGACTTGATGAAATACCTGGAATAACTAGACTGGTAAATTTCATACAATAATGTTATCTTAAGCAATCTTGAAAGCATTAGAAGTACAATGCTATCTGTTTATATAACCTCAACCAGGGGTGGCTCAGATCATAGAATATCTGAGAATATCCAACTAGCATTCTGAGAGGTCTGGGTTCAAATCCCAGTTAGACTATTTATCATTCATTGTCTCTCTCAATAGCTTGTTTGTCTATTATAATGTCTTTGTGCTTTCTTTCCCACCCATTGTACCACCCAGGCTACTCCTAACCACACTTCCTATGTTGTTCTTTTTAAATATAACGGTAGTAGTCAACTTGCACTGCCACCTTCTCTCAGGAAACTACTTCAACCAAATGTCCCTCCTTCTCCCAAACAAGAAGTCAAAGCAGAGAATAAAGGTAACGAGGGACAAGTGGATCAACCATCATCAGAGCCTGTCGAGGTACAACAAAACAGTGACAATGATACAAGTTTATGATGTTTATTAGTCCATAAATTAATGTTGCTAGTCATAACTGTTTCCTGGTTTTCTAGGAAACTCCTCCCACTGATGAAACAAAGGAAACTCCTCCTCTTCCTACTGATGAAACAAAGGAAACTCCTCCTCTTCCTACTGATGAAACAAAGGAAACTCCTCCTCTTCCCACTGATGAAACAAAGAAAACTCCTCCTCTTCCCACTGACGAAACAAAGAAAACTCCTCCCACTAGTGAAAGAAAAGAAGTAGCCGGATCACAACAGGAAGAAGATGAACCTTTAGTAGTGACGATTCATGGAATGCCCCTTGTAATTACTAATATGTATAATGTTATGGTGGGTGGAGTTTTTAAGCTATGAATATTGTTATTGTGTTATTTTCAGATTTCCAAGGATCTCAATTCCTTGTTTCCTAAGGTTGGCATAGCAACATATGATATGGCTGGAAAAGATGGTGTCATCTTCCGTTTTGATCCTATTACCTCATTTCCAGGTGGGTGTGGTTTGTTATAGGATTTAACATCGTGTACATGTACATGTATATACGTAGAACATAGTACATCAGTTGAAGATATCGAAAACTTTACTGAAGAGCTGAGAAAGAAAGTGGTATGTTCAATAATAAAATAACATTTGTGTTTTTGTATTGAGGGCTGTGTTAGTGTTCCTTGTCATTGTAGGAGAGCTTACATCCCATAGCACAAGCTAGATGTTTGTTTGAAGTAGCTCTGAGACAACACGTCAATTTGAGATGGCTGGAGTTTCATAATATCCATTGTGTAGCAATTATACAGTTGAGTGTGTCTCTCTCTTTCTTTCTCTCTCTCATTACTCGTGTTGTTTACTTAGATATGTCCAAACTGACTATATTGACAAGAAAGATCTAACAATTGAAGAAGTTAATCATTTAAACAGTTTAAATATGGAATTATGTCGACATTTAGCACAAATTACTCCAGTATTCTCTCCATTTCAACATGGGAACTTTACATGTTTACTAATACGTGAGGTAATCAATAGCGTGCATCATGTTCTACTTGTTGTTGTTGTTATTCATAATGCAGCTGCCAAAAAATATGTCTATGTTTACGTTACTGGAGACTGTTATCATTGAGACAACAAAATTCGAGGAGCATAAGAAAGTGAGTAGGAGGAGACAAATGTTATTGTTAAGAAATGGAGTTAGATTAAAACAACAAATTTTAAGTGTGTGTGTGTTTAGGAATTGGCTGGTCTGGAAGAAAAGATTCGTGAAGGTATTGTCGCTGCTCAACAAGATCTCAATAAAGAAAAAGAAAAGATGGAACAAGAAGAGGTTAGAAGGCAGAGAAAGCAATCAAGAAGATACATATCTCTCTCCCTCTCTCTCTTAGAGTCTTCTCAAGTATGTACCTATCGTAGGTTCAGTTATGAGCTGGTTTTATCCTACTTCACCAACTGGTGTTACTGGTCGCTCCTTTAATTTAGCTTCAGGTATTGATAATAGTAACTATAGCAACTGTTACCATGACAACATCATAGGCAAAATAGAGGCATCTAACACTGTATATAAACATCACATGCAGCTGGTAGAGGTAGACCAAAACTCATCCTTTTCAGGTGGCAATTTGCCCCAAACCACACCCACAAAGCCTGCCCCACCCACTGTTAATGAGTCATCTACAACAGAGAACTGACAAGGAATTTTTGTGTAGGCTTTTCAAATTTTGAATTTTTTTGCTGGTTTTAAATGTGAAGATCTAACAAATCAAAATTGATTCACAAGATAATTATTTGAAAAAAATTTATTCCTTAATTATTGTATTTACACATACAATTAGTTTTTCACTTTTGATCTTTCTTTGATTGATGGATCAGATTCCATTGCTTTTTCCCAGTTCTGTCCATCAACTTTTGTAATAGTGACATTTCTCACTGTACCAGGGTCCAGACAATGGACAGCAATGCCACGCCCATCAGGATTAGACCGTGGTGTATAAAAACTCTGGACACCACATATTTTACAGAAAGTATGTTTAGCTTGATGTGTGTTAAAGGTGTAGCATGTTAACGAATCTTCTCCCTGGAAATAAAATAAAAAGATTATAGTGGTTTGTGTTCCAGAACCATTCTGAATGTACTTAGTCTATAGGGTCTGATGTAGGTCAGTTTAACAACTGTAGTGTGGTTAGTTTCAGAAAGACATATTTACATATCTTCCCTATTCTAAAAATAGAAAGACACGACCTGCCATTCTATTTATGGAAACAACCTGTGCTAATGTTTTCAAAATGAACACTCACATAACCACTCCTCCTAGTTGATTTGTTGGGAGTGGCTGCCAAGACATACTTGTAATAATTTGAAATCACATTCTGGCACAATAAAGTGATGGTTCTGTTTCTTCACACAAATACTGCAACTAAACTAGACCCTGTAATACTTCATAAATGTACACACACACACATACTTGCAGTGTAGTACATCTAAATCTCTTGTTGCAAATACTTCAAATCTCACAGCTCCACAGTGACATCCACCAACGTGTTTAACACGAGTATTTTCGCTCATTTGAACTATAAAATCACATTAATGTAATATACCGACCTATATCGCAGGCGTCCACTCTGGTAGCGGTAAATCACGTGTATAAACGCTCGCTTTCAAAGTTTCAATATCATATCCTCATTCCTGTACCACTCCTTAGGTGGGCGTGCCATTTACGCTAATTCGGGCTGTGTGTAGCACAATCTCTGGCCATCTCTCCTTTGCTGAAAACAATAACAGGAGGGTAAGCCAGAGGAATTATTTCTGTATCCTTTGATTGCTGTCTCTTTATAGTCTGTAGCTAGCAATGAGTAATGCTATAGTTCAGGATACATCTCATTGTAGCAATGGTCTCCTGTTTGCAAGCTGGAATCAAGATCAAGGTAGACTGCACTATACTATTCACTATATTGGATTAGATCATTTTAAAATAAAAAATGTTCTCTCACATTTGATGCCATAATTTGATACATCTATTCTCATCAACAAGAATTTCATATTTGCATTTTCGTTAAAATTGTAATTTGCAAATATTAAAAAATTTATACCTTCCACTCTCAAATCAAGACATAGACTCTAGATAACAGTGTCAGCAACTTAATATGCTTCTTAAAATGAGGCAGTGATCTTCATACCTTGTATTTAAGTACTCTATCCTCCTGCTACCCTAGACTATTAAAGATCTTACGTTAATTGATTCTATATAATAGCAATTAATTTTATCTTGTTTTTATTTGTTGAGGTTGTTTTGCTTGTGGTATGGAAAATGGATTTAGAATATACAACAGTGATCCTTTAAAAGAGAAGGAGAGACAAGGTTTGTGTGATTAATTCTACTCTTCCAAAAATTGTAATAATAATTCATAGTTGTTAATGTTGTTTTGTTAAAAATATAAGAAAATAAATAACGAAGGGTAATTCCTTGTGATAAATTCGTTTGTTTAATTCCAAAGCACACAAGAAATACTAACTAATCAATCAAATTGTAGATTTCTTTTAGTTTTATAGCTACTTACTGAATAATGATATCACTCTCTCTTACAGACTTTGATGATGGTGGATTTGGACATGTCGAAATGTTGTTTCGTTGTAATTATTTAGCACTAGTGGGTGGAGGCCCAAGACCCAAATATCCTCCAACAAAAGGTGAAAAAATTGTGCTTCATATATTCTTTGAATTGTCCTCTCTCTCTCTCTCTCTCTCTCTCTCTCTCTCTCTCTTTCTCTCTCTCTCTCTCTCTCTCTCTCTCTCTCTCTCTCTCTCTCTCTCTCTCTCTCTCTCTCTCTCTCTCTCTCTCTCTCTCTCTCTCTCTCTCTCTCTCTCTCTCTTCATATATATATCCTCTCTAGTTGTTATTTGGGATGATCTTAAAAAAGAACAAGTGGCTGAACTAGATTTTGCATCAGAAGTACGAGCAGTGAAATTGAGAAGAGACAAGTAACTAACATTTTTACTTACTATCTCCATGATATTACTAGTCCATCAATACTACTCATTAAGTGTTTAGATTTTCTTAATTCTAACTCTTTTCCTTTTATAGAATAGTAGTTGTTTTGGACGATAAAATCAGTATCTTTACTTTCTCAAAGAATCCTGCAGAAGTCAACAGAATACAGACACAACATAATCCGAGAGGCTTGTGTGTTCTCTCTCCAAATAACAACAACTCACTTCTCGCTTTTCCTGGTGCAGAAACAGGTCATGTGAGTATGATTGACCTAGCAAAAATGGAACGTCCTCCTGTGGATATCCAAGCTCATGAGGCAGCTATTAGTTGCTTAGCTCTTAATATTCACGGCACTAGATTAGCCACAGCATCAGAAAAGGTAAGTATAACAACATGGAGACAAAATTAGTAATCACTTAATGATGATGAGTCGGTTGTGTTTATTCACCCACATAATTAATAATGTTTGTGGTTGGTAGAACTAACTAACTGTTTTATTATTATTAGGGCACATTAATTAGAGTTTATGATACTAACAAACACAACCAACTATTAGAATTAAGAAGAGGAGCTGTTAATGCTCACATCTACTGGTAAGCAAAACGATTGACATCATTATGACATCATTCACGAATAACTATTTTCAATGTATTTTATACTGCTTTACTTATGTCTTATATTCTCTAGTATTACTTTCAATCAGGACTCTTCACTCCTCTGTGTCTCCAGTGATCATGGCACAGTACATGTATTTTCTAGTGAAGATATGGATAAAAATAAGTCATCAAAGTATGAAACAATTTACAACTGTAACTAAAATTGATATTATTGCAACTAATGAATATTGCCTTGTAGCTTACTTACTAACTACGCTGGCCATAAAAGAGTTGTACCTCTTATATTTACTTAATTTTGACCTTTTCTATTGAAATAGTTAATAAACTTGTTGAAATAGTTAATAAACTTATTGAAATAGTTAATAAACTTATTGAAATAGTTAATAAACAGTGCTGTTAAATAGACTCCTATATTGTTGCCTGCTTATAGTCATGACACCAAGTTGTTGGTAATGTTAACACATTGTACGTGTTCTAAACCACATCTTGTGTTGTTAATAAGCTCTTCAGAGGATTTTCATTAAGTTGGTTATAATAATAATAGTATGGCTGGTGTGGTTACTAAACTCTTGTAGTTAGCTAGTATCTTTATAATAACAATTTGATATGAAAACTATCTAATATATTGATAGTATTTGGTTTGAATATCAAAGTCCCTAACTAATACAGTAAGTAGTATCTCTGTAATGAGAAGACCACACTATATGGAAGCCACATACCTTCTAGAAAGTCTACTCTCTTTTAGATTGCATATTTTTATATCAATTACTTGTGTGTGTGTGTGTGTGTGTGTGTGTGTGATCTCTTGGTTTATTGAATAGTTGTTACATTACTAATATAGACTTATTAGCTGTCTCTCTTCCTCTCTAGGATGGCAAAAGCTGGTAGCTTATTACCAAAATATTTTAGTTCAAGATGGAGTTTTACAAAGTTTTACGTACCAGAAGGACTACCTTGTATCTGTGCATTTGGTAACGATAAGAGATCAATCATTGGTGAGTTATAAGACATTGATGTAATGATGATGTAATGATGATGTAATTATGATCATGATATGACCTAGTTATATGAACTACTATATTATATAGTTTACTTCCTGAAAACAGCAGCATTCAATTTAAAATTTAATTAGACCCTAACTGTCAGTCTTAATTTGATTTGACATCCATATTATTTTAAAACATGTACATGTACATCTGAATTCATGTGTTTATATGACCATTGTATCCTTCTGTTAGCTGTATGTGCTGATGGGAATTACCATAAATACTCTATTAATTCAAAAGGAGAGTGTCATCGAGAAAAATTTGAAAAATTTTTACAAATGACAGACGATTGATTAGCACATAGTGATAGTGTATACTGTGATATGTTGTGTGATCATCCAGTCTCTCTTTATCCATCTGCTTTATCTTTTCTGTTTATATTTTAAATGCTATGTATTTTCGTTACATAATATGTTGATCTTGGTTATAATTTATTTAGTTTACAACATTCTTTGAAAATTTTACACTTATTACAACAATTGTATATGTACCATGTAGTATGTATTGTATGTTAAATTACATATATATGTACATGTATGTATGATATGTAAGTTATGAAGGGAAATAATTCATTCCATGTGAAACAACTATATATAGAAGAGTACTAGGTATTATGATAGCTACATACAAATCACCAATCTTTGATGATATCTCTACTCCTGTTTATAAGCGGTACTTCTAGAATCTAGCAGAAATTAATGAAGTATTTTGTATGTAGTGAAACTGTACATGTATCATTAACTGTCTTGACATCAGTGTGCCATTGATGAAGGTGTTCCACCTATGCTGCAATTTCATTGGTCCATTGACACGTGCTTATTTGGACTCTGACTATGAATATCATTATCTCACTCAAGAAGGCTGTGGCATTAAAAACGGAGATTGGTGTACTGTTGTTCACTGACTTTGTAGTGCATTTGTCGTCCGTCTTCACTGTAAGACTACTACTTCTCTGTTGAAATAGGGGTATTAGGGTCTAATCGACGTAGTCCTACCTTTAGTTGGATCGAATTCATTCGTTTTAGTGCTGTTTGACGAAGCAACACTGAACTGTTCAATAAACTGCAATTCTGTTGGGTGTGCATCTTAAAGAGGAGAGCTCATTTGATTACTTTTATAGTGAGTTTTATTTGTTCTCTGTTACTCTAAGTGTCTTTTAAACCTAACTATTTCACTAATGTATCTTTAAAAGCTTGATCCTCTCATTAAAAGAAATCCTCAATATGATCTTTTCTTTACATCTGTCTGGTAATACAAAGGGATATGATTTTATTGAATACAATTGTGTCAATGATCACAATCTCTTTTCTCACATTTTATATTTACAGTCATTCTCTTAATAGACAGTTTAAAAGGTTATTTTTAATTCTTTTAGAAGAGGAAATGAACAAGTGCTAAGCTTGTTCAATAACTCGTTATAATTTAGTTTCTTTAACACACACAAACTTGGTGACCTTTCTAACTGTGTATACATCTCGACAGTTAGTCGTGGTCTTAAAAACAAGATCATCTCTGTGTCTGTCTTTGATTACCTACTATTAGTATTAAAGTTCATCTTTGTGTGTGTGTGTGTGTACATTAAAAGAATCACATTTACAAAAGAAATGTGATTAACTATTAATAAGTTATATTTACTGAAGCTTGGGTTTACAGTAGGAGACGACTCTATTTTATTTTATATAACAAGAACACTGTCTCATAGCTGTTTAAAATAAGTAACACTTTGTGTGTATATTATGTCTTTAGTTTTTCATTTAACCCTTCATTTTAGTGACCTCTCTCCCTTGGACCTCCTCTGATTATATACACGTCAGTATTTCATATATGATTTAATATCATATAAACATGGAAACATTTATATGATTTAAAATTGTTTAAACTATTGTAGTGTTGTTTGTGCATAGCTGGCAATAGTTTACTTCCCCAGTTAACACATAGGCTTGTGTCACATGAACTCATGAATATAATTATGATCATTAAAATAATGAATCTTGTGTGATAAAAGGGTTAGTGATGGTTCTTTAACAGACCTCTTTGATTTTGAATGCTTCCATACTTACAACAATGCTTTGTTACTAAAATTCAACTTCATTGTTTTCTAAATATGATATTGTTAGCATTACTCTTAATGGAAGTTCTATTGTTTGAGCACATTCTCATGTTAACATAACAATATTTAAGAATAATCAATTTTATTGGTTGTTTTATTAGTCTATTTTGAAGGTACCCGTATTTATTTAATAATAAATATTTTAATTGTACTGGTATAGTGATCTCATTGTACTGTTTCTTTAGTGTGTAGTACACAGTACAAAGGCCCTATGTTATTGATGCCATTTTAAGTATATAATAACTTAATAGTATGTATCATGAAATTACAACATTACTACGATTGATATTATAGTTTGCTAATTACATTACTACTCTAGTTAGTAGTTAATTATATTTTAATTAAAAATTTATTTTAGAAATGCCTCTCGAGTGGGCTGGCACAGTGTTTATTAAAACATGTCATCTATTTATTTATTTTAGTGTATTGTTGTTTTTATATAGGTCAATTGATTTAAAGATGCACAGAGTTCGTTCATCTCCTCGTAAAGGAGGAAGACAATCAAAAGTAACATCCAGTACATCTCCTCAAAATGAAGTGGAAGGAGATACATATAAAGTACCTGTTAAGAAGAGAAAATCACGTGGAAAAAAGAAGACGGAAGACGAGAATAGGAGCATGTCAGAGACTGTAACTAACGATTTAAGTGACAGTCGTTCTACTAGTGCCTCGCTGTTAGAGAATACAATTGAAGATAGCTTTTCTCCATTGTCATCGACCAAGAGCTTGACAAATCAATCGGATGAAGTGAGAAAGAAATTTGATGACAGTGCTACAGAAAAGCTATTCAATAATACCAGCTCTTTAGCAGATACTCCATCAAATGATGATTTATATCAACCTGTCGGACAGAAGTTATTGGAGCAGTTGGATAGAGGAAAGATAAGAAAAAAAGGGAACAGTATTGGGTTTGGTAGAGGAGCTAAGAAGGTGCCAACTCCATTGAAGATATGTAGTAATTGTGGTACACAAGCTCCAGTCAGTAGAGCCAAGAAATGTCACACTTGTGGACAATTTTTCTCCAGTGTTGTTGCACAGAGGTTTCGAATGCAACCTTGTCCCAAATGTAAATGTACTCCTAAAACTAGTAAATTGACTCACTGTGAAAATTGTCAGTTTCCTTTTGATGTCGAGAGAACAGACAGATCAGTGGATCATGGACCACCTTGTTTTGAAAAAAATTCATCATTGACGTCTGAAACATTAGTGACCACTCCCGTAAACACTGTGGTAAATCTAGAAGAAAGCAAGGAGACGGAGGAGGTACCATCATCAATGCCAGCTGTTGGGTATGGTTCTCTAAACTCAAAAGAGCATAATTCATCTGTCTCTTTTCATCGAAGTTTATCTAGTCCAGCTACGGCTCCACCTAGAGATAATGAGGAAATGACTCCAGTTCACAGTTCAGCTACAGATGACATAAATGTCCCAACAAAACAAGGGACATCTACAGAATTAGAATTAAAGAAACTTTTAAAACGTAAATTGCTCGGCTCAGATGAGACTGCGTCTTCAAAAAGAGCTCACTTTGACGAACAAAATGGTACATCTGAAGACAATACTACATCTGTTACTCAACAACAACAGCAACAGCAGCTTACATATAGTTTACTGCCTCAACCACCTATCGATAATGTGTCCTCTCCTTTGTTGGAATATGCACAGAAAATATCTGCTCGTATTATGATACCACCTGAAATATCACCTCAGAGTGGACGTAAAGCTGTACCTAAGCAAACTAAACGAGGCAAAAATGTTCCCAAAGGAGCTAAAGGAAAATCTAAAAAATCAGAGGTTATACCTAACAAAGATTCATCTACTACATCAGCACTAGGTCATTCAGAGAGGCCAACCACGCCTCCTTCTCTTGCAAATAGCCCTTTGAAATCTTTTGATAAAAGGCCTGACACACCTCCTTCTCTTTCATCTGAAGTGTCCTTACCTCCACTTCAACCTCATCACAAACTTATATCTTATGAAACATCGTCATCCAGACACTCAGCTCCGCCCTTTTATGCATCTACAGCTGCTAGCAACACTCTTGGCTATCCCATTGACACACGGGCATCATCTGCTACCCCAGAACCACCTCCTCTTGCCATAGTGCCACCTTTGGTTGCCACGACTACCAAACCCCACGATCCCACTATTAATTCTATTCGCTCAATTGATCGTTCTCGTGGTACTCTCTTCTGTGGAGGATATTCGGCTTCTTATACCCCGCCCATTTATGCCCAGTCCAGTATTCCACCACCTCCTCCACTTATAACACCAATGACATCATCTCCTCTTGTTGTGTCTCATCAAAATCTACTCGGAAGTAACATGTTCTTGCCACATAGACCACACCTACCTCACCATCTGCCCTCATTCACAAATCCTTCTTCTATTCCTCCACTCATACCAGTGACACACTGGACTGATAACGATCAGCAAACACATGACTATCCTTCACAGTCTGTTACCCATAGACCGGTGATAGTAGATCCAGTTAAACTAAGGAACGAAAAGTCTGAGGAGGGCAATAAATCCACTTGTTCAAAATCAAACACAATGGCACCAATCAATGAATTATATCATGTTGTTAAAGATAGTGAGTTTAAGAAAGGAGAAGATGAAGATCAAACAAGAATAGCACCAGATCATGAAGAGACTACTATGGATACTGAAGAAGAAGAAGAGAAGACAATGTCTAATACTGAAGAAGATACTGAAGAAGACACTCAAGAAGATGAACAAACTGTACCAAATACTGAAGAAGATATACCACCTATGGTGAATACTGAAGATGAGCCAGTTTTGACGAATACTGAAGAAGAAGATGAAAGTGCTGTCATCAATTCTGAGAAAACAGAAGGAGAGGAGACAAGTGAATTAAGTGAAGGGAAAATCTCTTCAAAACATTCTAAACGAAAACAGAAACTAGAATTGGTAGCACTTTCAAAATCTCTTTCAACTGAAGAAGGAACTATAGAAGATAGCCATGCTGTGCTTAAAAAGAAGAAGAAAAAGAAAAAAAAAGAAAGAGAAAAGGAGAGAGAGAAAGGACATCGTAACAAACATGATAAACATTCAGATAACAGCAAAATTAAAAAGAAAAAGAAGTCAAAGAGAAAAGAGAAAGAATTGGAGAGTACTTCTCAAACTGAAGATGAAGATTTATTACAAGAAAACAAAAAGGAAAAGAAATCTTTTCGTGATAATGGTAAGTATTGATTATGTTACACTTAACATAATACTTCATTGACTTGTAAAAATGTGAACTAGTTGCCAAAAATGTTAGGAACAAATGTTGTAACACAATAAAATGTAAACTTTGAAATTAGAGCAAATTTTGAATTAATAATATTTATTTTTTATTTAATAGAAGGAGAAGGCCACCATCAAAAGAATATACTCTACAGTATAAAAATGAAAGGTATTATTATTATTTTGTAAAAGATTACACTACATTACTCATATTTTGTCATGAAAAGTTTACGCACAATTTTATCCCATAATGAAACCCCACCCCTAAACCTTCCTAAATGATAGATGTAGGTACTGAATACACTAAAGTATCATACCTTGTAGTGTTAGACAGTATAACATATGCTATATTACTCCATTTATCTACTAGAAACAATACACAAAATATATTGTTATACTGTATCTTACTTTTTTTAATTGTCGTCCTGTTGTTATAGATCTCACTGTTCATCAACTGGACTGGGGAGAATATCGGATGACCCTTCTTATTCCTATATCAAGTCACACTCGGGCCACACCCACAGAAACTACTGCCCCAAGTAAGACTGAATTCATTCACAGTCTTAACTCTAATATATCATTGCCATAGTTACACCAATCAGTTCCACTCAAGGGAGTGTAGAGAGAGATGTAACCACACCAGCTCCAGGAGAGACGAGAATATTAAGAAGTAGTCGTAAAAGGATCTATGAGGATTCTGCTGACATAGAAGAACACAATGAAGATGTAAGAGAGGTGAAACCTAAAAAAAGAAAGAAAACAAAAGGAAAAATCAAGTTATCAGACGTGGTTAATGAACTTGAGAAAGAAGATCAGGTAGTAACTGACGATTTTGATAGCAGCCAAAAAAGTCAAGAGAACAATACTAGTATTGAAGGTATCAGACATTTGTTTTAATATGAGATGAATACGCTATCAATGAAATAATGTTGTTTTCATTTTTGTAGAAGGAGAAGATGATCCTGGAAATTTACCTCCATCTTTTTCTATATATGAGTTACGTAACAAACTGTTCAGTGGTTATCCCCCACGTACTGTACATGCTTTTACTTACAAGTTCAAAGTGAAGACACATCGTCCTCCACTTCACTGGGTAAGTAGAATATATAACATTGTCTATACACTGTTGCTTAAATATTCATTGAAAATCTCCACGGTAACACTTTATTAATGATCCTTGACAGATTCATGTTTTGAAACGTGTGGGAGGTTTACCAGACACCTGTCATATGTGTCGTCTACTTGATGCTGAGTCTGTTAAATATTTGTGTGAATCACATGACATTGAAGTGCCTCCCACATTGGACCAGCTGGTCAATAATACCATCAGTACTAAAGGGCGCAAAGGTTACTATTACATTAGTACAGTTATATTACTGTAGTTTTATTAATTTTGATATTTATTATAATTAATGTATATCCTGTTTGCTTTATTTATAGTTGTTGATTTGAGTCAGGAAGATCCTTTGTCATTTGTTTCTAATCCTGACATCCTTCATCATAAAGTACCACAGTGTTACTTTGTGGAATCACAGTCTAAAAAGAAGGCAACACGGAAACAGTGAGTTGTTGTATGACTGTATTTTATGTTGTTTCCTCCTCCTCCTCCTCCTCTCTCTCTCTCTCTCTCTCTCTCAGAACTTATCACAAGTTTCTCTCTCACCAAGAAAGTACACAAAAAGATTCTTCAACTCATGTTTCAGAAGACAATGAAGAAAGAACAGAACAACAAGAAGAGATGAAAATTGATACAGAGAAGAAATCTACCCGTACAAAAAAGAAACCACCTCCCCTTTTATCTGTGAGATCTAGATCAGTATCACCAGACAACTCAGCACACAAGTAAGTAAAAACATATCATATTGATATTATCCAAGACAATTAATTACTTTCTCTTACTTCTTCCATTAAGGCAACTCATTGGAGGAGGTAGAAAGAAACCATGTCCAAATTGTGGTATTATGGTTTTATGTAAAGCCAAAAAATGTAGAAATTGTGGCAAATTGTTTGGTGTGTTCACATTTGGTCGTCGTGTTTGTATTGTATGTGGACATATCAATTTGGCAAGAATGTCCTCTTGTTTTAAATGTAACCAACCACTGGATAAAGCACCTACTGCCTTGCCCAAGGACGTCACTGGTGAGTCAATTATTACATCATGATGATGTCATTATAAAATGTTGTCATTATGATGTCATAGTAAATTTCAAATACGTGTTGATTCAATGTATCTCTCTAATAGATCTAAAAGATCAAATAGAGGGTACTGAATTACGTTCTGCTAAATTTGATTTCAAATTTGGCGTCAAAAAGCGTCGTCGTGTTCATATTGCTGTCTCCTCGACAACCTCACCTCCTAGACATACTGTAAACCTTCATGGAACTACAGCCGAGGGAGATAGCCCTGAGTATACATTTAACGAAACACCAGAAGAGTTTCAACATGAAAAGAAAAAGAAAAGTGATAAAGAACGACATCTTGGTATGTAACAATGTCATGATGCATATTATGTTGTCATGACAACAATTAGGTTATCATTATGGTAAGATTCCATGGAATGATGCTGATCTGGCTCTACTTATTACTTCTAATGGAACACCCAAATTTTGTCTACAAGTAATGATACCTCAATATGCTCTTGACACTGTAGTACTACTCTCTCTCTCTCTCTCACACACACACACACACACATCAGGAACTATGTGTTAAAGTGATACGCTTTCATAGCAAATCAGATGTGTTTGAAATGGTTAAAAATCTTGATTTGCCTCTAGAACAAGGAGACACTTGTCTTTTAAAGAAACTTCAAGCTCTCGGTCTCCATCCAAACAGGTAAAGAAATATAGTTTGTGTAAGTCACTAGACACATTTCTTTAGGTCTCCTATTTGTAAGCTTATCTCTTCTGAAGATCTTTTTGCTTTGATGGATGCCTTGGAGGAACCAGTACCAGAGGAAGTCCATCAACATTTGGAGACTGTTAGTGTCCACAGTACTCCATTGGTATGTGCTGTGAGGACACTTCATAATGTAAACTTGTCTATAAAGATACCAATGTTATATTATACTGTATACTAACCCCTAAAAAAAGAGAAAAACCCTTTAATTATGAGTAGTTTAGTTAGGTCTTCAAATAATTGAACCTTTATTTAACATAAATTTATTTCTAGTAATATTATTGTTTACAGATTTTTTTCTTTTTCTTTTAGAGTCCTTCATCTCCTAAAACTACTGGAGAAGCTGTATCCTCACAATTATTACCATCATCTCTTCCCACGACATCTTTTAGTGGAGTTTCTCTTGTGAGTAGCTTCATCGGAGAAGATAAAGAGAATGGTAAGAAGGACACCACACCACATGACATGAGTTATAGTACGGTGATGTTATTGATTTCAATTCTTTTATCTTCATAGTAATCTGGTATTGTTTTATTGTAATAGGATTTGAATCAACACTACATGAAGTCAGTTGTAGCGATGGTCAGTCACTATCAATGTTAAGGTCTTGGAATGGAGACCATTTCTTGTGCCTCTTAGAGGTATGGAGACGATACTTTCCTGAGGTACTTGACATACATTAGATTTATCTTGTTAATAATGTGAATACTCTTTAGGTCAATCGTAGTCATCTTTCTACTGTTATCAAGAAACTTCTCATAGAGACTCAGATTCCAACAAGTCAACAAACTAATCTCCTTAGAGCAGCTGGTGTTATCTCAATGAGAGGTGCCCCTGGCCGTTTGATAAGACTACGTGACGTACAACGATTAATGGATGATTTTGGAATACCACTGCATATTGGTAGCGACAACAGTGATCCACAATATAAGGTGGTTATTCTCTCAATTAAAAAAGCATCTAACTAACTAACTTGTTTCTCAGACTATAGAGAGATCGCACACGTCTCCACAGCAACTCACCTTATACCACAATCGGACATTTTATCCTGCTTTTACTAGCAGTGCTAATTCTCCAGGAATAATTCCAGAAGATGAAGCTAGTCAAGGTAGTTGATATCATGTCGGTGCATCCTCCCAGATAACAGAATTGTGTTGTGTTTATTTAGTGTCAGAGTTAGCTAGCAGTATGCAGACCCTACTTGATCTTATTAAACCATCAGATATGGAGACACTTCTTGACAAATCTCAACAGGGATATGAAAATCAAATCAAAGAAACAGAAGAGGAAATTCATAGTAAATTGCATATTATTGTGTTAGCTATTTACACCTCTCTCTCTCTCTCTCTCTTTCTTTCTCTCTCTCTCTCCTCAGCTCTTTCGCTGGAACTTAACTTATTACAAAAAGCCCTCCTTGGTGGTCGTGATCTATGTCAAACCCTCACTGATGAAATCAGTTTCCTCACAGTATCAAACCACACCCATATGGCTGAAATTGTTCGTCTTAGTCGAGTTATGTCTCAATCACTTCATGAGTTAGATTCACTTGTTGATAACACTCAGCTACTTCCCCTATTGTCATAGTTTCACCCACTTCTCTTTTGTATTATAATCTTGGTAGCGATAGTCACTTTATGAAAGGTCTATTCTGTTGCCACTCACTTTATCTCTTTCTTTCTCTTTCTCTCTCATACTCACTCTCTCTTGTTATGCATACAAATATTTGTACATAACAGAGTAAGTTGAGTTTATTTTATGAGTGTTTAGTACTTATTGTATGCTCTCAATAGTTTTATTATCTTAGTTTGTTTTTCATGCACTCGAACTATTATTGCCACAAGTTCTATAGACACTTATTGTTCTATTAAAGTCATCATGTAGTTGTAGTTTATACACAGGTTACTGCATTTTTATTAATACTTAGACAATTATTATTGTAATTTCACTTTCTTTGTGAATAGTATACATAATATATTATATATACGTATTAATATAAATTTTATAGTTTATTATATAGTATAAAGATGCCATATAACGTTGCATAGTTGCGGGTAGTGTAGGGGTTTCATAAAATAACATTGGCTAATGTGTATACTCTCCGCTTTTATGGCCTCTGTATGGTAGCAGCTCCAGAGGAAGGTATGTTTATAACTTACGACCAGTTAAGTTATGATTTGATAGTCGAATATAATAGATTTATTTTATTACAAGCTGTGTAGATAATGTACGACTTTGTTTTAATTGAATAATGTTATTAGTTCAACTGTTAAAATCAGTTGACTAGCTAGCTAACCCGTTTATGTTGTAAGTTCTCTTTGAGTAGTTTGACAACATGGAGGAGAGTGGATCTGGAAATATTTCATCCTCTGGAAGTAGTCCAACCTCTAGAAGTACTCCAACCCCTGTAAGTTATGTTCATATCTTATTAAAAGCATGTGAAGATTATTTTAAGTCAAAAAAATTTAAAATGTTATTACTATCACTATAAGATTACAAACCTCCTCATGTTATAAATATAGCATTCTTTTTAATGTAGCCTCTCTCTTTGCCTGCTATTATCGGTATTGGAGTTGGAGGTGTGGTCTTGATATGCATAGTTCTGTTGGTCTGTGTTTGTTGTGTGTTAGTGTGCATCAAACACAATAGAAAAAGAAAAAGAATGATTTTGCTCCAAAATATGCCAAAATTCAGAGTATTAGATGTTCCTAACCCAGGTTATAATGGTAAAAATAAATGAATGGACAAATGAATGGATGGATAGGTAGATGAATGGACAAATGGATGGATGGATGGATGAATGGATAAATGGATGAATGGATGGATAGGCAGAGAGGATTAATCAAAAATGTTCTCATTCTCTTTCTTCAGGAGATAATGGAGTTGCTGTTGTTGGACATACTGAGCCGTTGGTAGATGTAGTAGCTGAAGAAACTATACCATTAACTGAGTCAACTCATCCACAACCTATTTCTACTCCTCCATATGATAATAGAGTATGGAATCAATGAATGACTATGTTGACTCTATCTCTTTCTCATTCTAGAGAGTTATATTATCTGTTGAGTATTCATATATTCTTCCTGATCAAATTAGAAGTGGCAATGCACATTTAGATGACGAGCGTCCAAGAGTAAGCATTATTTAATAATTACCTGATTACCATAGTAAAAAGTCAACAACTGTATCATTATTACTTGTTATGATCTCTGAACTTAAAGGATATCACAAATAAATCCACCTGTCAAATATTGTTTAATAACATTGGTTTATTACCAAGATATATTATTATAAATGTAGTAAGTTTATTGATGCCTAACGAAGTGTCTCTTTGTGAATAAGCATGCGAGAATGATATCAAAACTTTCATTGCACAACTCAACACAATTAGCTGTTTAATCCTAACACTAAGTAATACTACATTGACATGTTGACAGTTTGTATAGTAGTACAGAACAGTTTGTATAGTAAGAACATTTACTATACTAATACAATAGATTAGAGACAGCGTATATGTGTGTGTTTATAAATTTTTGGCATTGTTTTTGTATGCATGGACACATTGAAACCAAACTGATTGCACATCGTAAATTTGATTGGCATCAAGACTTCACTGATGTCACAATTTATTAATATTCATTGTTTAATAATTATAATAATTATATTATCTTTTATTATATTTAGGACTATTCTTATGCTAGTGCTACAGAGATTGTTCCTGAGAATAGGAGATCCAAATCAGATATAGCAACATCGGTACGTTTTCTCCCGGGAATACTGTATTTGTTAACAAAATTTTATTTACATTATATTGAATGTGACTTTTATTTTATAGCCACTGCGAATTCCTTCACCTTATAGTGAACCTGTAGCCAAGGTAACAGTGACCATAGCAACAATATATATATATATATATATATATATATATATATATATATCATTTTATTTCCTCAGTATGGTAGTACATCAAGTTCACCTCCTCCTTTAAATGACACTTCGTCAGCATCTTCTATCCATTCACCAAAAAGTACCACAGTAAGTCTAATCCCAATATACCACATGGAAGTATTAGGTATCTCTTGTTATACTTTAATTCTAATTTAAATTAATTATCTATTTTATTGTCATTGTTGTTAATACTTGTTGTTCTCTTAGTCTCCTTCAGCTATGAGTACATATATGACTCCAGCTACTGATGAACAAACACTTTATGCACAAATTGAGTCACTTTCAGTACTACCAATTAACAGAGATGAAATTAGGTTAATACAGATCATTTCTACATCTCTCTCTCTCTCTCTCTCTCTCTCTCTCTCTCTCTCTCTCTCTCTCTCTCTCTCTCTCTCTTATTAAATTTTGTTTTTACCTAGTCTTGCTGAAACCTTAGGAATTGGTAATTTTGGGCTTGTTCTAAAGGGTCTATGGGAAACTTCATCATTCTCAGAACCAATTGCAGTAAAAACATTGAAAAAAAACTCTTCAATAATTGATAAGATTAAGTTCCTACAAGAAGCAGCCATTATGGGTCAGTTTCATCATCCTAATATTGTCAAGATATTTGGAGTGGTCACTGTTGGAGAACCAGTGAGTGTATTTAGGAATAATGTTTAAAATTTAAATTTTTAAATAGATTATGTTGGTGTTAGAATTTATGACTAATGGAGATCTGAAGAATTATTTGCAAAAATTAATACCAGAGTAAAAAGAAACACAGTAACAATGTGTTATTTGTTTTATTAATAGATCTTCAGATGTAGATCAAAAAGTACCTCCTCTCCTACTTAGTTTCTGTTGTCAGATTGCCTCAGGTATGAAATACCTGTCAAAGAAATGTTTCATTCATAGAGATCTGGCTGCTAGGAATATGTTGTTAAGTAAAGATCTCACATGTAAGGTAACTAATTCACTCTCTCTTCATCTGTTAATCTAACACACTGGTGTTGTTTTAGTATACAAATAGTTTTTATTTATTATAAAATCAGACTTGTTTGGTTTATTTTACTTTGTTATATTAGTAACTAAAATTCTGTTAACTTTAGTGTTATATATAGTAGTAATATATAGTGATTATCAATTTGTTATAATTGTTATAGCTAGTGGAGTATCTAGATATATTATATACTAGATATACAGTTTATTTTCTTTACAACTATCTTTGTCCATGCCACAGTTAATGTCCAAAATATAGTAAACAAGTCATATTATAGACCAATAGTCTACTACTATTACTTTATTTTTAAAATATTGACTCTATTAAAAACCACATTACAAAGACTAGCTTTTGGCTTCTTTATTGTATAATTAACCCTTTTAGATAAGTTTACATCTTAAGTTACTTAGAAAATACTATCACAAAGTTGATGTAACTCATCTGTGATTATATAATGTATATTTAACCCTTTGTATGCATGTATGCATGTGTGTGTGTGTGGTCTTTCATAGGTTGATGTTCAGTAAGTTTATTTTAATAATAAATTTAGCTGAAATAATTTCAGTTTATTAATTATAGTTAACTCGATTTATCAAAATACCTTTTTATCTAAACAACACAGTTATAATATTTAGAATATAAATATTTAATATATTAAGTTTTGATGATATTATTCTTGCCAAGAGATAACTTGGAACTTGCATTATGTAAACAGATATTACCAATAGAATACTAAATTATTTAAAAAATTAGTATTAGCAAATTAGAGTACTTAAATTTATCATTACAATAGATTGGTGATTTTGGCCTTGCTCGGGATTTAATGGATGAAGATTATTACATCTCAAAAGGTGGCAAAATTCCAATAAAGTGGACAGCACCAGAGGTACCCAAGATGTCTCATTTACTTATTAACATTGAATTTTATAGGCTCTCTCTTTTCGAAAATACTCCTCAGCCAGTGATGTATGGAGTTATGGAGTATTGATTTTTGAAATATGGAGCCTGGGAAAGAAGCCATTTTCTCAACAAACAAATCAACAGGTCTTTTTAACTATTAAGTATCTTTAAAGGAGAGTCTCTACTTCCTTAGACTCTTCGCCAGGTTGAAGACGGATACCGACTTCCACCTCCACCCGGATGTCCTAGAATGATTTATGAAATGATGATAAATTGTTGGTTAGTTGTGATTTCTTATTGACAAACATTAGTGTTAACAATTGTCTATTAATTTATCATTAGATATTTAATCAATCTGTGATCCTTTTCTAGGAATCCAGAGACCTCTAGACGGCCTTCATTCGAAGAACTTGAGGGTCTTTTGTCAGGTGATGAATTAAGTTTGTTACAGTGGTCTGATGAAGATCGAGCAGTCCATCCACAAGCTTCTCTTTTAGGTGCAGACTTAAGTGTATCTGAAAATTTATATTCAGACTTACAAATGGCATATGTTTCATCAACTGATATATCTATTTTATTACCATGATTTTTACCTTTACAACTGACAATAAAATATAAATAACTTTAAAGGCATATATTAACAGTAGACTACATTATCTTTGATCATTAATACATAAATTTAAATCCAGAATTCTATCATCCAATCAAATTCATAGGGTATGTTAACTCACTGACGTATAGTGGTGATATCATTATTGTTAACCTAAATGTTGATAGACCAGAGTCTAGTCCAACCTCCAGCTTTTATAATAACCCTTCTGTATTTGTAGTGCAATCTTAGAATCCAGGATACAGTAGAATTAAAGTCTATACGAAATGAAGATGATGATCATGACAATAATGAATCCACTAATTGTTATGTTGCTACTGTGTCTTAACTTTTTGTCAAGTTAGTTTATTATTATATATTATTAGCTAATAAACTGACTTTTATTTAGCAGTCAATGCCAGTAGTTGTAGTCGTTCTCTTCCCTCTTACAATGAAACCACTTTCACTGGTGATGCATTTACTGGTGGTATACAACTACTTATTCCTTCATGGACCTTCTCTTGTAATGGAACTATTGACCAATGGTATGCTCATGTCACTGGTAACACAACCATTGCTAACAGCATTGAGTTTCAAGTGTTTAAACCAGACTCTATCAAAGACAATGTCTATCATGTTCTCTATGGAAACTCATACAAAGGAGATGACTCAGATCATAATAGAATAAATGTTACTGCTGACAATGTCGTCAATGTATTCCTTCCCATAAGAGCTGGTTATATAGTTGGAGTATACATTAGACCAGATATAATGAACCAGTTACATTTATTATATGAAGATACAGGAGATGTAGACATATATTACTGGGAGAATGTAACAGAACGAGACTGTGACTTATCATTGTGTAATGCAAAGATCATAAAAAGAGTAAATCCATTACTTGGTTGGATATTTAGTAAGTTCATTACTCACTATAATTAAATTATTTTTTGTTATTTTTGGCTGTTGCAGGAGATGCTAGTGAAACCCTACTACGATTATATGAGAACAGTCTGGCAATTGTAAAACAGAATAATCCAAACTATTGCACTGAAGCACAAGTTTCTACATGTTCCATAATACCAAAAGTATTATCAACTGTTACTCCATCAATATTATCATCATCTAGTACCACAGGTATAACTATGTTATCACTAAACTATGCATAGTATAATCTGATTGGTCAGAGCATTAAACTAGATTTGTATTTCTAAGTTATTTCCTAGGCTTTGTTAGTTACTTCCAGTTGTTATATTCCAAATTGGTCTGATTCCTCAACCAATGGTAACTGTGTGATTTAGAAGCCTAATAGTACAGTACTAGTGAATGGCTCTTCTTCTTCCCTTGATCTCAGACTCTAACTGATTTATAATTTTTACAACAGACAGTAAAATTAACATTTAGCACTTCTATAATAACAAATAGTATAATTAGCATGAGTTTTGAAACCACAACAGTATCACTACTCCATCAATACTCTATCAACCTCAAGTACACTCCAGTATGGTTCATAGTACACTGATAACATATAATTTTATAATATTTATAATGTCAAAACATAAAGTGTTTATTCATGTAACTTTTAACATTTTATAGAGGCTGTCATTGCATCTTTACTTCCAACAATTCCAATTGTTAATGATGACACATCATTAACTCTTGAATTATACATTGGTCTACCTCTTACAGTACTAGCACTTGCGCTAACTATTATATTAGTCATATTAATCATAGTTAGTACTGTACTTATAATAGTTATAACAAGATATAGAAAACAATATAATGGTTAGTTACTAATACTACTTTATACTAAATGATATTACTTCTGAAATAGTTACCAATAATGTTGAGAAGGAATATGACGATGTTCTTACACATAGTACATCAACTCATCCAGTAAGTATACTCTAACATCATTGTTATATAAAACTATTTCTTTACAGACTGTAGCTATGAAGAGTGATCCACTTACTTCAATAAATCCTTCCTATATTACCTCCTCCATTAAAACTGATGATGATAATACTGAGTACATGACATTATCAAATAAAGAACATCAAGTCACATTAGTTGAACTACCACCAACACAAGATAATATTGCATATGGACAATTACCAGTAGTTGATAATGATGACTATATTTAATGTACTTTATTTTATTACCAATGTGTTGAGAGCTATAATGTTTTGTGAAGTAATTATATTATATAGTTTATAGTTATAAGAAAAATTCCCTCTATCCCCAGCCAATTTTTAAATCACCATAGCAACAAATATTAATACAAAAGATGAAGCTTAATCTAATGTGTATTTAATAATTTCATCAGCTAATATTGTGGTTTTAGAAATTTTTGGGTGTGATAACATTCATTACAAATTACTAAATAGTTGTGTACAATTATTAGAATTCTGTAGTTTTACAACATTTAAACAAAATATTCTTGTCAGATCACAAAATATATCATATTCTATTTACTCATGCAAATCAGTCATGTACTCTACAAATCTTTTCACTCTTTTAAAGATGGATGACTGTCATATTATAATCTTTCTATGTAAGTCATATCATTGTTAATATAATATTAAAACTGATGATGATAATACTGAGTACATGACATTATCAAATAAAGAACATCAAGTCACATTAGTTGAACTATTACCAATACAAGACAATATTGCTTATGGACAATTATCAGTAGTTGATGATAATGACTAGATATCTATTATTTTAATTATATTTAATTAACTTTACTGTTGAGAGCTGCTAAAAACTGTGTCAACACTTACCAGGATGTTCATTGAAAGTTAACTATTATAACTACTAATTAAACACTTATTAGGATTCTTCTAGCAATAAAAGCCGAATGTGTTGATGCTAAGTGAACTAGAATAATGTCACCTCTACTCCATTTTGTCTACCTGTGTCTTGTCTACTTACTATATTGTTCATCAGGTTAGTCTAACTTAAGAGATACTGATGTAGACAACACTTTATATTATTTGTCCATAGTTCCTGTTCAAGCTCAATGTAGTACAGGGTTTCCTACTCAATCATTCATAAATAATAATACAGCTGGTGCCACTGAGAGAGCTGGTCTTCAGTTGTTCTTTTTTTCAATGAATTTTTCTTGTGAGGCAGAAATTTCTAAAGTTATAATTGCTGCCCGTGAAGACATAACAGGAGGACAAACACAAGAATATCCATTAATGGAAACATGGAGACAAAATAATAATGGACTTTATAACAGAGTAACTCATATTGGTTCTGTAACAGGAGAAGTAACATCATCAGGTTCCTCATTATATCAATATGTTCCCAGTCAAACTACCACAGTATTACCAGGTGATATATTTGGAATGAGAATTATCCCTAACAATAGTACTCCACGTACAAGATTACTGCCTTATTTTGTTGATCAAGGCTCAAATGCTCCTGAGTATTTTGAACGAACAATAACTGCTAGTACTATGTTAACTGGTGTATTTGTTAATTCCAATAACAGAAAGAATCAATACTTACCACTTGTTACTGTTGAAATTAGTAAGTTATATTTTTACAAGTTATAATAAATTATTAATATAATTTTATAGTTATATCATCCTCCACATCAACAATAGTCTTCATGTCATCAAGTACAACTACTAGTATTGAACCTTCTCCATCATCTTCTAATATCATTGTTAGTACACCATCTGTCTCTGTTTCATCTGAAGATATCTCTTCAACAACAACATCTACTATAACAGAGACAACTTTTACTTTACAAATGACTGGTGAACCCACCACATCAATGTCATCCACATCTATCATGTCTGTGTCTACCAGTGTTATCATATCAAGTAGTATCACATCAAATAGTATCATATCAAGTAGTATCACATCAAGTGTTATTATATCAAGTAGTATCACATCAAGTGTTATCATATCAAGTAGTATCACATCAAATAGTATCATATCTAGTCCATCAGTTCAATCAACTCTGGTTGTTAGTTCAGTAGCTACTGAAACTCAACCTCCTACACCTCAATTTGTTTCCTTATCTACAACACCAGTTGTAACCACAATAGATGACACACCACAGTCCATAACACCCACCTCATCTGTTACAATACCTGGTATTGGGCCGACAGGAAGTTCCCTTTCTACAGCAGCACTAGCTGGAGCAGTTGTATCTGGACTATTAATCATTATCATTGTGGCATTGGTGTTTATACTAGTATTGTTATTTGGATTAGGGAAGAGAAGGAATAAGAGGAGATCTTATACTCCTACAGTTCATACTAATGGCCAAGTAGATCCATACCCTATGGACAATCCTACATATTTAGGTAAGTAAACAACATGACATATATAGTAATATTAATTGTGTACATGACTTGTACCATGTGGTAATGAATTGAGGTTTAGTTAGTAGTAATTAGACATTTCTTGGGTTAGGCTATTAAATTATATTTGCTATTTCTAAGGATTTTCATACTAGATACCATCAAACATATGATGTCAACTGTTGTATGATGGATGCCTAATTCACTTTGTCACAGGATGTGACTTTAAAATTGCTTTATTTAGAGAGTGTCTGTTGTGGACTCACTCTTTAATAATTGTTTGTTGGGTTGACAAATGTTGTGTTGACGAGGTGAAAACTGACTAGTGGTTTGTTATAGAAATAGTGTAAGAATTTATAAATGAAACATAAAGACTTGTTAAAATGACGTGTTAATGACTTGTTTTTAAACAAATCTAATTATCTTCAAATCTGTTATTTGATTACCTGTAAATATCCTCTTAACTGTTGGATGCCAATTGTAAGCATGCATGAGAATGAAACTAGCAGTATAGAAATGAGACTAGTAGCATGGGAATGAAACTTGATTAAAACACTTAAAGGTACATACTCAAATCTATTCTCTTATAGGAGTCATTTCAAAGGCTGCAGAAAATGGTGTCGAGAGCACAACTTCTACAATGACCAGTGATAACTTCATCAATCATTATGATGTTCCAGGCTATCAAGATCCTGTAAATAGCCCTACTGCTTTCTACGATGAAGCACACGTTACATCAAGTTCTACAGCAATTTATGATCAGGCACATGACAGTGGAGAAAACAATGGCCCTCTGCTTACAAGTATCTATCATGAGTTGGTAGCTGATGACATAGAAGGACATTATGAAATGGGGAACACTGCTTCTGCTCCTGAGTTACCTAGCAACCATTATGAAATGGATGAATCAAGAAATCCCCTAGGAGAGAATGGGATTTATGAAATAGAACCATATGCATCAGCAGCATACGAACAACCGGTGTCATCGAGAACCAACACACTTAAAAATTCTGCTAATCAATCTATTCTGAACAATGATGATACAACGGTATGATACAACTTTATCAAAGTAGATTAAACTATTAATTAATGCTTGCTTTGTTGTTGTTACTTTGAGAGCATGTTATTCTGTGCAGATAATGAGCTTTATATATGGACATGGTATGTTTTTTGTTATCGTGTGTCCACCTGATATAACACACTAGATATGATAAACTAAATATAACACTAGAGGTATGTATGTTATGATTACTTGTTTGTGTTGTGATAGAAATAGTGGTCTCTCTCTCATTTGTTGTTATTTTAAGATTTCTTGATCTGTTCTTAGAACTTACAGTTTGTGAATATAAGCTTTAAATAAATAATGATAGTGAGATAATACAAACATATCATTGTAATATAATCAATAGACTTTTGCTTTTGTTGTTATTTTAACAGACTCAACCTGTTCCATCTGTACACGATTACAGTGTTCTTGATAATGATATATGTGTTGTACCTACTGAGGTAAGGATTCACTCCATATCTGTAATAGTTATATCAACAATCAGTACACTTTAATGTCTTAGATTTGAAAGTGTGATATGCTAGTTACTGTACCAGTTAAGGAAACAGTTACAGTGTCATCTACATAAAATGAAAGGCTTCATGCAATGTATAGAATGTAGTAGTAAAGTGATGCCTTAAAATAAATGGAGTTTGTGTTTGTAAATGACATTTTATTGCACCCTCTTTCCTTTCCTCTCTCTCTCTCTCTAAACAGGAGGAGAGACAAGTTGTAGGTAAATCAAATACTGGGTCAGCTATGTTTGATGACAGAAGTTATGCTCAACTTGGAGTGGTAAGTATTATCCTTCACGCTTAACTAAACAATCCAGTACTTTCATTAATAGTTTGTGTATCACTCTCAAACAACAATATGTGACTATTACATGTGCTATATCCTTATTACTTTATAATTAACTGGATATGGAAATAATATTATCAATGATAATCAATAATGATTGAATTAAGTAGATATGTTGTGTCTGACAATGTTATCATTATGGACATACCCTACTACTAATTTTTAAAAATATGATCAAAACAAACTTTGAGGTTTGGAGTAATTAGCAAATTTTTAAATAATTTATGATCTCAGTGACTAGACTAGCTAGCTCTGTGTCATGCACCTACTAATTTATTTTATTGTATTTCCATGGCAACAGATTCAACGACAGAAATACGAGAATATTATGTTTTTTGAGAAGAGTGATATCTATTGGAGACCAGCTGCTCAGGCTAATGTGCTTTATGATCAATTGGCTAAAAGAAAATATCGGGAAATACCACGGAACAAATTGAAGTAAGGTTCTCTCTCCCTCATTCTCTCGTAGAATAAAAATGGATTTCTTTAAAATTAAATCAATTAGCATTATTTAATTAACCCCCTTTCTCCTCCGCATAGTTATTATATAACAATGTTTACGTGATATTTCATGTTACAATTTAATAATTTGAGTTTGTTACTATTAGATTTTAAGTGTAAATTAATTAATAAATTTGATAATTACACGCAGATACATGCAGCAATGTTTACGCTTCAAATATTTACTAAATACAGTATAATAATAGATGTTGTGAAGTCTGAATAATTCTGTAAACAAACCAAATATTGAAACATAACAAGTTCCCCTTACCAAGTTGACGATAGTTAATACAATTACATTATTTGTAATTCTCCTTGATAGACTTCACCACAACTTCAACAATAAATAGTGCGTCATAACCTTTTACAAAGACTTGTTTCTTGTGTTAATGGTTTCTGTGTATTTATGATGTTATTATAACAATTAATGATGAGGATTTTCCCTGTAGAATTACTAAACATCTGGGGTCTGGACAGTTTGGTACCGTCAGTGAAGGGGTGTGGCAATCTCCAAAAGGTCCAATGGGCATGGCAGTTAAAATGGTAACAACAAATTCACCAGAGGAGGAGAAAGTGAAGCTTCTTCAAGAGGCAGCCATTATGGGACAGTTCAGTCATCCTAATGTAGTACAATTACATGGAGTGGTCACAGTTGGAGAACCTGTAAGTATTCCTGTGTTCCCATTCTTTGTTATACTCTTATATCATCATTCTCATTCCTTGTTCTCCTCATTCTAATTCATTCCTTTACTCCTCCATTCAATTACCATCTGTTAAATATCATTTAATCACCTATCAAAATACTATCATCATTGTATGGAGGAGGAAGTAGGATCATATTTGATTTTATATAAGAATTCCCTTGACACTCAGACTTGATTGTAATATAACACTCTACTATGTAGGTAATATTATTATCTGTCTGATAATGTGGTTAACTTGTTATGCAACCAGCTGTTGTGATGAGATAATCGTTTTTATTTATTAATCTCATTCAGGTTATGATTATTATTGAACTGATGCAACAAGGTGATCTTCATAATTACTTGAAATCAATTCGACCAAGGTAATCAGTTAGTCCATCATTTATTCAACACTTCTATTTTACTATTCCAGCTCTGGAGACACAGCTGACTCATCTCTTCCTAATCAGTTTCTTGAGTTTTGTAAGCAGGTAGCTAATGGTATGAACTATCTGTCCAAGAAGTCATTTGTCCATCGTGATTTAGCAGCAAGGAACATATTTCTGGATGAGAACTATATCTGTAAGGTAAGTAAGAACATAACAGAAAGAATTGAAAATGATTTCATATATATCTATCTTTTTGTATGTACTCTTAAATGAACATAGATTGGTGACTTTGGAATGTCACGTGATTTAGAAGATGAAAATTATTATGTTTCCCACGGAGGAAAGATTCCAGTGAAGTGGACAGCTCCTGAGGTTAACATCAATACAACTTAATCCTCTCTGATTGAGTTTCTATTCTCATTTGTTTAGGCATTACAATACAAACGTTATTCTACTGCTAGTGATGTATGGAGCTTTGCAGCACTAATGTATGAGATATGGAGTGTTGGACATAAACCATTTGAGGGATTTTCTAATCCACAAGTAATGATAATATATTATTAATCCAGCTTGTGACATACATGATTATATTCTCTTTGTTATAATTAGTGATATAGAGTCCTCTCTTTTTTAGACATTAGATTTAGTACAAAGTGGTTATCGTCTACCTCCACCTCCTGGCTGTCCCAGAGCTATTTATCAACTGATGATACACTGTTGGTAAGCTAACTCCGCACCCACACATACCAACTACGTGACCACTCTCCCTTTAGGCATCCTGATAGCAGTCGTAGACCAACGTTTTCAAATGTTCTTCGATCATTGTCAGATAATCCCCAAACAATTCTCTCATGGCGAGATGTTGATAAAGCTGTTCATGAACAGGCTTCAGTGCTTGGTGCTCCATTAGCAGCTGGTCAAGATTTGTATTCGGAACTTCAACAAACATTTGTAAGATACTCAATGAGAATATAAATTGGTGTTTGGCTGGTGTTTACCAAGTCTATTACTCGACTATTATATACATGTTTATAAATAAATGTGATATTTTTTAATTAACCACTAACATATTTTAATTAACCACTGTCTTATGAGCTGTTATTTGATATGCTATTAAATTGCTTTCATATCCTTTTGTAAGAATTCTATATAAAGAGAGGTTACTCTCAAATTTGAATAATATTTTAAGAAACAACTCAAAATGAAGAGGCTTATTTATTTAAGTATTTTCCAGTTAATTCATTTTAGTTATGGTAAGTAAAAGTATGTATTTTATTTAAATAGCATTTATTTGTGATATAGTTTTAGTTTTAGGAGCTCAATTTTGTACTGAAGGTTTTATGGACTACAACTATCTGGTAACAAAGGCATCGCAAATTGATGAAAATTTAAGCACTACAGTTCAATTCAATAGCACCAATACTCGCTGGATATTCCCAGGTCTACAATTTAACTGCACTGCAAAAGTAATAGGGATAACGTTGGGTGTGCTCGTCAAAACAACAGGCAACGTTTTCCCTCAATTAGAATTGTGGGAACAGCAAAGAACCAATCCAAGCAACTATTCTTTTATTTCCTCAACACCCATCACTCTTCTTCCTGACAACTTCTCTACAGATGGTGTATTCTATTATGAGTTCAGCGAACCAATGTTTGTGAAGAGTGGGTATGTACTAGGTATAAGTCAACCTAATGGCCCAAACAACTCAGTGGCAATATATTATGATAACAATCCTGCAGCTTACACTGCCTATAAATTGATCAATTTAAACAATCACCATATCCAACTTGAAGAAGAATACGTTACTGAACATAAAGACATTTATCCACTCATCTATCCAAATACAAGTAAGATTAAAACAATATGTTGATAACACATCTATTTTTATCCTCCTATAGATCCTGCAGGTTGCCATGCTGGTTTTCTTTCATACAATACAATTGCAGAGAAGGCTCAAGAAATTGCTAATGTAGACTTAAAATTTCGTGAACTACATGCTTTTCCATCTATTCGGTTTACATGTGATAGTAATATTACAAAATGGTTTGTTGCAGTCAAAACAACTGTAAATGGACACTTACATCCAATAATAAAACTACTCCACCAATCATCTTTAATTGATGTATTAGAAGTCAATCGGTTAAAAGGAACTCAAATAGCACATCGTGTGTACGAGTTTGTTATGAATCCTCCAATGTCAGTTCAATATGGTGACATATTAGTTGTTAAGATGTTCAAAAAAGGAAATACCAAGTCGGCATTATATTTTCAAGAATATAATGGACCTGAGAACTTTATTATTGAAGGAACCGAACTTGTTAAAAGTGATTTCAATGATTATCCTTTGATATCGGTTGTAGTTGGTAAGTAATACATACTAAATATCTTACGCATATATTTTGTTTGTGTTAAGTACAATTTACCTCTAGCATGTATGTGCTCATTATTTAGAACCAACCAAAACTATTCAGACATCTTCAACTCATCAAGTGACTGTAATTTCATCAGTAGTATCATCTGAAACAAGTATGTTAATATTAGTATTATATTGCAGACTTTATGATAATCATAATGATATAGATACCTATCTCACTCATCAGACAACACCTGTTCCTTCCGAGGAAACCACAATTTTGCCCTCAACATCTTCTCTAGTATCCTCTACCTCTTACGTAATATCGTATGACATATCTTTGATTAAGGAATCAAAGACATTAATCGTTTCTACTACATCTATTTCTAATTCATCACCTTCCATATCTCTCTTAGAACCATCAATGCCTTCATTTATCTTATCAGAGACATTAGTCAGTTCTAGTACGCCCTTTTCAGTTTTAAGTATGCCATCATCTCTATCAAAATCATCCATCATTACTCCCTCACCTGTTGTGTCAATACCATTAATCAAATCACTTACTCCTTCAATTATCACATCTTTAGAATCACAATCATCAATCACATCTTTTATCTCTACCATACCCCTTTCTGTTTCATCATTTTCCCAATTAGAATCATCCATCATTACTCCCTCACCTGTTGTGTCAATACCATTAATCGAATCACTTACTCCTTCAATTATCACATCTTTAGAATCACAATCATCAATCACATCTTTTATCTCTACCACACCCCTTTCTGTTTCATCATTTTCCCAATTAGAATCATCCATCATTACTCCCACATCTGTTGTATCTTTGATTAAAGAATCACAGATATTAATCACACCTGGTACACCTCTTTCTGTTATAGCTCCATCTTCATCTCCATCAATTATATTTAAATCATCCATTAACATTAGTAACTTCACACATACTTTTAACGTTATTATGTCGACCACTCTCATGAAGGAAACTAAAACAAGTCTCTCATCTACCAGTGCAATATCAATTGTTTTAAGTTCATCATTATCATCCATTCCTTTACCAACCTCATCAAATATTATCAACAACTCTACGTTGTCATCCACTGTAATACCACCTCACAGTCCTTCTTTTATCATTACAAATCTCTCCAAATCTAAAATCACATTTCCTTACACAATTAGTTCCTCCTCATTTATGTTATCTCCTTTACCATCTCTCCATACCAAACCTGTTGACAACAATCTCAGTAAAATTGCTAATGTTTCTCTTCAAACAACTATTGGTGCTTCCGTTGGAAGTGTACTGTTCATTATATTATGTATAACAATCATTGTGATTACTTTGGTAATCAATTTAAGGAAGAGGAGAACAGCAGTCACTACAGGTCGATCATATTCTGAGGAAACAATTTTGGAATCATCTGCTGTTAATCCAGTGTATGGAGGTGATTAAACTATACATGTTTCTCTGTGAATGAATTTACTTTTGACCATCTCTTCACAGCTAGATCTGATAATGCAAATACAAATGAAGAGATTGCTTTTGATGACTCTGATAAAATGGAGATAATTATTGAAACAGATCCAGTAAACGTAAATCAGAATGAAGCCTATCAGAATCAATTCTTCAGTGTAAGTTTATGAATGTCATTTGTAAGATATTATTTTTTATAACTGGCTGTTTAGGAAAAGTATTACTACATGATGGGTGGTGTGTTGTTGCCGTCAATTGATAATTCTGTCTATTGGGAGCCTGAAGTTAATGCTGTTAATATTTGCAAACAATTTGTAGAAAAGAACTACTGCGAAATTGACCAACGTAGCATCATGTGAGATTTAGATGATGTCATATTGATCAATTTTAATATATGAATACAGTATCAATGGTCACCTTGGGTCTGGGCAGTTTGGTACAGTTGCTAAGGGAATATGGAATTGTCCTTATGGTGGTTCATTTAATGTTGCTGTTAAAACCTTGAAAGATAATGCTTCAGAGGAAGAGAAAGTCAAGTTCCTACAAGAGGCAGCCATTATGGGTCAATTTCATCATCCTAATATTGTCAAGCTATATGGAGTGGTCACTATGGCTGAACCAGTGAGTTGATATATTTCTCTGTAAAGTATGCAGCAACATACTTCACAAATATTCTTCCACAGGTTATGATTGTCTTGGAAATAATCTCAAATGGTGACTTGGAAAACTATCTCAACATGCTTCATCCTATGTGAGCCTTACAATCATAACAATTCAATTTGTTTTTTGCTACCTACAGACCAGGAGAGTTAGTTCCCTCGACACTACCCACTCTTCTACTTAGTTTCTGTCGTCAGATTGCCTTGGGTATGAAGTATTTGTCAAAGAAATCTTTTGTACACAGAGACCTGGCAGCTAGGAATATACTAGTGACTGAACAGGGTATTTGTAAGGTAACAGATATGTAGTCTAGTAACTAGTGAAGATTTATTGTTTCATGAAAAGATTGCAGACTTTGGTATGTCCAGAGATTTACAAGATGAGAACTATTATATCTCACATGCTAAGACAATTCCCATCAAATGGACAGCTCCTGAGGTTGCTAAATCCAACAATATTGACTGATATTTTAAGTTATTTTAGGCATTGGTCTTCCGACGATACTCCACTGCTAGTGATGTGTGGAGTTTTGGTGTTGTACTCTATGAGATATGGAGTCTAGGACACAAACCATTTGAAGAGTATACAAACAAAGAGGTACGTAGTTATTTGTTATAATGAAGTCATATATTTGTGCTCTTAGAGTCTTCAACTAGTGAACTCTGGTTATCGTCTTCCTCCTCCTCCTGGTTGTCCCAGACCTATCTATAAGATGATGATACAATGTTGGTAAGAGTGTCTATATTGTACTACTACTACTTGATAATGTGTGTACATCAATGACAGGCATCCAGAGACTTCTAGTCGTCCTACATTTGTCAAGTTGGTATCAGATCTATCTCAAGCTGATGTTGAACTCCTCAGTAGTTCATTGTCTAATGAAGACAACACTTGTAGTCCAGAAAGTCCAGTACTTGGAGGTCCACTTAATACTGGACATAACCTCTATATAGATTTACAGAGACTGTATATGTGATGGCAATGTGAACTATCTTTATTGACAATAAATGTACTTTGACCTTTGTCAAAGGAAACAATTATAGTAAATAGTCTACCGCCACATACTATTATAAAAGCTTAAACTAGACTAGTAAGGCTCTTAGTTCATTTTCTGAATATGTTACTTTTAATGTTGTATCTCTGTGTACTGACAACAGGTAAGTAAACTAAACACTGAAAGAACTATTTGTATTTCTGCTACAGTGTTATGTGATGACTGTACTGAAGGATTTATGGAAGAAAGTTACTTGTCACAGAAATCATCACAGATTTGCAATCCTGAATGTCCAGTTGGATCTGGTTTATCATTGTTAAAAGAAGGGACTTGGATAATGGACAAAATGAAGATTAAATGTACTGGTAGTATTACTCTAACTCTTGGTGTTGATGTAAGGACTGGAGATGATAATAGAAATCAATATCCCAGTTTAATGATATGGATAAAGAATGGCAAAAATCATTATGATCTTCATATGAGTGAAGAAATTATACTTGACCCCAGTGGTTTTGTTACTGATGGAGTATTTAATTACACATTTTCAATACCATCTAAAAAAAGAAAAAAGAGAATGAAAAAAATTGAATATTTATTGGGAATAAAACAACCAAGAAAAGATGTCAGCCGAGTGAGATTTTATCATTATATTGACAACAAAGCAGAGAATATACTTCAGTTAAATAATCCAAATAGTCATCATGTTCATAAAGAAAATGATGTCATTGAAAGGATGAAGATTCAACTGTTGATATATCCACATGGTAAGATTTTAAGAGATTGAATAATTGGTGATAGATATTTTGTATATACCTCCAGATCCAAATCCTGATTGTTTTAAGGGTTTTCCTTCTAATAGTGATACTAAAGCAAGATCTATTACTGATGTTACTTTTACTCCAAATGATCATCGTTTATTTAGAAACCTTCACTTTCTCTGTAATGGTGTAATCACTAGCCTCGTTGTTGGTGCTAAACAAAGCTTAGGAACTGTACTACCAGTGATTGAAATATGGAGAGAAATGTCCGGAAACAACTTTGAGAAAGTCAACAATATTTTCCTATCACCAACTAATGCTACTACTACAAGTGACAGTAATTTATACACTTATAATTTAGTTCCATCAGTATCAATAAAACAAGGAGATTTTATCGGTATAAACCAACAAAATAATCAACATTTACAAATATATTATCAAGTAAATAGTGGACCACCAAATTATGATGATCAAAATTCTTTGATTAACTCAAAAAACGATTATCCCATGCTATCAATATCAGGTAAGTGTGAAACCATAGTGTTTGACCACTATATGTTGATTTAATAATGTTTTGACTCTAGCTATACCCACTTCACCAATCCCAGTAATTACCTCAAGTGCTATATATGAAGTTACCAATACTCAGTTTATGATGACCACTACTGTTGTCATAGGCAGTACTATATCACTTCCTGTCACTAGTTCCGATGTCATCACTACTAATTATAAACATACAACTACTGACCAATTGATATCACCATCCTCAATGACCTCCATACTAGGTATTATAAACCAGTACATACAATCCCTAGAAATATGCTTGTAACATCATAGGCTATTGAACTAAATAATAATTGTATTACTATTATAGCTACAGTAACAAATGCAATTAGCTCTCCTTTGAGTTCTGTGATGTCAAGTTCACTTATCAGTACTACCACTCTTCTGTCATCGTCTCACCTTAATTCTCCATTAGGTATGTAATAATAATTTTAATGCTCTCTGTGTGTTCTGTCTACAAATGACATATTAACATCAAATGTTTGCTTTTATGTAGAAAGTGTTATGTCTACTAATTCACTTATAAGTACACCACCCAATTTTAGTAGTACACAATTGTCCTCTCCTACTCCAACTTCAGCAATTTTATCAACAACATCTTCCTTTTCTTTAAAAATATTGTCACAAATATCTCCCACATTTCAACATGTACCGACTGATATACCTATTCAGACAATTGTCAAATCCTTGTCATCAAATACAGCTGGTATTAACACCAAATATTCATCGTTAATTATCCTTAGTGATACTACAAAAACCTTGTCACAGATTACTTCCATTGACAGTAGAATTACCATCAGTCCTACAATTGTTGCTACCAAAGAAGAAACTAATGTACTGACGATAATGATTATAGTTTTTACAGTAATAATATTGCTGTTAATTTTAAGTGCACTGTTAGTAACTGCTCTCATAGTTTATCAGAGGATAAAGAAAAGAAAAGAAAGCATTGTTCTCTCTCACGAGAACATTTGCCATGACAATCTCAGTTATTGTACAAATGTTCCAATTAAAACATCTGCTAATCTAAGTCTTAATAACCCTATATATGAAGGTAAGAAAATAATCTTAAAATGTCCACATGCACATATATATATCCTTTCTTGTTTCCTTAGTTAATAATTGCCATGTCCAAAATACAAATACATTAATGACAGTACAAAATCCATCAATTCTTTATGATGAAGCTAAAATCACTAATAACAAATTGACTCCATTCTATGCTAATACAAATGCTGTCAATGGTAATGCTGTTAATGTCCAGACACTACAACAAGAAAGAGCTACCAGGGAATCCACTTATGACAATCCTAATGTTACTCTTAAGACAGTACAAACAGGAGAAATGCTTTATGAAGAAACTATTCCATTAAAACCAAAGTCTAAAGGGTGTGGCAAACAGTTCTACTATACAGAAGCAGATATACCAGTTACAAATGTAAGTATTGATGCTGCCGTGGAGTAATTCTGAAAGGAATTCCTGTGTAATTAGAGCCTAACTTTACATGTGACATGTGTACATAATTAAGGAGTGAGGTCACATGATATTGTTTGGGAACAGTCAAGTTTTTATGTAATCCCTTTATATAAATGTCTGTGAATAAGATCAACTTGTGGCATATGATGTATTGCAAATAGAATCCTCTGTTAATAAACATATAGTGTGTACTACTGTTAATATAATATATGTAAGTAATAAGGATGTTATTGAAAGTTAGTAGTTTTCTGTTTACTGACAATTACTCTTCTATAGCATCAAACTATTCCTGTATATCATGTACTGGATCAAGCTACACCTATATACCATGTACTGGATAAAATTACTCCTGTGTATCATGTATTAGATCAAAATACACATGAATATAATGTATTACAGCGAGGTCTATGTGTACCTACTATGGTAAGTTTATGTAATATGTATAATTATAACACTAACTATACAGTGTACATAACTTTGTATGATTCCTTCCTTGTACCTGTAATAACAAGCATACAGGCAAATATGCTAATAACAAGAGTAACTCTGTTGTTGTTCTTTACTCTTTACTATACACTAACAATGATGAAAGTGGTTTGTTTTGAGGGAATAATAAGACAAATTGATGCACTATTGTTTACATACATTATGTTAAAATAATCATTACCTTATAGGATCAAAGAGAGCAGCTGAATAATCACTATCAGATACAAGAGAATGTTTACTCCTCTCTTTTTAAAACACAGCAAGTAAATAAAGATCAATTTATTACAAGGAACATTGCAAATTTATAATAGAATGTACATACATACGCAGAATTAGAACAGAATTCTGAGTTCTTTGCTGAAGAACCCATTTATTGGGAACCAGGATCTGATACTTATAGTATATATCAACAACTATCTGATAAGAAATATCGGGAGATTATCCGCCAACAGATACAGTAAGAATATAATTGGTTGATTGTTTCATTTGATGTTGTATATATTATCAGAGTCACTGGTCATCTTGGTTCTGGACAGTTTGGTACTGTCAATCAAGGGGTGTGGCTTTCTCCTAATGGTCCAGTAGATGTTGCTATTAAGACACTTAATGATAAAACCTCAGAGAAAGAGAAAGTCAAGTTCCTACAAGAGGCAGCCATTATGGGTCAATTTCATCATCCTAATATTGTCAAGTTATATGGAGTGGTCACTGTTGGAGAACCAGTGAGATACTGTCAAAAATTATATTTAATTAATACATTGTAATTAGATAATGATAATTCTGGAGCTAGTATCTAATGGAGACTTGAGAGAGTATCTACAAAAATTCCAACCTTCGTAAGTTTAATACCAAATATATAATCAATTTAATTTTAATATCATTACTTACAGACCAGGAGAGTTAGTTCACTCTAAGCTACCTACATTCCTTCTCAGTTTTTGTCATGAGGTTGCCTCAGGTATGGAGTACCTGTCAAAGAAATGTTTTGTACACAGAGACCTGGCAGCTAGGAATATACTAGTGACTAAACAGGGTATTTGTAAGGTATGATATAGTTGTAAATATAACTAGAATGGATTTATTGTTTTGTGTACAGATTGCAGACTTTGGTATGTCCAGAGATTTACAAGATGAGAACTATTATATATCACATGCAAAGAAAATTCCTATCAAATGGACAGCTCCTGAAGTCAGTACATTACTAATGTTATGTATCAGTTATATTGTAAACTGTATAACTACAGGCCTTACATTTCAAACGATACTCTACTGCTAGTGATGTGTGGAGTTTTGGTGCAGTACTCTATGAGATATGGAGTCTAGGACACAAACCATTTGAGAGTAATAGCAATCAAGAGGTAAAATATAAAGTATATAATGAGTAATGATTTGAGATTATTTTAGTGTATGAGGTTAATAGATTCTGGTTATCGTCTTCCTCCTCCTCCTGGTTGTCCCAGACCTATCTATAAGATAATGATACAATGTTGGTAAGAGTATCTGTATTGTACTACTACTACTTGATAATATGTGTACATCAATGACAGGCATCCAGAGACTTCTAGTCGTCCTACATTTGTCAAATTGGTATCAGATCTATCTCAAGCTGATGTTGAACTCCTCAGTAGTCCATTGTCTAATGAAGACAAGACCTGTAGTCCAGAGAGTTTAGTACTTGGAGCTCCACTAGATACTGGACATAACCTTTATATAGATTTACAGAAAATGTATCTGTGAATTACTTGTTTTTTGGTAAAATTGTACACAAATGTTATTTGATCTTTTATTCATTATTATTTATAAATACTTAAATAATTAGATAATTTTCTTTAACAAACATAATTTGTTAGTATTGTATATTCTACTATCTTTATGTATGGACCATAGTCTATAATACTTGTTGTTTTTCTGTTTGTTATATACAACATTGTTGAAAACCTTAAGCAATATTTTATAATATTATATTTAAATAAGATTTGGAGTTGTATGGATGCACCACTCCCACAAAATTTAGTCAGCAAAAATGTATCTTCTGTTGTGTACTGTCTTTCTTTCTCTCTTTATCCCATTATCTGGTAAGTATATTATAAAGTCAACATCATATATTATATTTGTACATGTACTATTATTATAGGGAACTCTTGTACTGAAGGGTTTATGGACTATGAACTGTTACAGCACAAAGCTGAACAGATATGTAATAACAATTGTAATGGACCTCTTAATAATAATAGGATGGGAGAGGGCATGTGGATACTGACTTCCTACAGTTTTACTTGTTTTGGAAATATCACCAGTCTCTTACTTGGTGGAGATCTGAGATTAGATGAAGACAACCATCCTACTATTTCCCTTTGGAATAGACAAGAAGGAAGTACAGTTTATAACAAAGTAGCTAGCAGTGATAGAACATTATCACTTGATCCATATAATTTTAGTACCTCTGGTCCATTACTATATCATTTGTCAGAACCATTACAATTTGAGTCAGGACAAGTACTTGGACTAAGACACTATGATGGCATATTACGATTGTATTACATTGATAATAGTGATCAATCAATGATATATAAGTTTAAAAACAATTTCATTAACTCCAATACTATTGACACATCAGAAGGAAGCAATGTCCATAATGTAGAACACAAGGAAGTGTTGATATATCCAAAAACAAGTAAATACATTTTATTAATTTAAATATTATATGTTCTTTATTCCTAGATACACCACAGTGTATTAATGGATTTCTAAATGAAACTACAGTGATAACCAAATCAAGAGATATTACAAATGTCATAAAATATCAAAATAATGCTAGAAGATATTTTCCTGATCTTCATGTTACATGTGATGGTCATGTGACACATATAATTGTTGGAGGAAGAATTAAGACAGGTAGAAATGATGACAATGAACCAAATATACAACTTTGGAGATCATTTGGTAATAACAATTATCAACAAGTTTTGGACTATTACATCACAGAGTCCTCACAAGACTATTCTATTTCCAATAACTTATATCAATATAATTTATCTACACCAGTACCTGTACAAAATGGAGATTTCTTGGGTATATACCAACCACGAAATGGTCATTTTATAATATATCAACAAGAATTGAATGGACCGATAAGTTATCAAAGTGCAATAAGTCTATCTGATGAGAATAATTATCCTCTGGTCTCATTAAGTGTTGGTAAGTATATATACTTATCTTGTTGTAACTAATTAATTAATTTATTATTATTATTATTATTATTATTATTATTATTATTATTACTGGTATATCTCCATAGTCCCTACTGGTGTGGATACTTTCTCTATTATATCAACTCAACCTGTAACTATCTCATTATCAGTTATTACTACTTCCACCTCATCCTCTAGTATGTTATTATCAAATAATTATATTATGTGTTTATAATTATATATATTTTATTATCTAGATATTGTTATATCTACTACTGTTATAATTCCAAGTAGTAGTAATAATTTAGATAGTTCTATAACTGAGTTATTACCAACAGTTACTACATCATCAGTCAATATCCTTATATCATCCACTACTCAATTATTATTACCTCTTACTAGTATGACAATCACAAGTGTTAGTAAGTCATCAACTATCAGCTCATCAGCTGCTTTCCTCTTTTCAATAACAAGTGGCACCACACCTATCATTACTACTACTCAACATTTTTCTTTTATATCCTCTAAACACACACTTACCATAGATACAGTCACTTTATCAGTTGCTGTTCCCTTTCTAACAACAAGTGACATACCCACTGTTGATCCCAATAGACCTCCTTCTACATTGTCTAAAACTAGTTCCACTCCTATCATAGTGGTTCAAGGACAAGATAGTGGAGAGAATAATCCAGTGATAATAATAGCAGCTGTTATAGTTCCTATATTACTGCTGTTATTAATTGTTGGTATAATTGTAACAAGTTGTCTTATAGTTTATCATCAAAGACAAAAGAAGAGAAAGAGTAATTTAACTAATATTGATGATAGCAACCCTGGTCATCTCAGTAATCCAACATATCAATCACTCACACCAAACCAAACTAGTACTAATGTCAGTAAAGTACCCTGTGATAATATATCTAATCCACTATATGGAGGTAATATAATATCAATTATATCAATCCAATAAATAGTACATGTAACCACATGTACATTTATAATAATAAATATTTTCATACATTTATAGCTAATGACTGTACCAGATCAAGTAATGGTGTACTAAAGATAGTACAACCAGAGTATGAAGTAACTAACTACTACTCACAACTGGTAGAGGATAACACTACACTCAAGACGGATGAACTAGTATATGAAGAAACTAACAGAGAATCATTCTATTCAGAGGCAGGAGCTCCTAATAATGATATTACTCTTAAAACAGTACAAGGTATACTTTATGAAGAAACTACTCCATTAAAATCAAAGTCTAAAGAATGTAGTGAACAGTTCTATACAGAAGCAGACATTCCAGTACAAACTGTGAGTGACTTCTATATAACTTAACATCAATACCATCCATCCATCCATCCATTCATTCCATTCATTTATATAAACCTACAACTATCAACACTGTCAGATTACATTAGTACATAATTTAGTGTAAGGGAATTACTCTTTCCTACATAACATGATGATCATGCTAATACTAACATAGTAATAGTTTTATATCTTCTCATTATTAGATCATAACATTATATCTTTATATACAGGATATATCTAGTGAACCATCTATATATAATGTATTACAAAGAAGTGAACTATGTGTACCTACTATGGTAAGTAGAGTAATGTAATCACATGTGATATATCTAGTGAACCATTTATATATAATGTATTACAAAGAGGTGAACTATATGTACCTACTGTGGTAAGTAGAGTAGTGTAATCACATGTGATATATCTAGTGAACCATCTATATATAATGTATTACAAAGAGGTGAACTATATGTACCTACTGTGGTAAGTAGAGTAGTGTAATCACATGTGATATATCTAGTGCATCTATATATAATGTATTACAAAGAGGTGAACTATATGTACCTACTGTGGTAAGTAGAGTAGTGTAATCACATGTGATATATCTAGTGAACCATCTATATATAATGTATTACAAAGAGGTGAACTATATGTACCTACTGTGGTATTAAAGTCACATAATGTTATATTTCATTAATAGTAGGTTGACTTGTTATATCTGGCATAAAATATAAAATATAATGTGATCTTGTTTTAAAAACAAATATTGTAATATTGTTATTATGATCTATATGTTATGTTATGAAAGTCTTTTATATACATTTATTGTGTGTGTTAATAGTTATATTATTATTGTTAATACATGTACTTTAAGTATATTATTTTATAACATGTGAACATCATGTGACTATATAATGACATCATACAATATCAATCTATTCTATATAGGCTGAACGAGACCAATTAGATAACCACTATGAAATGCAAGAGAGTATTTACTCCTCTCTTGTTGATGTTCAGGTATACTTTCAAATGATATACCCACGTAAAAAATCAGATTACATCCATTATTTTAGAGTACACATGCGCTATTGGGAACATCTAATGAGTTCTTTGCTGAAGAACCCATTTATTGGGAACCAGGATCTGATACTTATAGTATATATCAACAACTCTCTGATAAGAAATACCGAGAGATTATCCGCCAACAGATACAGTAAGAATATAATTGGTTAATTGTTTCATTTGATGTTGTATATATTATCAGAGTTACTGGTCATCTTGGTTCTGGACAGTTTGGTACTGTCAATCAAGGGGTGTGGCTTTCTTCTAATGGTCCAGTAGATGTTGCTATTAAGACACTTAATAACAAAACCTCAGAGGAAGAGAAAGTTAAGTTCCTACAAGAGGCAGCCATTATGGGTCAATTTCATCATCCTAATATTGTCAAGTTATATGGAGTGGTCACTGTTGGAGAACCAGTGAGATACTGTCAAAAATTATATTTAATTAATATATCTTAATTAGGTAATGATAATTCTGGAGCTAGTATCTAATGGAGACTTGAGAGAGTATCTACAAAAATTCCAACCTTTGTAAGTTTAATACCAAATATATAATCTATTTAATTTCAATATTATTACTTACAGACCAGGAGAGTTAGTTCACTCTACACTACCTACTCTCCTACTCAGTTTTTGTCGTCAGATTGCCTCAGGTATGGAGTATCTGTCAAAGAAATGTTTTGTACACAGAGATCTGGCAGCAAGGAATATACTAGTGACTAAACAGGGTATTTGTAAGGTATGATATAGTTATAAATATAACTAGAATGGATTTATTGTTTTTGTGTACAGATTGCAGACTTTGGTATGTCCAGAGATTTACAAGATGAAAACTATTATATATCACATGCAAAAAAAATTCCTATCAAATGGACAGCTCCTGAAGTCAGTACATTACTAATGTTATGTATCAGTTATATTGTAAACTGTATAACTACAGGCCTTACATTTCAAACGATACTCTACTGCTAGTGATGTGTGGAGTTTTGGTGCAGTACTCTATGAGATATGGAGTCTAGGACACAAACCCTTTGAGAGTTATAGCAATCAAGAGGTAAAATATAAAGTATATAATGAGTAATGATGTGAGATTATTTTAGTATATGAGGTTAATAGATTCTGGTTATCGTCTTCCTCCTCCTCCTGGTTGTCCCAGACCTATCTATAAGATGATGATACAATGTTGGTAAGAGTGTCTGTATTGTACTACTATTACTTGATAATGTGTGTACATCAATGACAGGCATCCAAAGACTTCTAGTCGTCCTACATTTGTCAAGTTGGTATCAGATCTATCTCAAGCTGATGTTGAACTCCTCAGTAGTCCATTATCTAATGAAGACAAGACCTATAGTCCAGAGAGTCCAGTACTTGGAGGTCCACTAGATACTGGACATAACCTCTATATAGATTTACAAAAAATGTATCAGTGTTGACATGTAAATGTTGATATGTGAATTATTGTAAAAAGTATATAAGATTTATAATTAAAGACAGTGGGAGTTATATGAATGCACCACTCCCACGAGGTGTTAAGAAAGATGTATCTTTTATTATTTGCTCTTCTTCACTCTCTTTTTATCTCATTATCTGGTAAGTATATTATAAAGTCAATATCATATATTATATTTGTACATGTACTATTATTACTATAGGGAACTCTTGTACTGAAGGGTTTATGGACTATGAACTGTTACAACACAAAGCTGAACAGATATGTAATAGTGATACTTGTAATGGACCTCTTAACCATAATACGTTAGGAGGTGGCATGTGGATAATGACTTCCTACAGTTTTAGTTGTTCTGGAAATATCACCAGTCTTTTACTTGGTGGAGATCTGAGATTGGATGAAGACAACCATCCTACTATTTCTCTTTGGAGTAGACAAGGAGAAGGAAGTACAATTTATAACAAAGTAGTTAGCAGTGATAGAACATTATCACTTGATCCCTATAATTTTAGTACCTCTGGTCCATTACTATATCATTTGTCAGAACCATTACAATTTGAGTCAGGACAAGTACTTGGACTAAGACACTATGGTAACAGTGGTATATTACGATTGTATTACATTAATAATAGTAATCAATCAATGATATATAAATTAGAAGATGTTAACTCTAATACTATTAATACACAAGACAATAATGACATTGATAGTTCAAAGACAATAATTGGACAAGTTTTACTTTATCTATATACAAGTAATTACACTATTTTATAATAATTAAATATTACATGTTCTTTATTCCTAGATACACCACAGTGTATTAATGGATTTCCAAATGAAACTATAGTGATAACCAAATCAAGAGATATTACAAATGTCATAAAATATCAAAATGGTGCTAGAAGATATTTTCCTCATCTTCATGTTACATGTGATGGTCATGTGACACATATAATTGTTGGAGGAAGAATTGGGACAGGTAGCAATGAACCAAATATACAACTTTGGAGATCATCTGGTAATAAAAATTATCTGAAAGTTTTGGACTACCACATCACAGTCTCCTCACAAAGCCATTTTATTTCCACTAACTTATACCAACACAATTTAACTACACCAGTACCTGTACAAACTGGAGATTTCTTAGGTATCTACCAACCATCAAATAGTTATTTTTTAATATATCAACAAGAATTGAATGGTCCAAAAAATTATTGGCTTTTTGGAATACTACTAAATAATAATTATCCTCTGATATCATTAAGTGTTGGTAAGTATAACATTCTGTGTCCATTGTTATTATTATTATTATTATTATTGTTTTTGTTGTTGTTGTTGTTGTTGTTGTTGTTGTTGTTGTTGTTGTTATTGTTATTATCGTTGTTGTTATTATTATTTGCATATGTTTACAGTTCCTACTGGTGTGGATACTTCCTCTATTATATCAACTCAACCTGTACCTATCTCATTATCAGTTATTACTACTTCCACCTCATCCTCTAGTATGTTATTATTAATAACTATATTGTGTTTATAATTATACATATTTTATTATCTAGATATTGCTATGTCTACTACTGTTATAATTCCAAGTAGTAGCAATAATTTAGATAGTTCTATAACTGAGCTACCATTGACAGTTACTACATCATTTGTCAATATCCTCATATCATCCACTACTCAATCATTATTACCTCTTACTAGTATAACAATCACAAGTGTTAGTAAGTCCTCAACTATCAGTTCATCTGCTGCTTTCCTCTTTTCAAGTAGCACCATTATCATTACTACTCAACAACTTTCTTTTATATCCACTTCATCAGTTGCTGTTTCCTTTCTAACTACAAATGAAATACCCACTGTTGTTCCCAATAGACCTACAAGTAGTAGCAATAATTTAGATAGCTCTATAACTGAGCTACCATTGACAGTTACTACATCTGTCAATATCCTTATATTATCAACTACTCAGTTACTTACTAGTCCAATTACAAGTGTTATTAGGTCATTGATTATCAGCTCTTCATTAGGTGTTATTCACTATACAACCACAAATAACATCATATCAATGGCTACTATCCAACATCCTTCTTTTACATCCTTTAAAGATACATCTACCATAGAGACAATTACTTCATTAGTTGCTATTCCCTTTCCAACTACAAGTGACATACTTACTGTTGATCCCAATAGATCTACTTCTATATTGAACACGACACCTATCATAGTGTTTCAAGGACAAGATAGTGGAGAGAATAATCCAGCGATAATAATAGCAGCTGTTGTAGTTACTACATTTCTGCTGTTATTAATTGTTGGTATAATTGTAACAACTTGTCTTATAGTTTATCATCAAAGACAAAAGAAGAGAAAGATTACTTTAGCTGTTCTTAATGATGACAGCCTTGGTTGCTACAATCCAACATATCAATCAAACACACTAAAACAAACTAGTATTAATGGCAGTAAAGTTCCCTGTGATAATATATCTAATCCAGTATATGGAGGTAATATAGTTATAACTATCCAATGGTACATGTAATCACTTTATTGACTTGACATATAAACTAGTTTCATTCATTTACAGCTAATGACTGTACCAGATCAAGTAATGGTGTACTAAAAATAGTACAACCAGAGTATGAAGTAACTAACTATTACTCACAACTGGGAGAGGATAACACTACACTCAAAATAGATGAATCAGTATATGAAGAAACTAACAGAGAATCATTCTATTCAGAGGCAGGAGCTCCTAATAATGATATTACTCTTAAAACAGTACAAGGTATACTTTATGAAGAAACTACTCCATTAAAATCAAAGTCTAAAGAATGTAGTGAAAAGTTCTATACAGAAGCAGACATTCCAGTACAAACTGTGAGTGACTTACTTCTAAATAACTTAACATCAATACCATCCATTCATCTATTCATCTAAAGGATAATCCATCCATTCATTCCATTCATCCATTCTTTCCATTCATCCATTCATTTATATAAACCTACAACTATCAACACTGTCAGATTACATTAGTACATATTTTAGTGTAAGGGAGTTACTCTTTTCAACTTAACATGATGATCATGCCAATACTAACATAGTAACAGTTTTATATCTTCTCATTATTAGATCATAATATTATTTCTTTATATACAGGATATATCTAGTGAACCATCTATATATAATGTATTACAAAGAGGTGAATTATGTGTACCTACTGTGGTAAGTACAGTAGTGTAATTACATGTGATATATCTACTAAACCATCTATATATAATGTATTACAAAGAGATGAACTATGTGTACCTACTGTGGTAAGTAGAGTCATATATCATTAATTGTATGTCAACTTAGAAACACACCAATTAACTTGTTACATCTGGCATATACTATGTGTAATCTTGTCTAAAAAACTGATATTGACATGTCAACATGTTGTTGTTATATGTTATTGAGATGTCCTTTAATACACTTTCTGTGTCTGTCTGTGTCTGACTAATAGACATTATGAAAGTTGACATACTGGTACTGGTTCAAATTGAGGTCCTAATAGAGTAGTGTGATCACATGATGTTATACTGTTAATAGTGTTGTTAATATTAGATCAACTACTGGTACTAATTCACTTGTTATACCTGGCATTTTATGTGATCTTGTTTATCAAAACTGATATTGTCATGTTGTTGTTTATGATCTGTATGTTATTATGAATGTCCTTTATATCCACTTATTGTCTGTGTCTGTTTATGACTTTATACTGGTATAAATTACTTTATTATTATTCAAATTGAGGTCCTAGTAGAGTAGTGTGATCACATGACATTATACTGTTTTAATAGTGTTGTTATTAGTAAATCAACTTAGAGAGTGTACTAACTTTACTAATTCACACGTTACTGTGTGTCTGTTTATAACTTTATACTGCTATAAATTACTTTATTACTTTTGTCATTACATGTATCATTGGTATATTGTTTTGATAACATGTGAACATCATGTGACTATATAATGACATCATACAATATCAATCTGTTCTATATAGGCTGAACGAGAACAATTAGCTAACCACTATGAAATGCAAGAGACTATTTACTCCTCTCTTGTTGATGTTCAGGTATGTCTTCAAATGACACACACACACACACACATACAAATATCAGATTACATCCATTCGTTTAGAGTACACATGCACAAAGGAGTACATCTCATAAGTTCTTTGCTGAAGAACCCATTTATTGGGAACCAGGATCTGATACTTATAGTATATATCAACAACTATCTGATAAAAAATACCGGGAGATTATCCGCCAACAGATACAGTAAGAATATAATTGGTTGATTGTTTCATTTGATGTTGTATATATTATTAGAGTCACTGGTCATCTTGGTTCTGGACAGTTTGGTACTGTCAATCAAGGAGTGTGGCTTTCTCCTAATGGTCCAGTAGATGTTGCTATTAAGACACTTAATGATAAAACCTCAGAGGAAGAGAAAGTCAAGTTCCTACAAGAGGCAGCCATTATGGGTCAGTTTCATCATCCTAATATTGTCAAGTTATATGGAGTGGTCACTGTTGGAGAACCAGTGAGATATTGTCAAAAATTATATTTAATTAATATATCTTAATTAGGTAATGATAATTCTGGAGCTAATATCTAATGGAGACTTGAGAGAGTATCTACAAAAATTCCAACCTTTGTAAGTTTAATACCAAATGTATAACCTATTTAATTTCAATATTACTACTTACAGACCAGGAGAGTTAGTTCACTCTAAACTACCTACTCTTCTACTTAGTTTTTGTCGTGAGGTTGCCTCAGGTATGGAGTACCTGTCAAAGAAATGTTTTGTACACAGAGACCTGGCAGCTAGGAATATACTAGTGACTAAACAGAGTATTTGTAAGGTATGATATAGTTATAAATATAACTAGAATGGATTTATTGTTTTTGTGTACAGATTGCAGATTTTGGTATGTCCAGAGATTTACAAGATGAGAACTATTATATCTCACATGCTAAGAAAATTCCCATTAAATGGACAGCTCCTGAAGTCAGTACATTACTAATGTTATGTATCAGTTATATTGTAAACTATATAACTACAGGCCTTACATTTCAAACGATACTCCACTGCTAGTGATGTGTGGAGTTTTGGTGCAGTACTCTATGAGATATGGAGTCTAGGACACAAACCATTTGAGAGTTATAGCAATCAAGAGGTAAAATATAAAGTATATAATGAGTAATGATGTGAGATGATTTTAGTATATGAGGTTAATAGATTCTGGTTATCGTCTTCCTCCTCCTCCTGGTTGTCCCAGACCTATCTATAAGATGATGATACAATGTTGGTAAGAGTGTCTGTATTGTACTACTACTACTTGATAATGTGTGTACATCAATGACAGGCATCCAGAGACTTCTAGTCGTCCTACATTTGTCAAGTTGGTATCAGATCTATCTCAAGCTGATGTTGAACTCCTGAGTAGTCCATTATCTAATGAAGACAAGACCTGTAGTCCAGAGAGTCCAGTACTTGGAGGTCCACTAGATACTGGACATAACCTCTATATAGATTTACAGAAAAAGTATCTGTGAATTATTTGTTCTTAATTTAAAAATTTTACAAAATTTATTTTATTTGTTATTGCTCAAATAATTAGATAATTACTTAAAAAACACAATTTTATTGGTATTGTGTATTTTACTATTTTTATGTAATTAACCATAGTCTATAATACTTGTTTTTTATTTAATTTTGTATATATATAAAATTGCAAATTTTATTTTATTTTATTTACTATACAAATTAAAAATATCAAGTCATATTAATTATAATACAAATATTGATTATGAAATATGAAATGAATAATTACAATGATGTCATAATGATGTAATCTAGATAAGTTAACTTGTACTATAACTGTCTGTTGCTTATTGTAGTATTAGTGAGTGGATGTTTTATATTTTATACATAACTTTGTCACTTCTAAAGTTTAGTCAAAATATGAACTTTTTATTATTTGATCTCTTTCACTCTCTCTTTATCCCATTATCTGGTAAGTATATTATAAAGTCAACATCATATATTATATTTGAAAAGAAACTACTCCGTTAAAATGAAAGTATAAAGAATGTAGTGAACAGTTCTATACCGAAGCAGACACTCCAGTACAAACTGTGAGTGACTTATAAATAACTTTATACATCAATACCATCCATTCATCTGTTCATCTAAAGGATAATCCATCTATTCATCCATCTATCCATTGTCAATTCATCCATCCATCCATTCTTCACATTCATTTATTCATTAATTATAGCTGTCAATATTATCAGATTACATTAGTACATAATTTAGTGTAAGGGAATTACTCTTTCCTACTTAACATGATGATCATGCCAATACTAACATAGTAACAGTTTTATATCTTCTCATTATTAGATCATAATATTATATCTTTATATACAGGATATATCTAGTGAACCATCTATATATAATGTATTACAAAGAGGTGAACTATGTGTACCTACTATGGTAAATAGAGTAATGTAATCACATGTGATATATCTAGTGAACCATCTATATATAATGTATTACAAAGAGGTGAACTATGTGTACCTACTGTGGTAAGTAGAGTAATGTAATCACATGTGATATATCTAGTGAACCATCTATATATAATGTATTACAAAGAGGTGAACTATGTCTACCTACTGTGGTAAGTAGAGTAGTGTGATGTTTGTCAATGTGCCAAATGTCTGTATACTAAAATATCAACTTGTACTAAAATGGAAATCCAATATCATTTAGACTAATTAATATTATTACTGTTGATTATGTAACTACTGGTTGTTTAATGAATATACTTGAGATAGAGGAATGTATAATATAGTGATACTATATTTTGATGTGCTATTTGTTGAATGAATGTAAGAAATAGAGGAAGAGTTTATGTAAACAGAGTCTAATAATAGATTACTGTAATCTTTATAATAGTAACCACTAGAAAAGATAAAAACAAATTAATTAGTCTTGAGTACATATTGTGGTAACTAGCTATACTATATAATTTTATATATTCCATGTTTACTGATAGATTGTTAGACTTTGGTTAGAAGTAACAACAATTTGTCTTAGTTCATAGTTCACACATAGACATTGACATTTTAAGAGTTGAGATTATTGGAATGGACATTATGAGAGTTTATATTGTACTACTACTTGATAATGTGTGTACATCAATGACGGGCATCCAGAGACTTCTAGTCGTCCTACATTTGTCAAGTTGGTATCAGATCTATCTCAAGTTGATGTTGAACTCCTCAGTAGTCCATTGTCTAATGAAGACAAGACCTGTAGTCCAGAGAGTCCAGTACTTGGAGGTCCACTAGATACTGGACATAATAATATGATTTACAGAAAAATTATCTATGAAGTATTTGTTTTTTAATTTTAAAAATTTACACAAATGTTATTTTATTTTTATTTCTTATTACTTAAATAGTTAGATAATTTTTTAACAAACATAATTTATTGGTATTGTGTATTCTACTATCTTTATGTATTTAACCATAGTCTATAGCACTTGTTGTTTTCTGTTTGTTTTTGTGTATATACAACATTGCAAATTTTATTTTATTTTATTTACTACACAAATAAAAAATATCAAGTCATATTAATAACAATACAAATAATGCTTACAGAATATGAAATGATAATTACAATGATGTCATAATGATGTAATCTAGAGAAGTTATATTATAACTGCTTGTTATTTATTGTAGTGAGTGGATGTTTTATATTTAATACATAACTTTGTCACTCCCTCAAGTTTAGTCAAAAGATGTATCTTCTATTATTTGCTCTCCTTCACTCTCTCTTTATCCCATTATCTGGTAAGTATATTATAAAGTCAATCTAATATATTATATTTGTACATGTACTATTATTATAGGAAACTCTTGTACTGAAGGGTTTATGGACTATGAACTGTTACAACACAAAGCTGAACAGATCTGTAATAGTACTACTTGTAATGGATCTCTTAACATGAATAGAATGTGGAATGAAGAATGGATACTAACATCCTACCCATTCTATTGCTCTGGAAATATTACTGGTCTTTTAATTGGAGGAGTTTTGATACTAACGAAAAGCAAGTATCCAATTCTTTCATTGTGGGAGAAAGAGCAGAACAATGATGTTTATAACAAAGTGTCATTCAGTGAAAGAAATTTAACATTTGATCCGTGTGATTTCAGCACATCTGGACTATTGCATTTTCATTTATTGGAACCATTGGAATTTCACAAAAATTATGTAATAGGAATAAGACAATATCGTGACAAAGAAACTGCTGTTCAACTATACTATGTTGATAGTAATCAAACAATACATTGTCTTAATGATAACAAGAGAGATAGTACACGAGTTGATTTGAGTAATGACACTTCCATTCAACAAAAACAACTACTAATTTATCCAGAAACAGGTTAGCATAAGAATTAAAGCTAGTAAATTATTATCTTTTATTAGATTCACCTGGATGTGTTCATGACTTTCCAGATAAAGATTTTCTAACACAAAATGCAAGAGATATTACTAAAGTGAAGCAATATTGGAATAATGTCAAAAGATCTTTCAAAGCCCTTCAAATTACCTGCAATGGTACTCTGACAAATATTTTTATTGGAGCTAAAAGAAATGATTCACAATATGATCTTCCCATAGTTCAGATAACTAGTCAGAACACTTTTAAACAACAAAGCTTTTATCTATCTTCAGAAAATGCTTCATTCATTGACAACAATTTATTTGGATATAATTTGTCATCTTCTCCAGTACAAGTAGAAGACGGAGATTTTCTTACTATTTTTCAACCACAGAGAAATAAAAGCAACCTTATATTATATCAACAAGAGTTGAATGGTCCAGTAAACTATGACTCCAGCTATTCTATTATAGATAACAAATATGATTATCCACTTGTGTCTATTAGTGTAGGTAAGTAAATAATTGATTTAAAATAAATATCTCAAATTTTTATTCCAGTTGGGAGCTCTTCTACCTTTATCTCTGTTACAACTACTATATCAAACTTATGTCAGCTAACTATGACCAACTCACGAACAGCAACAGCTTTGTCCTCTTCAAGTATATTAACAGTGACATGTATACATTACAATTATATATATTTTATTATCTAGATATTGTTATATCTACTACTGTTATAATTCCAAGTAGTAGTAATAATTTAGATAGTTCTGTAACTGAGTTACTATTGACAGTTACTACATCATCTGTTAATATCCTCCTACCTCAACCATCCTCTATACTCACTACAGTACTTGATAACACATCATTAACTCATGGACTATACATTGGTCTACCTCTTGCTGTACTAACTATTATATTAGTAGTAGTTAGTACTGTACTTATAATAGTTATAATAAGATATAGAAAACAATCTAATGGTTAGTTACTAATACTACTTTATACTAAATGATATTACTTCTGAAATAGTTTCCAATAATGTTAAGGAGGAACATGACTATGTTCTTACATATAGTACATCAACTCATTCAGTAAGTCTTCCATAACATCATTGTTATATAAAACTGTTTCTTTATAGACTGTAGCAGTGAAGAGTGATCCACTTACTTCAGTAAATCCTTCCTATATTACCTCCTCCATTAAAACTGATGATGATAATACTGAGTACATGACATTATCAAATAGAGAACATCAAGTTACATTAGTTGAACTACCACCAACACAAGATAATATTGCTTATGGACAATTATCAGCAGTTGAGGATGATGACTATATATAATGTACTTTAATTTAACATACACAAATGTAGAGAACTGTGATGTCTTTTAAATAGTTATATTGTATTTGTTAGAAAACTCTCCTTTTTCCTTGTCCAATTTTTTGAATCCCCATATCAACACACATCATCAAATTCAATAAAGATTTTCTATTTTAATGCTCGCAGCATTCTTCCTAAACTAGATGAAATCTCTGCTCTCTGCTCTGTCCTCAATCTGAATTTGTCTGTATTGTGAAATCTTGGTTATCTGCTGACATTCCCAACCCTGATATTGCTCTGCCTAATTACTTATTATTCCATCATGATCATAACCACCATAGTGGTGGTATTGTTGTCTTTGTAAAATCTCACTTTATTGTTTCTGAAGTGTATGTTTCTCTTAAAAATTTTTTTCTCCCATCTATTAAGCTTAATTATTGCTCTTTTTCAATTGGCACTTACTACCAGTCTCCATCCTCGTCTGACAATCTGGATCTTTTCTTTGACAAGGTCACATCCCTCAATCTCTCCACTCTTTCTAATCTTATCCTTTTAGGTAATTTCAACATTAATTTTTACTCTAGTTCATCCTCTAAGACCAAACTGGATGCCATACCTGATGCTTTTGACCCTAAACAAATAGTTAATGCTCCCACTCATTTCTCTCACACTAATACACCTTCCACTATTGATCTTGTTTTTCTCCCATCTAACATTGATGCCTCTTCTTGTAGTATTCTTCCTTCTGTCTCTTCTTCAGACCATTTCTCTATTCTTTTCTCCCTTCCCATTGATTCTGTTAACAGTCCTTCCCCCTCCTCTCCTCACAAGGTCTGGCTATGCCATCTTGCTGACTTTGAGCGTGTCAATGTTCTCCTTTGCTCCATTGAGCATGACTGGAAAGAATTACTCCCCTTGTCAGATCCTAATGCTTCCTGGGCCATATTTAAAGAACATTTCCTCTGCATTATGACCACCACTATTCCTAGCAAACTTGTGTACCCCCCCTACCAACTTTACCTTCCTTGGATCAACCGCTCATTCCTTAACCATGTCAAAATAAGAAACCCTATCTTCTCTTCTGCTAAAAGAGCTGGTTCTCCTTCTCTTTGAGCCAAATGCTGTTCCTATCGTAACAAGACTCTTGCTCACGTCAGACACCTAAAATCATTAAACGCATTCGCACCAAACCTGTGTCTATTCCCTCCCTTATCCATAATGGTTCTCCTGTAACTTCATCCTCTTCCAAAGCAAATGTTTAAATCAATACTTCTCCTCCTGCTTTAACAAGTCAACTGCCCCTTTACCTCCTCTGGCTCATAATTCCTATCCCTCACTACAAGACAATTCTCCAGCTCTTCTCTGTAACCCAGATGAAATTTGCAGTCTCATTTCTTGTATTCCTATTGACACTGCTTCTGGTCCTGACAGTATCTCCTCTATCATGCTATGCAACACAACTCCTAGTATTTCACTTCCTCTTTCCCTTATCTTCAACTCTTCCCTCTCAACAGGTATTTTCCCTTCAGACTAGAAAAACTCCAATATCGTACCTATTCCCAAATTGAAAACCTCCTCTTCATCCCCTTCAGACTATTGCCCAATCTCTCTACTTTCTCTCCCAAGTAAGATCTTGGAACGTCACATCTTTAACTATCTGTAAGAATTTTGTTCTGCTCACATCCTTTCTAATTGTCAGTTTGGTTTCTGACCAAGATTCTCAACTGAAACAGCTCTATTATCTATTGTCAATTCTTGGTTTTCTTCACTGGATCACAAAAATGCAGTCTGTGGAGTTTTCTTCAATCTCACTAAAGCATTTAACTCTGTCTCTCACAAGCCTCTACTTGACTCTTTATCTTCACTTGACCTTCCTCCTCTTCTTTTGTCTTGGCTCTATAGTTATCTGCAAGGCCATACTCAACAAGTAATCACAAATGGTTCTCTATCTTCTAAATCTCAAGTCACCTCTGGTGTGCTCCAAGGTTCCATTCTTGGGCCTCTCTTATTCATCATCTATATAAATGACATTGTTAAACTGTCCCTCCTCTCTTCAGCCACCCTCACTCTTTATGTTGATGACATTCTTCTCTCACAAGAAATTTCTTCTTCAACTTCAATGTCCACTGTTCAATTCAACATCAATCTTATTTCATTGTGGATTGCCTCTCGTCATCTCACCATCAACTCCAACAAAACCAAATACATCTCGTAAGTCTCCCTCTTTTCTAACCTCCCTCTCTCCTCTTTTCTTAAATGGTTCTCAACTTGGACAAGTCAATTCTTTTAAATACCTCGGTATTATTATCACCTCCAATTTATCATGGTCTCCTCACATCCAATTTGTCTGCTCTAAAACTCATCAAGCCATTGGAACCATCTGCCATAACTTCTATAAGCATGCTTCTCCTCATAGTCTTCTCACTTTGTATCAGTCTCTTGTCATTCCCTATTTTTCCTACTGCTCCTCTGTTTGGGACCCACCTGTATCTTCCACTAATGCTGAAATTATTGAGAAAACCCAACATTTTGCTCTAAAATTGTGCTCTCATAAATGGGACAATGATTACTCATCTCTTCTCTCAACTTTTAACTTTCTGACCCTCTCAACTCATCGTCGCTTTGTCCCTTCTGTTTTCTCTCTGTAGAATTCACTTCCTTATCATGTAAAATCTAGCTCATCTCTAATCACTTTTAAATCTAAAGTAAATATGATTCTTTACTAACCATAAACCCACCATCACTTGTCACACTAAAAACTATCATATACTATCAGTCACTTACTTTATCTCTGTGTTATTAATGATACTATATCCTGTACTTTAATACCTTAATTCTGTTTTATTTATTATTGTTCTATTCTGTTTGTGCCCTTCAAACTAGCAGTCACTATTGGGCATTCATTTTGTCAATAAAAAAAGAAAACAAAAAAACAAATACTAACATAGAAGAGATGGAACTTATTCCAACAAGTAATTAACTGCAACAAATCAATATAACATGGAAGATAATACTGGAATTGACTTTAGTGATCCACTTATTGTGGTAAAAACATCCTATATTACCTCCTCCAATAAAGCTATTGATTATACGACATTATCAAATAAATAATATCAAGTCACATTAATTATAAAGCCAAAATTTTTTACAGAATATGAAATAAATAATTACATAACGTCATAAGATGTCATAAGATGTCGTAATGATGTAATCTAGAGAAATTATGTTATAACTATTTGTTATTTATTGTAGTGAGTGGATGTTTTATATTTAATACATAACTTTGTCACTCCCTCAAGTTTAGTCAAAAGATGAATCTTTTATTATTTGCTCTCCTTCACTCTCTCTTTATCCCATTATCTGGTAAGTATATTATAAAGTCAATCTAATATATTATATTTGTACATGTACTATTACTATAGGAAACTCTTGTACTGAAGGGTTTATGGACTATGAACTGTTACAACACAAAGCTGAACAGATCTGTAATAGTACTACTTGTAATGGATCTCTTAACATGAATAGAATGTGGAATGAAGAATGGATACTAACATCCTATCCATTCTATTGCTCTGGAAATATTACTGGTCTTTTAATTGGAGGAGTTTTGATACTAACGAAAAGCAAGTATCCAATTCTTTCATTGTGGGAGAAAGAGCAGAACAATGATGTTTATAACAAAGTATCATTCAGTGAAAGAAATTTAACATTTGATCCGTGTGATTTCAGCACATCTGGACTATTGCATTTTCATTTATTAGAACCATTGGAATTTCACAAAAATTATGTAATAGGAATAAGACAATATCGTGACAAAGAAACTGCTGTTCGACTATACTATGTTGATAGTAATCAAACAATACATTGTCTTAATGATAACAAGAGAGATAGTACACGAGTTGATTTGAGTAATGACACTTCCATTCAACAAAAACAACTACTAATTTATCCAGAAACAGGTTAGCATAAGAATTAAAGCTAGTAAATTATTATCTTTTATTAGATTCACCTGGATGTGTTCATGACTTTCCAGATAAAGATTTTCTAACACAAAATGCAAGAGATATTACTAAAGTGAAGCAATATTGGAATAATGTCAAAAGATCTTTCAAAGCCCTTCAAATTACCTGCAATGGTACTCTGACAAATATTTTTATTGGAGCTAAAAGAAATGATTCACAATATGATCTTCCCATAGTTCAGATAACTAGTCAGAACACTTTTAAACAACAAAGCTTTTATCTATCTTCAGAAAATGCTTCATTCATTGACAACAATTTATTTGGATATAATTTGTCATCTTCTCCAGTACAAGTAGAAGACGGAGATTTTCTTACTATTTTTCAACCACAGAGAAATAAAAGCAACCTTATATTATATCAACAAGAGTTGAATGGTCCAGTAAACTACAACTCCAGCTATTCTATTATAGATAACAAATATGATTATCCACTTGTGTCTATTAGTGTAGGTAAGTAAATAATTGATTTAAAATAAATATCTCAAATTTTTATTCCAGTTGGGAACTCTTCTACCTTTATCTCTATTACAACTACTATATCAAACTTATGTCAGCTAACTATGACCAACTCACGAACAGCAACAGCTTTGTCCTCTTCAAGTATATTAACAGTGACATGTATACATTACAATTATATATATTTTATTATCTAGATATTGTTATATCTACTACTGTTATAATTCCAAGTAGTAGTAATAATTTAGATAGTTCTATAACTGAGTTACTATTGACAGTTACTACATCATCTGTTAATATCCTCATATCATCCACACCTACAATAATGCTTCAAGGACAAGATAGCAGAGAGAATAATTCAGTAATAATAGTAATAGCAGCTGCTATAGTTCCTATATTACTGATGTTATTAATTGTTTGTATAATTGTAACAAGTTGTCTTATAGTTTATCATCAAAGACAAAAGAAGAGAAAGAGTAATTTAGCTGTTCTTAATGATGACAACCTTGGTTATTTCAAACAATCACACACACTAAACCAAACTAGTACTAACGTCAATGAAGTTCCTTGTGATGATATATCTAATCCAGTATATGAAGGTAATATCAATTATATCTATCTATCAATGGTACATGCAATCACTATAATGACACATAGTAAAATATAAAATATTGTCATACATTTATAGCTAATGATTATACCAAATCAGATAATGGTACATTAAAGACAGTACAACTAGAGTATGAAGTAACTAGCCACTACTCACAACCAGGAGAGGTCAGCACTACACTCAAGAAACTACAGACAGATGAACTAGTATATGAAGAATCATTCTATTCAAAGACAAGTACTCCTAATAATGATATTAGTCTTAAAACTATACAAGGTGTACTTTATGAAGAAACTACTCCATTAAAATCAAAGTCTAAAGAATGTAGTGAACAGTTCTATGCAGAACCAGACACTCCAGTACCAACTGTGAGTGACTTATTTATAAAGGACTTTATACATTAATACCATTCATTCATCTATTTGTCTAAAGGATAATCCATCTATTCATCCATCCATTCATTCCAATCAACCATTCATTTATTCATTAATCCACAGGTGTCAATATTATTAGATTAATTGTTGACATTATTAGATTACTGTAACATAGTGTAGTGAGTTATTAGTTTCCACAAAACATGATGATCATGCCAATAATAACATAGTAACAGTTTTATATCTTCCCATGATTAAATCATAACATTATATCTTTAAATATAGGATATATCTAGTGAACCATCTATATATAGTGTATTACAAAGAGGTGAACTATGTGTACCTACTGTGGTAAGTAGACTAGTATAATCACATGTGATATATCTAGTGAACCATCTGTATATAATGTATTACAAAAAGGTGAACTATGTGTACTTACTGTGGTAAGTAAAGTAGTGTGATCACACGTGATATATCTAGTGAACCATCAATATATAATGTATTACAAAGAGGTGAACTATGTCTACCTACTGTGGTAAGTAGAGTAGTGTGATGTTTGTCAATGTGCCAAATGTCTGTATACTAAAATGTCAACTTGTACTAAAGTGGTAATCAATTGTTATTTAGACTAATTAATATTATGACTGTTGATTATGTAACTACTGGCTGTTTAATGAATATACTTGAGATAGAGGAATGTATAATATAGTGATACTATATTTTGATATGATATTTGTTGAATGAATATAAGAAATAGAGGAAGAGTTTATGTAGACAGAGTCTAATAATAGATTACTGAATTCTTTATGAACAAATTCATTAGTCTTGAGTACATATTGTGGTAACTGGCTATACTATATAATTCTATATATTCCATGTTTTACTGATAGACTGTTAGACTTTGGTTAGAAGTAACAACAATTTGTCTTAGTTCATAGTTCATACATAGACATTGACATTTTAGGAGTTGAGATTATTGGAATGGACATTATAAGAGTTGACTACTGGTACTAATTCAAATTGAGGTCCTAGTAGAGTAGTATGATCACATGATATTATACTGTTAATAGTGTTATACTGTTATTAGTAAATCAACTTAGAGAGTGTACTAACTGATACTAATTCACACATTACATCTGTCATACACTATACATGTGATCTTGTTTATTATAACTGATATTGACAATATTGACAATATTGACAATATTGATATTTATGATCTGTATGTGATAATAGAAGTCCTTTATATCCACTTATTGTCTGTGTCTGTTTATAACTTTATACTACTATAAATTACCTTATTACTTTTGTCATTACATGTATCATTGGTATATTGTTTTGATAACATGTGAACATCATGTGACTATATAATGACATCATACAATATCAATCTGTTCTGTATAGACTGAACGAGAGCAATTTACTAACCACTTTGAAATGCAAGAAAGAATTTACTCCTCTCATGTTGATGCTCAGGTATATCTTCAAATGATACACACACACACACACACACACACACACACACACACATACAAATATCAGATTACATCCATTCGTTTAGAGTACACATGCACGAAGGAGTACATCTCATAAGTTCTTTGCTGAAGAACCCATTTATTGGGAACCAGGATCTGATACTTATAGTATATATCAACAACTATCTGATAAAAAATACCGAGAGATTATCCACCAACAGATACAGTAAGAATATAATTGGTTAATTGTTTCATTTGATGTTGTATATATTATCAGAGTTACTAGTCATCTTGGTTCTGGACAGTTTGGTACTGTCAATCAAGGAGTGTGGCTTTCTCCTAATGGTCCAGTAGATGTTGCTATTAAGACATTTAATAATAAAACCTCAGAGAAAGAGAAAGTCAAGTTCCTACAAGAGGCAGCCGTTATGGGTCAATTTCATCATCCTAATATTGTCAAGTTATATGGAGTGGTCACTGTTGGAGAACCAGTGAGATACTGTCAAAAAATATATTTAATTAATATATCTTAATTAGGTAATGATAATTCTGGAGCTAGTATCTAATGGAGACTTGAGAGAGTATCTACAAAAATTCCAACCTTTGTAAGTTTAATACCAAATATATAATTTATTTAATTTCAATATTACTACTTACAGACCAGGAGAGTTAGTTCACTCTAAACTACCCACTTTTCTACTTAGTTTCTGTCGTCAGATTGCTTCAGGTATGGAGTACCTGTCAAAGAAATGTTTTGTACACAGAGACCTGGCAGCTAGGAATATACTAGTGACTGAACAGGGTATTTGTAAGGTATGATATAGTTGTAAATATAACTAGAATGGATTTATTGTTTTGTGTACAGATTGCAGACTTTGGTATGTCCAGAGATTTACAAGATGAGAACTATTATATCTCACATGCTAAGAAAATTCCTATCAAATGGACAGCTCCTGAGGTCAGTATATTACTAATGTTATGTATCAGTTATATTGTAAACTGTATAACTACAGGCATTACATTTCAAACGATGCTCCACTGCTAGTGATGTGTGGAGTTTTGGTGCAGTACTCTATGAGATATGGAGTCTAGGACACAAACCATTTGAGAGTTATAGCAATCAAGAGGTAAAATATAAAGTATATACTGAGTAATGATGTGAGATTATTTTAGTATATGAGGTTAATAGATTCTGGTTATCGTCTTCCTCCTCCTCCTGGTTGTCCCAGACCTATCTATAAGATAATGATACAATGTTGGTAAGAGTGTCTGGTATTGTACTACTATTACTTGATAATGTGTGTACATCAATGACAGGGATCCAGAGACTTCTAGTCGTCCTACATTTGTCAAGTTGGTATCAGATCTATCTCAAGTTGATGTTAAACTCCTCAGTAGTCCATTATCTAATGAAGACAAGACCTGTAGTCCAGAGAGTCCAGTACTTGGAGGTCCACTAGATACTGGACATAACCTCTATATAGATTTACAAAAAATGTATCAGTGTTGACATTCAAGGAATTAGTATACATTTTTAAGACAAATGTTCATAATGTCGTCATAATTTGTCAGTTGTAGTTTTAATTACATTAATGATCTTTTACTATCACTTCATATTCCACTGATAATAGTGTTAAATTTGTAATTCAATAAACAAAATATGATCATATATAAAATGTTGGCTTTTCTCTCCAGCTCTTTGTCGGAATCTCAGTCCAGTATACCACTAACCTCATCTAATTTGTTTATCACTTCATACACTATTGATATGTATGTATCAGTATAATAATGTTTGTTAATACATGACCTATATATTGTAGCACCTTGTTAACTTCAACAAAGAATGATATACTCTCCTCTCCTACTACTATAGCCTATTATCAAACACTCAATCTTCCAATATTTATGTACCATCTTGTATTGTTCATTGCTTGTTACATTGATTGTAATGATAGAGCTTTACATTCTAGAGTCTTGCCAACTTCAACAGAAAATGATGTACCTTTTCTCTCTTATGTCCAACTTGTTGTCTAACACTCAATCTTTCAATATGTCATCTGCTGGTAGTATTGACAATAAATTGTACTTAGACATGATCAACTAAATGAATTGTCCTCATTTTAACTGTGTTATAATAAATTACAATATAATTCATTGATTTTATATGTGTACTCACATTAGATTAGGCAATAATAATTTGTGTTGTAATAAAAGGCTGGGTTTGGATAGTATATCTTGTTTATTGGATTGTTTTCATTTTCTTGGTATGTGTATTTTTTAGTATTTTTACGTTAGTATCTTTAATTAGTAATTAAAATAAATAACTTCATTAATTAATGAAGCCATAGAACAATATTTTCTAGTGATCACTCTCATAGTTAGTAATTACTAAAATATTTAATTAGGATTGCCTACGTTGTATGTAGGTATGTTGACGTCACATGGAATATTTGTGTACAGAGATCATCAGTATTAAAACCAGTGGTCACATCTGAAGTTATGGGCTGTATTATAGTCAACATACAAACTACTGGTGTCAAACTCACATACTTCAGTGGCTGATAACACTATCCTCTGGAGTCATCAGTCTTACTAACAGTAACTACGATTATTGTCATTTAACTGTTTATTTGTTGAAACAATCATAAGAGGATGTATTAAGAGGAAGAGGTAGGGTGGATCTAGTGGAGACAATTAAGACCCTAGCATGTATAGAGTTAAATTACATTAAACAATCTCTTATATGAAGGTACTTTAATGATAGACAGTTTGTATAGATACTATACTCCTCCATATAAATAATGTATCTACTCTACATTCCTTTTATACAAGGATGAGATAACATATAACCACTTCATAGACCTGCTATCTTATCTCATTTCCTTTTTTAATAGTGTTACAAAATGGATCTATGGAGCTGTAGATCAAAACAGATCTACAGGAGACTTACCTGAACTCCAAATATGCCATCAAACTGGTCCTAATACTTACAATAAGCAAAAATCTAGTTTAGTTACTACTAATTAATATAATGTATGAGTATTATCCTATGATTCCACTGGAGTTCCAAGAGGAAGATATATTTGGTATTCATATCCCACTAAATTTTTCTAGTCAATTATGGCTATATGAACAAAGAGAGAGTGGACCACTTAATTTACGTATTAATGGCAGTAATGTAGATTCACCCGTTCCTACAAAAATTAATTCAATGCTTATAACAGAAACAGCAAATGATTTTCCTTTAGTCACCATCATATTAAGTAAGTTTTCAATGGTATGTGCAATTTAATTTCCTTCACTATATGTACTATGACATCAAGTGTAATATTCTCTACAAACAATGGCAATACAAGTACAATTAAAACCAGTGGTCAGCCTTTGACATTGAGTGAAACATTATCTAACAAGTTCAAGAGCATCAGTACTGCTGTTACTTTGTCCTCCGTAGCTCCTACATGAAATGAAATAGAATTTACAATGACAAATCAATTATATATGGATGTCTATCAAGAGAAACCAGTTCAGAACACTGATTTTGCCTTGGGAAATCCCACATAGACAGGTACAACTATAATGAATGGTAGTTTGTATAGATACTATGTTTATCTGTTTAATATATGTTTACTCTACACATTTTTGTCTATATAAGGAAAGATAATACTCATACTTCATAGCACTGCAGTCACATCTTTCTCCTTTTAGGATGTTACATAACATCAAATACTGATAAAGAAAAATAACAACAATTACAATGATGTTGTTTATGACTATGCACCTGTCACATCTTCACCACCTCCTTATAATTTATTGGATTGTGATATAGAAAGAGAACCAAATTATGAACCAAGACAAGTCCTACAAAAGGCAGCCATTATGGGTCAGTTTCATCATCCTAATATTATCAAATTACATGGAGTGGTCACTGTCGAAGAACCAGTGAGTTGGTAGCAGAGAGTTAATTTTTATTACATTATAATAATACAGATAATGATAGTGTTAGAATTAATATCTGGTGGAGATTTGAGACATTATCATAATGCTTTGATGATTTCTATTAAATGGACAGCTCCTGAAGTCAGTACATCATAATTTATGACGTGTATTTATTAGCAATTCTCCCACACAATTTGCTGAAAATAAAAGGATGGGCTATCTAGTGTAAGGTTGTATTGACTAAAGATGTATATGTGAATTATTTGTGGTTTTTTTGGTAAATTGTACACAAATTTTATCTTTTATTTATTATTATTTGTAAATAATTAGGTAATTAGATATTTGTTTAACAACACAATTTATTGGTATTGTATATTCTACTATCTTTATGTACTTAACCATAGTCTATAAAATTTGTTGCTTTCTATTTAGATATTTTCTGTGTAATTTAGTTTACCTTATTTACTACTTATTTACTACATTTATTTACATTTATATATACATTATTGCAGATTTTATTTTATTTTATTTACTACACAAATAAAGAATATCAGTCATATTAATTACAATACAAATGTTGCTTATGAAATATGAAATGAATTATTACAATGATGTCATGATGATGTAATCTAAGGAAGTGAACTTGTACTATAACTGTTTGTTGCTTATTGTAGTACTAGTAGTGGATGTTTCATATTTTATGCATAACTCTGTCACTTCTAAAGTTTATTCAAAAGATGTCTCTTTTATTTTTTGCTCTCCTTCCTTCTTTTTTTATCTCATTATCTGGTAAGTATATTATAAAGTCAACATCATATATTATATTTGTACATGTACTATTATTATAGGGAACTCTTGTACTGAAGGGTTTATGGACTATGAACTGTTACAACACAAAGCTGAACAGATATGTAATAGTGATACATGTACTGGATCTCTTAGCATGAATAGAATGTGGAATGAAGAATGGATACTAACATCCTACCCATTCTATTACTCTGGAAATATTACCGGTCTTTTAATTGGGGGAGTTTTGAGATTAAAAAAAAGCAAGTATCCAATTCTTTCATTGTGGGAGAAAGAGCAGAACAATGATGTTTATAACAAAGTATCACTCAGTGAAAGAAATTTAACATTTGATCCATATAATTTCAGTACATCTGGACTATTACATTTTCATCTATCAGAACCATTAGAATTTCACAAAAATTATGTAATAGGAATAAGACAATATCATGACAGTGAAACTGCTGTTCGACTAAACTATGTTGATAGTAATCAAACAATACATCGTCTTAATAATAACAAGAGAGATAGTACACAAGTTGATTTGAGTAATGACACTTCCATTCAACAAAAACAACTACTAATTTATCCAGAAACAGGTTAGCATAAGAATAAAAACTACTAAAATATTATCTTTTATTAGATTCACCTGAATGTGTTCATGACTTTCCAGATAAAGATTTTCTAATAGAAAATGCAAGAGATATTACTAAAGTGAAGCAATATTGGAATAATATCAAAAGATCTTTCAAATCCCTTCAAATTACCTGTAATGGTACTCTGACAAATATAGTTATTGGAGCTAAAAGAAATGATTCACAATATGATCTTCCCATAGTTCAAATAACTAGTCAGAACACTCTTAAACAACAAAGCTTTTATCTATCTTCACAAAATGCTTCATTCATTGACAACAATTTATTTGGATATAATTTGTCATCTTCTCCAATACAAGTAGAAGAAGGAGATTTTCTTACTATTTTTCAGCCACATAGATATAAAAGCAACCTTATATTATATCAACAAGAGTTCAATGGTCCAGTAAACTATGACTCCAACTATTCTATTATAGATAACAAATATGATTATCCACTTGTGTCTATTAGTGTAGGTAAGTAAACAATTGATTTAAAACAAATGTCTCAAATTTTTATTCCAGTTGGGAACTTTTCTACCTTTATCTCTGTTACAACTACTATATCAAACTTATGTCAGTTAACTATGACCAACTCACGAACAGCAACAGCTTTGTCCTCTTCAAGTATATTAACAGTGATATGTATACTTTACAATTATATATATTTTATTATCTAGATATTGTTATATCTACTACTGTTATAATTCCAAGTAGTAGTAATAATTTAGATAGTTCTATAACTGAGTTACTATTAACAGTTACTACATCATCTGTTAATATCCTCATATCATCCACACCTACAATAATGCTTCAAGAACAAGATAGTGGAGAGAATAATCCAGTAATAATAGTAATAGCAGCTGCTATAGCTTCTACATTACTGCTGTTATTAATTGTTGGTATAATTGTAACAAATTGTCTTATAGTTTATCATCAAAGACAAAAGAAGAGAAAGAGTAATTTAGCTATTAATGATGACAACCTTGGTTATTTCAAACAATCACACACACTAAACCAAACTAGTACTATTGTCAATGAAGTTCCTTGTGATGATATATCTAATCCAGTATATGAAGGTAATATCAATTATATCTATCTAGTAATAGTACATGTAATCACTATAATGACACATAGTAAAATATAAAATATATTCATATATTTATAGCTAATGATTATACCAAATCAGATAATGGTACATTAAAGACAGTACAACTAGTGTATGAAGTAACTAGCCACTACTCACAACCAGGAGAGGTCAGCACTACACTCAAGAAACTACAGACAGATGAACTAGTATATGAAGAATCATTCTATTCAAAGACAGGAGCTCCTAATAATGATATTAGTCTTAAAACTATACAAGGTGTACTTTATGAAGAAACTACTCCATTAAAATCAAAATCTAAAGAATGGAATGAACAGTTCTATGCAGAACCAGACACTCCAGTACCAATTGTGAGTGACTTACTTATAAAGGACTATATACATCAATACCATCCATTCATCTATTTGTCTAAAGGATAATCCATCTATTCATCCATTCCATTCATTTCATCCATTCCATTCATTTTATTCATTAATTTACAGCTGTCAATATTATTAGATTAATTGTTGACATTATTAGATTACTGTAACATAGTGTAGTGAGTTATTAGTTTCCACAAAACATGATGATCATGCCAATAATAACATAGTAACATTTTTATATCTTCTCATGATTAGATCATAACATTATATCTTTATATATAGGATATATCTAGTGAACCATCTATATATAGTGTATTACAAAGAGGTGAACTATATGTACCTACTGTGGTAAGTAGACTAGTGTGATCACATATGATATATCTAGTGAACCATCTATATATAATGTATTACAAAGAGGTGAACTATATGTACCTACTGTGGTAAGTAGACTAGTGTGATCACATGTGATATATCTAGTGAACCATCTATATATAATGTACCAGTATTACAAAAAGGTGAACTATGTGTACCTACTGTGGTAAGTAGAGTAGTGTGATCATATGTGATATATCTAGTGAACCATCTATATATAATGTATTACAAAGAGGTGAACTATATGTATCAACTGTGGTAAGTAGAGTAGTGTGATCACATGTGATATATCTACTGAACCATCTACATATAGTATAGTACAAAAAGGTGAACTATGTCTACCTACTGTGGTAAGTAGAGTAATGTGATCACATGTGATATATCTAGTGAACCATCAATATATAATGTATTACAAAAAGGTGAACTATGTCTACCTACTGTGGTAAGTAGACTAGTGTGATCACATGTGATATATCTAGTGAACCATCTATATATAATATATTACAAAGATGTGAACAATGTGTACTTACTGTGGTAAGTAGAGTAGTATAATCACATGTGATATATCTAGTGAACCATCTATATATAATGTATTACAAAGAGGTGAACTATGTCTACCTACTGTGGTAAGTAGAGTAGTGTGATGTTTGTCAATGTGCCAAATGTCTGTATACTAAAATGTCAACTTGTACTAAAGTGGAAATCAATTGTTATTTAGACTAATTAATATTATGACTGTTGATTATGTAACTACTGGCTGTTTAATGAATATATTTGAGATAGAGGAATGTATAATATAGTGATACTATATTTTGATATGCTATTTGTTGAATGAATGTAAGAAATAGAGGAGAATTTATGTAGACAGAGTCTAATAATAGATTACTGAATTCTTTATAATAGTAACCACTAGAAAAGATAAAAACAAATTCATTAGTCTTGAGTACATATTGTGGTAACTGGCTATACTATATAATTTTATATATTCCATGTTTTACTGATAGACTGTTAGACTTTGGTTAGGAGTAACAACAATTTGTCTTAGTTCATAGTTCACACATAGACATTGACATTTTAGGAGTTGAGATTATTGGAATGAACATTATAAGAGTTGACTACTGGTACTAATTCAAATTGAGGTCCTAGTAGAGTAGTGTGTTCACATAATATTATACTGTTAATAGTGTTGTTATTAGTAAATCAACTTAGAGAGTGTACTAACTGGTACTAATTCACACATTACATCATCCATACACTATACATGTGATCTTGTTTATTATAACTGATATTGACAATATTGATAATAATTGATATTTATGATCTGTATGTGATAATAGAAGTCCTTTATATACTCTTACTGTGTGTCTGTTTATAGCTTTATACTGCTATAAATGACTTTATTACTTTTGTCATTACATGTATCATTGGTATATTGTTTTGATAACATGTGAACATCATGTGACTATATAATGACATCATACATTATCAATCTGTTTGTATAGGCTGAACGAGAACAATTAGCTAACCACTATGAAATGCAAGAGACTATTTACTCCTCTCTTGTTGATGCTCAGGTATATCTTCAAATGACACACACACACACACATACAAATATCAGATTACATCCATTCGTTTAGAGTACACATGCACTAATGAGTACATCTCATGAGTTCTTTGCTGAAGAACCCATTTATTGGGAACCAGGATCTGATGCTTATAGTATATATCAACAACTATCTGATAAGAAATACCGGGAGATTATCCGCCAACAGATACAGTAAGAATATAATTGGTTGATTGTTTCATTTGATGATGAATATATTATCAGAGTCACTGGTCATCTTGGTTCTGGACAGTTTGGTACTGTCAATCAAGGGGTGTGGCTTTCTCCTAATGGTCCAGTAGATGTTGCTATTAAGACATTTAATAATAAAACCTCAGAGGAAGAGAAAGTCAAGTTCCTACAAGAGGCAGCCATTATGGGTCAATTTCATCATCCTAATATTGTCAAGTTATATGGAGTGGTCACTGTCGGAGAACCAGTGAGATACTGTCAAAAATTATATTTAATTAATATATCTTAATTAGGTAATGATAATTCTGGAGCTAGTATCTAATGGAGACTTAAGAGAGTATCTACAAAAATTCCAACCTTTGTAAGTTTAATACCAAATATATATCAATTTACTTTCAATATTATTACTTACAGACCAGGAGAGTTAGTTCACTCTACATTATCTACTCTTCTACTTAGTTTTTGTCGTGAGGTTGCCTCAGGTATGGAGTACCTGTCAAAGAAATGTTTTGTACACAGAGACCTGGCAGCTAGGAATATACTAGTGACTGAACAGGGTATTTGTAAGGTATGATATAGTTGTAAATATAACTAGAATGGATTTATTGTTTTGTGTACAGATTGCAGACTTTGGTATGTCCAGAGATTTACAAGATGAGAACTATTATATCTCACATGCTAAGAAAATTCCCATTAAATGGACAGCTCCTGAAGTCAGTACATTACTAATGTTATGTATCAGTTACATTGTAAATTGTATAACTACAGGCCTTACATTTCAAACGATACTCTACTGCTAGTGATGTGTGGAGTTATGGTGCTGTACTCTATGAGATATGGAGTCTAGGACACAAACCATTTGAGAATTATAGCAATCAAGAGGTAAAATATAAAGTATATAATGAGTAATGATGTGAGATTATTTTAGTATATGAGGTTAATAGATTCTGGTTATCGTCTTCCTCCTCCTCCTGGTTGTCCCAGACCTATCTATAAGATGATGATACAATGTTGGTAAGAGTGTCTGTATTGTACTACTACTACTTGATAATGTGTGTACATCAATGACAGGCATCCAGAGACTTCTAGTCGTCCTACATTTGTCAAGTTGGTATCAGATCTATCTCAAGCTGATGTTGAACTCCTCAGTAGTCCATTGTCTAACAAGGACAAGATCTGTAATTTAAAGAGTCCAGTACTTGGAGGTCCACTAGATACTGGACATAACCTCTATATAGATTTACAAAAAATGTATCAGTGTTGACATTCAAGGAATTACTATACATTCTTAAGACAAATGTCCATAATGTTGTCATAATTTGTCAGTTTTAGTTTTAATTACATTAACAATCTTTTAGTATCACTTCATATTCCACTGATAATAGTGTTAAGTTTCAAATATAAAATGTTGGCTTTTCTCTCCAGCTCTTTGTCGGATTCTCAGTCCAGTATACCACTAACCTCCTCTAATTTTGTTAATCACTTCATACACTATTGATATGTATGTATCAGTATAATAATGTTTGTTAATACATGACCTATATATTGTAGCACCTTGTCTACTTCAACAAAGAATGATATACTCTCCTCTCCTACTACTATAGCCTATTATCAAACACTCAATCTTCCAATATGTATGTACCATCTTGTATTGTTGATTGCTTGTTACATTGATTGTAATGATAGAGGTTTACATTCTAGAGTCTTGCCAACTTCAACAGAAAATGATGTACCTTTTCTCTCTTATGTCCAACTTGTTGTCTAACACTCAATCTTCCAATATGTCAACTGCTGGTAGTATTGACAATAAATTGTACTTAGACATGATCAACTAAATGAATTGTCCTCATTTTAACTGTGTTATAATAAATTACAATATAATTCATTGATTTTATGTGTACTCATATTAGATTAGGTAATATTAATTTGTGTTGTAATAAAAGGCTGGGTTTGGATAGTAGATCTTGTTTATTGGATTGTTTTCATTTTCTTGGCATGTGGATTTTTTAGTGTCTTTATGTTAGTATCTTTAATTAGTAATTAAAATAAATAACTTCACTAATTAATGAAGCCATAGAACAATATTTTCTAGTGATCACTCTCATAGTTAGTAATTACTAAAATATTTAATTAGAATTGTCTACGTTGTATGTAGGTATGTTGACGTCACATGGAATATTTGTCTACAGAGATCATCAGTATTAAAACCAGTGGTCATATCTGAAGTTATGGGCTGTATTATAGTCAACATACAAACTACTGGTGTCAAACTCACATACTTCAGTAGCTGATAACACTATCCTCTGGAGTCATCGGTAATGCTAACAGTAACTACGATTATTGTCATTTAACTGTTTATTTGTTGAAACAATCATAAGAGGATGTATTAAGAGGAAGAGGTAGGGTGGATCTAGTGGAGACAATCAAGACCCTAACGTGTATAGAGTTAAATTACATTAAACAATCTCTTATATGAAGGTACTTTAATGATAGACAGTTTGTATAGACACTATACTCCTCCATATAAATAATGTATCTACTCTATATTCCTTTTATACAAGGATGAGATAACATATAACCACTTCATAGACCTGCTATCTTATCTCATTTGCTTTTGTTACATAACATTAAATACAAGTAAAGAAGAAAGACATCGATACCATTAGGGTTGTCTACTAATTTACATCAATCACTTTTCAACTACCACCTCGTGATTCTTTAAATTATGACCTAGTTGACAAGTCTTAACCATGACAGATCAATACATACATATATTAGGATAGCATATATTTTTTAATCTAGGCCTCAATATTAGCAATCTAGCTTGATGCTTTCTTTTGGATTTCTTTTGGATTTATTTTGTTTGGTAGTCCAATTACTAGTGATTTGGTATTAGTCTATCCTATAACTGGTGAGTTATATCATATATACTAAACTATTGTGATCTGTTATGTCATTAGATGGAGCTTGTGTTAGTAGTTCAATAAATGCTACAGTCATCAAGAAGAATGCTTTACTGATACATGATGTCAGATTGCCAACAGATAGAAGACAGTATATATATCCAGAGATGAGGTTCTCATGTAATGGTAGTGTTACAAAATGGATCTATGGAGCTGTAGATCAAAACAGATCTACAGGAGACTTACTCGAACTCCAAATATGGCGTCAAACTGGTCCTAATAGTTATAATAAACAAGGATCTAGTTTAGTTACTGCTAATATATCAATAGCCCCTAATGTCTATGAATATTATCCTGTGACACCACTGGAGTTCCAAGAAGGAGATATATTTAGTGTTCATAAACCTTTAGATTCATCTAGTAAACTATGGCTATATGAACAAATAGTGAGTAGACCACTTAATTTATGTATTAATTACAACGTAGATTCACCTGCTCCTTCTATAATTAATTCATCACTTAAAACAGTAAAAGCAAATGATTTTCCTTTAGTCACCATCATAATAAGTAAGTTTTCAATGGTATGTGCAATTTAATTTCCTTCACTGTATGTACTATGACATCAAGTGTAATATTTTCTACAAACATTGGCAGTACGTGAAGTACAATTAAAACCAGTGGTCAGCCTTTGACATTAAATGAAACATTATCTAACAAGATCAGGAGCATCAGTACTGTTATTACTTTGTCCTCCATAGCTCCTACATTGTTAAGCAACAATGAGTTAGTAACAATCATTATGTTACTTTCCTCTTCACCTTTCATTCCTGGAGAAGAAAGTTCAAAGATAATAAACTCAGTTCCAGCCATTGCTGGAGTTGTGGGCTGTGGTATAGTTTTACTAATAATTGTATTAATTAGTGTCATTTTGATATTTATTAAACGAAGAAGACAAAAAGGAAGAATGGATCTATCAGGAGGAAGAAATGAAATAGAATTTACAATGACAAATCAATTATATATGGATATCTATCAAGAGAAACCAGTTCAGAATACTGATTTTGCCTTGGGAAATCCCACATATACAGGTACAACTATAATGAATGGTAGTTTGTATAGATACTATGTTTATCTTTCTAATATATGTCTACTCTACACATATTTTCTATATAAGTAAAGATAATACTCATACTTCATAACAGTGCAGTCACATCTTTCTCCTTCTAGGATGTTACATAACATCAAATACTGATAAAGAAAAAAGCAATGATTTACAGTGATGTTGTTTATGACTATGCACCTGTCACATCTTCACCACCTCTTCATAATTTATTGGATTGTGATATAGAAAGAGAACCAAATTATGAACCAAGACAAGTCCTACAAGAGGCAGCCATTATGGGTCAGTTTCATCACCCTAATATTATCAAATTACACGGAGTGGTCACTGTCGGAGAACCAATTAGTTGATAAAAGAGAGTTAACTTTTATTATATTATAATAATACAGATAATGATAGTGTTAGAACTAATATCTGGTGGAGATTTGAGACAATATCATAATGTTTGATGATTTCTATTAAATGGACAGCTCCTGAAGTCAGTACATTACTAATGTTATGTATCAGTCATATTGTAAACTGTATAACTACAGGCCTTACATTTCAAACGATACTCCACTGCTAGTGATGTGTGGAGTTTTGGTGCAGTACTCTATGAGATATGGAGTCTAGGACACAAACCATTTGAGAGTTATAGCAATCAAGAGGTAAAATATAAAGTATATAATGAGTAATGATGTGAGATGATTTTAGTGTATGAGGTTAATAGATTCTGGTTATCGTCTTCCTCCTCCTCCTGGTTGTCCCAGACCTATCTATAAGATGATAATACAATGTTGGTAAGAGTATCTGTATTGTACTACTACTACTTGATAATGTGTGTACATCAATGACAGGCATCTAGAGATCCCTAGTCGTCCTACATTAATATTTGAGATTATCTTTTATTATATTCACCTGGATGTGTTCATGACCTTCCAGATAAAGATTTTCTAACATAAAATCCAAAAGATATTACTAAAGTGAAACAATATTGGGATAATGTAAAAAGATCTTTCCAAGCCCTCTTTTGAAAACATGTGAACATCATGTGACTATATAATGACATCATATAATATCAATCTGTTCTATATAGGCTGAACGAGAGCAATTAGCTAACCACTATGAAATGCAAGAGAGAATTTACTACACTCTTGTTGATGTTCAGGTATATTTCAAATGACACACATACACAGACACACAAACATCAGATTACATCCATTCTTTTAGAGTACACATCCATTATTGGGTACATCTCATAAGTTCTTTGCTGAAGAACCCATTTATTGGGAACCAGGATCTGATACTTATGGTATATATCAACAACTATCTGATAAGAAATACCGGGAGATTATCCGCTGACAGATACAGTAAGAATATAATTGGTTGATTGTTTCATTTGATGTTGTATATATTATCAGAGTTATTGGTCATCTTGCTTCTCGACAGTTTGTTACTGTTGATCAATGAATTATTTGTTTTTTTTGTAAATTACACAAATTTATTTTATCTTATATTCATTATTATTTGTAAATAATTAGATAATTAAGTAATTTTTAACAAACACAATTTATTGGTATTGTGTATTTTACAATTTTTATGTATTTAACCATAGTCTATAATACTTGTTGTTTTCTGTTTGTTTATATATATATACAAAATTGCAAATTTTATTTAATTTTATTTACTACACAAATAAAAAATATCAAGTCATATTAATTACAATACAAATGTTGCTTATGAAATATGGAATAATAATTATAATGATGTCATAATGATGTCATAATGATGTAATCTAGAGAAGTTATATAATAACTGTTTGTTATTTATTATAGTGAGTGGATGTTTTACATTTAATATATAACTTTGTCACTCCCTCAAGTTTAGTCAAAAGATGTATCTTTTATTATTTGCTCTCCTTCACTCTCTCTTTATCCCATTATCTGGTAAGTATATTATAAAGTCAATCTCATATATTATATTTGTACATGTACTATTACTATAGGGAACTCTTGTACTGAAGGGTTTATGGACTATGAACTGTTACAACACAAAGCTGAACAGATCTGTAATAATACTACTTGCAATGGCCCTCTTATCAAGAATAGAATGTGGAATGAAGAATGGATACTAACATCCTACCCATTCAATTGTTCTGGAAATATTACCAGTCTTTTGATTGGAGGAGTTTTGAAACTAACAAAAAGCAAGTATCCAATTCTTTCATTGTGGGAGAAAGACCAGAACAATGATGTTTATAACAAAGTGTCACTCAGTGAAAGAAATTTAACATTTGATCCATATAATTTCAGCACATCTGGACTGTTGCATTTTCATTTATCAGAACCATTGGAATTTCACAAAAATTATGTAATAGGAATAAGACAATATCGTGACAATGAAACTGCTGTTCGACTATACTATGTTGATAGTAATCAAACAATACATCGTCTTAATGATACCATGAAAGACAGTACACAAGTTGATTTGAATAATGACACTTCCATTCAACAAAAACAACTACTAATTTATCCAGAAACAGGTTAGCATAAGAATAAAAACTACAAATTATTATCTTTTATTAGATTCACCTGGATGTGTTCATGACTTTCCAGATAAAGATTTTCTAACACAAAATGCAAGAGATATTACTAAAGTGAAGCAATATTGGAATAATGTCAAAAGATCTTTCAAAGCCCTTCAAATTACCTGCAATGGTACTCTGACAAATATTTTTATTGGAGCTAAAAAAAATGATTCACAAGATGATCTTCCCATAGTTCAGATAACTAGTCAGAATACTCTTAAACAACAAAGCTTTTATCTATCTTCAGAAAATGCTTCATTCATTGACAACAATTTATTTGGATATAATTTGTCATCTTGTCCAATACAAGTAGAAGAAGGAGATTTTCTTACAATTTTTCAACCACAAAGAAATAAAAGCAACCTTATATTATATCAACAAGAGTTCAATGGTCCAGAAAACTATGACTCCAGCTATTCCATTATAACTACCAAAAATGATTATCCACTTGTGTCTATTAGTGTAGGTAAGTAAACAATTGATTTAAAACAAATGTCTCAAATTTTTATTCCAGTTGAGAACTTTTCTACCTTTATCTCTGTTACAACTACTATATCAAACTTATGTCAGCTAACTACGACCAACTCACTAACAGCTTTTTCCTATAGTTCTATAACTGAGTTACTATTGATAGTTACTACATCATCTGTTAATATCCTCATATCATCCACACCTACAGTAACACTTCAAGAACAAGATAGCAGAGAGAATAATCCAGTAATAATAATAATAATAGCAGCTGTTATAGTTCCTATATTACTACTGCTGTTATTAATTGTTTGTATAATTGTAACAAGTTGTCTCATAGTTTATCGTCAAAGACAAAAAAAGAGAAAGAGTAATTTAGCTGTTAATGATGACAACCTTGATTATTTCAAACAATCATACACGCTAAACCAAACTAGTACTATTGTCAATGAAGTTCCTTGTGATGATATATCTAATCCAGTATATGAAGGTAATATCAATTATATCTATCTAGTAATGGTACATGTAATCACTATAATGACACATAGTAAAATATAAAATATATTCATACATTTATAGCTAATGATTATACCAAATCAGATAATGGTACATTAAAGACAGTACAACTAGAGTATGAAGTAACTAGCCACTACTCACAACCAGGAGAGGTCAGCACTACACTCCAGAAACTACAGACAGATGAACTAGTATATGAAGAATCATTCTATTCAAAGGCAGGAGCTCCTAAAAATGATATTAGTCTTAAAACTATACAAGGTGTACTTTATGAAGAAACTACTCCATTAAAATCAAAGTCTAAAGAATGTAGTGAAAAGTTCTCTACAGAAGCAGACATTCCAATACAAACTGTGAGTGACTTACTTATAAAGGACTATATACATCAATACCATCCATCTATTTGTCTAAAGGATAATCCATCCATCCATCCATCCATCCATCCATCTATCCATCCATCCATTCATTCATCCATTCATTCATCTATTCATCCATCCATCCATCAATCCATCTATCCATTCATCCATCCATCCATTCATTCATTCATTTAGTCATTAATCTATGTAAATCTACAGCTGTCATTATTATTAGATTTATTGTTGACATTATTAGATTACTGTAGTATGTAACTTAATGTAGTGAGTTATTAGTTTCCATAAAACGTGATAATCATGCCAATAATAAAATAATAACAGTTTTATATCTTCTCATTATAGATCATAACATTATATCTTTATATATAGGATATATCTAGTGAACCATCTATATATAGTGTAGTACAAAAAGGTGAACTATGTGTACCTACTGTGGTAAGTAGAGTAATGTAATCACATGTGATATATCTAGTGAACCATCTATATATAATGTATTACAAAGAGGTGAACTATGTCTACCTACTGTGGTAAGTAGAGTAGTGTGATGTTTGTCAATGTGCCAAATGTCTGTATACTAAAATGTCAACAAGTAATAAAATGGAATAAATTGTTATTTAGACTAATTAATATTATGACTGTTGATTATGTAACTACTGGTTGTTTAATGAATATACTTGAGATAGAGGAATGTATAATATAGTGATACTATGTTTTGACATGATATTTGTTGAATGAATGCAAGAAATAGAAGAAGAATTTATGTAGACAGAGTCTAATAATAGGTTACTGAATTCTTTATAACAATAACCACTAGAAAAGATAAAAACAAATTCATTAGTCTTGAGTACATATTGTGGTAACTGGCTATACTATATAATTTTATATATTCCATGTTTTACTGATAGACTGTTAGACTTTGGTTAGAAGTAACAACAATTTGTCTTAGTTCATAGTTCACACATAGACATTGACATTTAAGGAGTTGAAATTATTGGAATGGACATTATAAGAGTTGACTACTGGTACTAATTCAAATTGAGGTCCTACTAGAGTAGTGTGTTCACATGATATTATACTGTTAATAGTGTTATACTGTTATTAGTAAATCAACTTAGAGAGTGTACTAACTGGTACTAATTCACACATTACATCTGTCATACACTATACATGTGATCTTGTTTATCATAACTGATATTGACAATATTGACAATATTGATATTTATGATCTGTATGTGATAATAGAAGTCCTTTATATACTCTTACTGTGTGTCTGTTTATAACTTTATACTGCTATAAATTACTTTATTACTTTTGTCATTACATGTATCATTGGTATATTGTTTTGATAACATGTGAACATCATGTGACTATATAATGACATTATACAACATCAATCTGTTCTATATAGGCTGAACAAGAGCAATTAGCTAGCCACTATGAAATGCAAGAGACTATTTACTACACTCTTGTTGATGTTCAGGTATATCTTTAAATCACACACACACACATAAAAATATCAGATAATATCCATTCTTTTAGAGTACATCTCCATTATTGGATACATCTCATGAGTTCTTTGCTGAAGAACCCATTTATTGGGAACCAGGATCTGATACTTATAGTATATATCAACAACTATCTGATAAGAAATACCGGGAGATTATCCGCCAACAGATACAGTAAGAATATAACTGGTTGATTGTGTCATTTGATGTTGTATATATTATCAGAGTCACTGGTCATCTTGGTTCAGGACAGTTTGGTACTGTCAATCAAGGGGTGTGGCTTTCTCCTAATGGTCCAGTAGATGTTGCTATTAAGACACTTAATGATAAAACTTCAGAGGAAGAGAAAGTTAAGTTCCTACAAGAGGCAGCCATTATGGGTCAATTTCATCATCCTAATATTGTCAAATTATATGGAGTGGTCACTGTTGGAGAACCAGTGAGATACTGTCAAAAATTATATTTAATTAATATATCTTAATTAGGTAATGATAATTCATGAGCTAGTATCTAATGGAGACTTGAGAGAGTATCTACAAAAATTCCAACCTTTGTAAGTTTAATACCAAATATATAATCTATTTAATTTCAATATAATTACTTACAGACCAGGAGAGTTAGTTCACTCTACATTATCTACTCTCCTACTTAGTTTTTGTTGTCAGATTGCCTCAGGTATGGAGTATCTGTCAAAGAAATGTTTTGTACACAGAGATCTGGCAGCTAGGAATATATCAGTGACTGAACAAGATATTTGTAAGGTATGATATAGTTGTAAATATAACTAGAATGGATTTATTGTTTTTGTGTACAGATTGCAGACTTTGGTATATCCAGAGATTTACAAGATGAGAACTTTTATATCTCACATGCTAAGAAAATTCCTATCAAATGGACAGCTCCTGAAGTCAGTACATTACTAATGTTATGTATCAGTTATATTGTAAACTGTATAACTACAGGCCTTACATTTCAAACGATACTCTACTGCTAGTGATGTGTGGAGTTTTGGTGCAGTACTCTATGAGATATGGAGTCTAGGACACAAACCATTTGAGAGTTATAGCAATCAAGAGGTAAAATATAAAGTATATAATGAGTAATGATGTGAGATTATTTTAGTATATGAGGTTAATAGATTCTGGTTATCGTCTTCCTCCTCCTCCTGGTTGTCCCAGACCTATCTATAAGATGATGATACAATGTTGGTAAGAGTGTCTGTATTGTACTACTACTACTTGATAATGTGTGTACATCAATGACAGGCATCCAGAGACTTCTAGTCGTCCTACATTTGTCAAGTTGGTATCAGATCTATCTCAAGTTGATGTTAAACTCCTCAATAGTTCATTGTCTAACAAGGACAAGATCTGTAATTTAAAGAGTCCAGTACTTGGAGGTCCACTAGATACTGGACATAACCTCTATATAGATTTACAAAAAATGTATCAGTGTTGACATTAAAAGAATTACTATTCACTCTTAAGACAGATGTCCATAATGTTGTCATAATATGTCCGTTGTAGTTTTAATTACATTAAAAATATTTTAGTATCACTTCATATTCCACTAATAATAGTGTTAAGTTTGTAATTCAATAAACAAAATATGATCAAATATAAAATGTTGGCTTTTCTCTCCAGCTCTTTGTCAGATTCTCAGTCCAGTATACCACTAACCTCCTCTAATTTTGTTAATCACTTCATACACTATTGATATGTATGTATCAGTATAATAATGTTTGTTAATACATGACCTATATATTGTAGCACCTTGTTAACTTCAACAAAGAATGATATACTCTCCTCTCCTACTACTATAGCCTATTATCCAACACTCAATCTTCCAATATGTATGTACCATCTTGTATTGTTCATTGCTTGTTACATTGATTGTAATGATAGAGCTTTACATTCTAGAGTCTTTCCAACTTCAACAGAAAATGATTTCCCTTTATCTCTTATGTCCAACTTGTTGTCTAACACTCAATCTTCCAATATGTCAACTGCTGGTAGTATTGATTTTCCTTTAGTCACCATCATAATAAGTAAGTTTTCAATTTAATTTAATTTTCTTCACTTTAGGTACAATGACATCAACTTTGTTTGTTGTTACTTTGTCCCCCACAACTATTACATTGTTAAACAACAATGAGTTAGTAACAACCATTATGTTGCTTTCCTCTTCACCTTCTGTTCCTGGAGAAGAAAGTTCAAATATTTTAAGTTCAGTCTCAGTACTGAAAGGTATAATTAGTCATTGCAGACAATTTGAAAATAATATTTTGTTATTACTATATAATACATTGGTTTTATATGTACTCACATTTAATTAACATTGTTTTATTAGACATAATATCTCCAACTCCTTCATTATCTGCTGAGACATATTCCACTAATGCACAATTACTACTGGCTGTGGTATTACCTGGTATCATTATAGTAATAATTATTCCATTAATTATTATAATACTGGTGTGTGTATGTCTACTGTTTACTAGATACAAGAAGACACTATCACTATATGATGATGTCATCACCACAACAGTTGATCTTGTCACTTCAACAAACCCTTCATCTCGCCAACACTACTGATTGTGATTATGTTAGTGATACTGGATTATATATGGAGATTAATGAGTCATATATGAATGTTCTACCACCAACTGTTAAAACTGAGGAAAATCCAGCCTATGGAAAGGGACTTAATGATGATTATGTTTAGTTATTTTATTTCTACAAATGTATTTTCTTACACATGATAAACTATAAAGGCTATGTAATATTAATTCTGTGAAATAAATAATAAAAAAGGCTGGGCTTGGGTAGTAGATCTAGATCTTATCACATGTTTATTGGACTGCTTACATTTTCTTAGTATGTGTAGCTTTTAGTAAAAGTAACTTTAATTATATATCTAATTAATGAAAACAATGAAATGGCTTCAACAATTAATGAAACTCTTAGAACAATGATGACACTGTCCTATTAGGAGTAAGGATAGGCTAGACCTAGTGGAGACAAATCAAGACCTAACACAGAATTAATTATCTTGGACAGTCTCTTGTATGAAGGTACTTTAATGATAGACAGTTTGTATAGATACCATACTCCTCCATATAAATAACATGTCTACTCTGCTTTTTGAGATGACATAGCCACTTCATAGCCCTGCTTATCTCAATTACCACCTTTAATTACAATCAATTGACAAGTCTTAACCAAGACAGATCAGTACATACATATATTAGGATAGCTCATATTTTTTAATCTAGGCCTCAATATTAGCAATCTAACTTTTCTATATAGCATAATGCTTTGTTTTGGATTTATTTTGTTATGTAGTGAAGGACTTTTTAAGAGAGTGGGTGTTACATGATATAGTACACAACACTGCACGTGATTTATAGAGAATGTACAAATGTTGATATTATAGACTAACTGTTGTGTATGATAGGACACAGTTATCATAACTGTCTAATTGTATTTCATACATTACATCATTCTTTGAAATTCTGTTAGTGTGTTAGTAGTGACTGATGAACAATGATGATGAAGCCTTTTCACTGGTTCTTGATTTTTCTTTTACAGTTCTTTACAAACCAGTCAAGTAAGTGAAATATTAACAGAGACTAGAATAATATATATATTTATATACAGACAGTATTGGGCTTCATTGTACAGAGAGGTTCATGGACTTTGATCTAATTAAATATAGAGCAGAGAGAATAGACATTCGTATACGTAGAATTAGTACTCATTTAAATAATGAAGTAAGAATCCTCACAGAGTACCAGTTCAACTGTTCATCAACAAATATTACCAGTGTTATTGTGGGAGGTGATCTTAGGAGGTCAACTAATAATCGTAATTCATTTCCTAGTGTTCAAATCTGGAGACCTCAAGAATCTGATCCTGACCAATATGATCTTGTTCTAGACAGTGAGAGAACTATATACTACTCAACTAATAATGTCAGTACTAATGGAGTGTTTGAATATCCTCTGGATCCACCCATATCAGTACAAAGTGGAGATATATTAGCTATATCACAACCTCCTCAAGAAGACAGTATCTTTAGAGTTTATTATGTACAAGATGTTGTTAATTTTGATAGTTATGAAGTCTCATTTAATTCAACAACTACTAATTTATCTAGTAGTCCAATTACTAGTGAATTGGTATTAGTCTATCCTATAACTGGTGAGTTATATCATATATACTAAACTATTGTGATCTGTTATGTCATTAGATGGAGCTTGTGTTAGTAGTTCAATAAATGCTACAGTCATCAAGAAGAATGCTTTATTGATACATAATGTTAGATTGCCAAGAGATAAAAGACAGTATATATATCCAGAGATGAAGTTTTCATGTAATGGTAGTGTTACAAAATGGATCTATGGAGCTATAGATCAAAACAGATCTACAGGAGACTTACCTGAACTCCAAATATGGCGTCAAACTGGTCCTAATAGTTACAATAAACAAGGATCTAGTTTAGTTACTGCTAATATATCAATAGCTCCTAATGTCTATGAGTATTATCCTGTGATACCACTGGAGTTCCAAGAAGGAGATATATTTGGTGTTCATATCCCACTAAATTCTTCTAGTCAACTATGGCTATATGAACAAAAAGTGAGTGGACCACTTAATTTAAGTATTAATTCCAACATAGATTCACCTGCTCCTACAAAATTAATTTAACCCTTAAAACAGAAGGAGCAAATGATTTTCCTTTAGTTACCATCATAATAAGTAAGTTTTCAATGGTATATGCAATTTAATTTTTTTTACTTTAGGTACTATGACATCAAGTGTAATATTTTCTACAAAAACCAGCAATACAAGTACAATTAAAACCAGTGGTCAGCCTTTGACAACAAGTGAAATGATGTACATCACTAAGGTCAGAGATATTCTCTCTTCATATGAAGTTATTGATATTCTGTCATCGTTTGTTACTCTCAGCCTACAACCTCAGTAATTACTTTGTCCTCCCTAGCTCCTACATTGACGAACAACAATGAGTTAGTGACAACCATTATGTTACTTTCCTCTTCAACTTTCATTCCTGGAGAAGAAAGTTCAAAAATAATAAACTCAGTTCCAGCCATTGCTGGAGTTGTGTGCTGTGTGATAGTTTTACTAGCAATTGTATTAATCAGTGTCATTTTGATATTTATTAAACGAAGAAGACAAAAAGGAAGAATGGATCTATCAGGAGGAAGAAATGAAATAGAATTTACAATGACAAATCAATTATATATGGATGTCTATCAAGAGAAACCAGTTCAGAATACTGATTTTGCCTTGGGAAATCCCACATATACAGGTACAACTATAATGAATGGTAGTTTGCATAGATACTATGTTTATCTTTTTAATATATGTTTACTCTACACATATTTTCTATATAAGTAAAGATAATACTCATACTTCATAGCACTGCAGTCACATCTTTCTCCTTCTAGGATGTTACATAACATCAAATAATGATAAAGAAAAAAGCAATGATTACAATGATGTTGTTTATGACTATGCACCTGTCACATCTTCACCACCTCCTTATGATTCATTGGATTATGATATAGCAAGAGAACCAAATTATGAGCCAAGACAAGTCAGTATATGTATATATTAACATATTTTACAACTTATATTGTAGGGCTCAAATTCTATTTTGAATGTTGTTCCAAATACTCTCTATGCTAGTTTCAATCAGGTATTGTATAGTAAATAGTACATTTTATTCAATTCCTTTTTAGAATGTTGTTCCAAAACTAACATCATCTGTTTATAATAACAATGAACATGATGACACTTTACAACAGAGTCTATGTGTACCTACTCCAGTAAGTATTGCTATATAAGTAAGACTAGTGTTTACTCTTCACTATTGTACAGAATGAAAGAAGTCAAATTACAGACAATGGACATGATAATATTGATTGTGTTTATGACAAATTACGAGATATACAAGTACTATCAATTAAAATGATATTGTTATTATTGAGATTATTATAGAAGTCAAATTCTCTACCACAAACTACCAGTCCTGACTCAAAGTTTGAAATAGAACAACATTACTGGGAACCTGAAACAGATATTAATAATATTTATCAACAGCTGTCATCTAAAAAGTATCGAGAGATTTTACGTCAACAAATTGAGTGAGTTAGTAACGACAGTATTGTTTCAAATGAGAGCTTACTTTTTATAGAATTACTGGTGAATTAGGATCTGGACAATTTGGTACTGTTGCTAAAGGAAAATGGCAATCTAAGGATGTTGCAATTAAATCTTTGAAAGATGATGCTTCAGGGGAAGACAAAGTCAAGTTCCTACAAGAGGCAGCCATTATGGGTCAGTTTCATCATCCTAATATTGTCAAGTTACATGGAGTGGTCACTGTTGGAGAACCAGTGAGTTGATAAAAGAGAGTTAACTTTTATTATATTATAATAATACAGATAATGATAGTGTTAGAACTAATATCTGGTGGAGATTTGAGACATTATCTTAATTCACTTTATCCAGAGTATGTCTTGTATAACATATTAGATGAAGTATCATTATCAACACTGTAGACCAGGAGAGACCATTCCTTCTCTTCTGCCAATAATTCTACTCAGTTTCTGTCGTCAGATTGCCTCAGGTATGGAGTACCTGTCAAAGAAATATTTTGTACACAGAGACCTGGCAGCTAGGAATATACTAGTAACTGAACAGGGTATTTGTAAGGTATGATATAGTTGTAAATATAACTAGAATGGATTTATTGTTTTGTGTACAGATTGCAGACTTTGGTATGTCCAGAGATTTACAAGATGAAAACTATTATATCTCACATGCTTTGATGATTCCTATTAAATGGACAGCTCCTGAAGTCAGTATATTACTAATGTTATATATCAGTTATATTGTAAACTGTATAACTACAGGCCTTACATTTCAAACGATACTCTACTGCTAGTGATGTGTGGAGTTTTGGTGCAGTACTCTATGAGATATGGAGTCTAGGACGTAAACCATTTGAGAGTTATAGCAATCAAGAGGTAAACACACATCTAAAACAGTAGATAATAAGTAACAAGGTCATTTATTGTTTTAGTGTTTGAGGTTAATAGATTCTGGTTATCGTCTTCCTCCTCCTCCTGGTTGTCCCAGACCTATCTATAAGATGATGATGCAATGTTGGTAAGAGTGTCTGTATTGTACTACTACTACTTGATAATGTGTGTACATCAATGACAGGCATCCAGAGACTTCTAGTCGTCCTACATTTGTCAAGTTGGTATCAGATCTATCTCAAGTTGATGTTGAACTCCTCAGTAGTCCATTATCTAATGAAGACAAGACCTGTAGTCCAGAAAGTCCAGTACTTGGAGGTCCACTAGATACTGGACATAATCTCTATATAGATTTACAGAAAATGTATTTGTAACTATGTTCTATATTTAAAATGTAGTAGCTAATCATATTTTGAGTTTTGTTCTTAAGTATAATAACTAGATGTGTCAATTTTAAAATGTAACTTACCAAAACTGAAAATCCTAATTCTACCTACCTCAAAAGTCTTTAAATAAAACATTACAAAAGAATCATTAAATAGTGAAAGTTCAATAACTGATATTAACTTAGTGTCAGCCTTTAGTTGTTATCATGATAGTTCTATTAACGTGATTATTATCATTTTACTGTTTATTTTGTAGGAAGAGACTAAAAAGAATAATTCTATATATCACGATGAATTGATGTAGTGGATCTTACAATGATAAAAAAGAAATCACATGATACTTCAGAATACAAAGACAATACCTTATATGCAGACACTAGTACAATAACAAGTAGTTACTATGTATATCCATATAAAATGTGTGAACTCTACTCCCATTGCTATGTAAGGACTGGATGACCTTGTATATTTTAGAGCTTTCTTATTGTACTAACATGTTTATTCTAATCTCTACTATCACATCTTTATTTCCAATTATATAGAATGTGACACTACTGACATGACTATTCTAGATACATCCGATTCGACCAGTTTGATGACACTAGTTAACTAATTCCTGTATTTTATCTACTATGTCATATTAAATTTTTAATCCACTAACATTCCTCTTTTTGACTCTTTATGTCTTCATTTTTAATTTTTCATGTTTTATTTTTTCTGTCAGTATAGATCATAAATGAATAAAAGGAAATCTCCTCACATATATATATATATATATGTGTGTGTGTGTGTGTGCGTGTGTGTGTGTGTGTGTGTATATGTATATGTATGTATGTATGTATGTATGTATGTATGTATGTATGTATGTATATATGTATATATATATGAGAAGATTTTCTTTTATTCATTTATGATCTATACTGACAGAAAAGTTAAAAAATTATAAACGAAATTCTTTTACATTCTCCTGAAGTCAGTACATACTAATGTTATGTATCAGTTATATTGTAAACTGTATAACTACAGGCCTTACATTTCAAACGATACTTCACTGCTAGTGATGTGTGGATTTTGGTGTAGTATTCTATGAGATATGGAGTCTAGGACACAAACGATAGAAACAAGTAATAATTTGCATTGTTAAATAACCATTAATAATTTTTAATAACTTAATTAGGTTAATTCTGAAAAATGGACTACATTTATCTGCAATATTGTTGCTGGCTGCTTTCTCTATTTTCCTATTCAATAGGTAAGAAACAAAACTGAAAAAGAAAATATTTATTAATGAACGCATTATTTGTATGTTCTCTTTTGTAATAGCTGAACCAGGTTGTACTGAGAGGTTCATGGACTTTGACCTGGTTAAATATAGAGCAGAGAGAATAGATATTAGTAGAATTGGAAATGAGTTAGATGACAAAACAAGAATCCTCACAGAGTACCAGTTCAACTGCTCAACGACAAATATTACCAGTGTTATTGTGGGAGGTGACCTTAGGAGGTCAACTAATAATCGTAATTCATATCCTAGTGTTCAAATCTGGAGACCTCAAGTATCTAATCCTAACCAATATTATCTTGTTCTAGACAGTGAGAGAACTATATATTACTCAACTAATAATGTCAGTACTAATGGAGTGTTTGAATATCCTCTGGATCCACCCATACCAGTACAAAGTGGAGATATATTAGCTATATCGCAACCATCTAAAGGGGACAGTATTTTTAGAGTTTATTACATACAAGGTGATATTAATTTTGATAGTTATGCAGTCTCATTTGGTTCAACAACTGCTGATTTATCTGGTAGTCCAATTAATGGTGATTTGGTATTAGTCTATCCTATAACTGGTGAGTTTTATCATATATACTAAACTATTGTGATCTGTTATGTCATTAGATGGAGCTTGTGTTAGTAGTTCAATAAATGCTACAGTCATCAAGAAGAATGCTCTACTGATACATGAAGTTAGAAAGCCAGGACAAAGAAGACAGTATATATATCCAGAGATGAAGTTCTCATGTAATGGTAGTGTTACAAAATGGATCTATGGAGCTAAAGCTGGAAATCAAAACAAACCAGACTTACCTGAACTCCAAATATGGCGTCAAACTGGTCCTAATAATTACAATAAACAAGGATCTAGTTTAGGTACTGTTAATATATTAATAGCTCCTAATGTCTACGAGTATTATCCTATGACACCACTGGAGTTCCAAGAGGGAGATATATTTGGTGTTCATATACCTCAAGATAGCAATAGTCAACTACGGTTATACCAACAAAGAGAGAGTGGACCACTTAATTTACATATTAATTCCAAAGTAGATTCACCTGCTCCTTCTACAATTAATTCAGTGCTCAAAACAGAAGGAGCAAATGATTTTCCTCTTGTCACAGTGATAATAAGTATGTTAATATGATGTGTAATACTATTTTCACTTCTTATATATATAGGTATTAGTACAAAGATAGTATTAACAACCATCTTTTCTACTATAGAGACAAATAGTATGGCTACAACAGGTGTGTGTTTATATTGTCCAATATAATTACTATTGTCACTTTGTATAATTAAATTAGAGCAAACTGATTCATTTATTGCTAACACTTACTTGTTTGAAACCATTAAAAAAACACCAATGGCTTCTCTCTCCAGCTCTTTATTGAACACACAGTCCAGTATACCATGGACCTCCTCTAATTTTATGTTAATCCCTTCATCTCCTGTTGATATGTATGTATCATTATTAATACTATTTATTAATACATAACCTTTACATTCTAGTGTCTTGCCAACTTCAACAAAGAATGATATACTCTCCTCTCCTACTTCCAACTTGTTGTCTAACACTCAATCTTCAAATATGTATGACTGTTCATTTTCATTGCTTGTTAATACGTACATTGTAATAATGTAGCCTTTATATTTTAGAGTCTTGCCAATTTCAAAAGAGAATGTTATACTCTCCTCTTCTATTTCCAGCTTGTCATTTAACACTCAGTTTTCTAATATGTATGTACCATCTAATACTGTTCATTGATTGTTAATACATAGATTGTAATGATCTAACCTTTACATTCTAGAGTCTTGCCAACTTCAAAAAAGAATGTTATACTGTCCTCTCCTATCTCCAACTTGTTGTCTAACACTCAATCTTCCACTATGTATGTACTATCTAATACTCCTTCTTATTACATTGATTGTAATGATGTAACCATTATATTCTAGAGTCTTGCCAACTTCAACAGAGAAAGAAGCTGCTGTCCCTCTTGTTTTTGTTATAGTTGGTGTTATATGTACAATGTTAATGATATTGATAGTGTTTTCAATTGTATTAATTGTGGTAGTAATAATTCAAAGAAGAAAAGGCAGAAAACAATCAGATCTGCATAACTTATCTAATCCTGTTTATGAAATAAACACTACTATTAATACTAACAGAGAATTGAACAATCCCATATATGAAAGTAATTTTAGATTCATACATGTTATACATGTAATATGTAAATGTTTCTCAATGCAGCTGATCCTAAAGTCAATATGCTGAAAACTAAGCTAATGATGTCAGACTCTAATTATGAGCAACCTATTTCATTGTACCATGTTATTTATGAATCAGACATCTTTTCTTCTAAAACAGACACATCTATACCCAATATGGACCAAAGAAGCTATGCAGCAGAAACTAATGTATGTTATGATAAGATAACAAATTTAACAATGATTACTGTACTGTTTTTAATGTTATATCTCTCTATTCATCCATTAGGATACTATCAATGGTCATCAGGATTATAAAAATTTAGGATGGGGGATACTAGTACCATCAGTTGTAAGTTCAATACCTTACGAGCACATTCTTAATTGTGTGTAATAATTTTAGCAATTTTAGTGACTACAAAAATTTGTATGTGTAATTTAATACGTCAAATTATGTTGAATTGAATAGAGCTTGTAAAATTGTTAAAATTAATACACACTAAATAAAACATCTTAAAATTACTAAATTTAATAGACACAAATAATGGCAGGCTTAAGGGAAATCATATATCTCAATTTGTATGAATTATTTTCAACTTTTATTAATTAGGATGCACGAAAGCAGTTGGAAAATGCTTACGAAGTTGAGGAGAACATCTACTCTACTTTAGTTAACTTTGATGTAAGTTAATGTATAGTTATATACAATTATTTCAAACTTTTTACTCCAGCTGAATACACATGCACAAAGGAGTACATCTCATGAGTTCTTTGCTGAAGAACCCATTTATTGGGAACCAGGATCTGATACTTATAGTATATATCAACAACTATCTGATAAGAAATACCGGGAGATTATCCGCCAACAGATACAGTAAGAATATAATTGGTTGATTGTTTCATTTGATGTTGTATATATTATCAGAGTCACTGGTCATCTTGGTTCTGGACAGTTTGGTACTGTCAACCAAGGGGTGTGGCTTTCTCCTAATGGTCCAGTAGATGTTGCTATTAAGACACTTAATGATAAAACCTCAGAGGAAGAGAAAGTTAAGTTCCTACAAGAGGCAGCCATTATGGGTCAATTTCATCATTCTAATATTGTCAAGTTATATGGAGTAGTCACTGTTGGAGAACCAGTGAGATACTGTCAATAACTATATTTAATTAATATATCTTAATTAGATAATAATTATTCTAGAGCTAATATCTAATGGAGACTTGAGAGAGTATCTACAAAAATTCCAACCTTTGTAAGTTTAATACCAAATATATAATCTATTTAATTTCAATGTTATTACTTACAGACCAGGAGAGTTAGTTCACTCTAAACTACCTACTCTCCTACTCAGTTTTTGTCATCAGATTGCCTCAGGTATGGAGTACTTGTCAAAGAAATGTTTTGTACACAGAGACCTGGCAGCTAGGAATATACTAGTGACTAAACAGGGTATTTGTAAGGTATGATATAGTTGTAAATATAACTAGAATGGATTTATTGTTTTGTGTACAGATTGCAGACTTTGGTATGTCCAGAGATTTACAAGATGAGAACTATTATATCTCACATGCTTTGATGATTCCCATTAAATGGACAGCTCCTGAAGTCAGTACATTACTAATGTTATGTATCAGTTATATTGTAAACTATATAACTACAGGCCTTACATTTCAAACGATACTCTACTGCTAGTGATGTGTGGAGTTTTGGTGCAGTACTCTATGAGATATGGAGTCTAGGACACAAACCATTTGAGAATTATAGCAATCAAGAGGTAAAATATAAAGTATATAATGAGTAATGACGTGAGATGATTTTAGTGTATGAGGTTAATAGATTCTGGTTATCGTCTTCCTCCTCCTCCTGGTTGTCCCAGACCTATCTATAAGATGATGATACAATGTTGGTAAGAGTATCTGTATTGTACTAGTACTACTTGATAATGTGTGTACATCAATGACAGGCATCCAGAGACTTCTAGTCGTCCTACATTTGTCAAGTTGGTATCAGATCTATCTCAAGCTGATGTTGAACTCCTCAGTAGTCCATTATCTAATGAAGACAAGACCTGTAGTCCAGAGAGTCCAGTACTTGGAGGTTCACTAGATACTGGACATAACCTCTATATAGATTTACAGAAAATGTATACGTGATTGCACTCTGATTTGTGTGTTATTTAAGATGTTCATGTTTATATAACTGAATGTTATTTAATATTAATGATGGATCATAATTATTTTTACTTTGTTATGAAGCAGTGTTATTTTCTTACATCATAATTTATGACGTATTTATTAGCAATTCTCCCACGCAATTTGCTGAAAATAAAAGGATGGGCTATCTAGTGTAAGGTTGTATCGACTAAAGATGTTCTCGTTAACTGTTTATTGGAGTTTTTTCAGTATCTTAATATGTGGAGGTTTCATTGAGAGTAAGTTTAGAATCAGCTCATATTTCGTACTATATATAATTCATTTGTGTTAAAGTTAAGTTAGCTAGAAATTTATCATGATCATATAAATTAAGACTAAAATGACAAATAGTAAATCCTGTTGTACTATTTGTATTATTTCTTTAGTAGTAACAGAAGCTATTACAACACAACATTGTACTGAGAGGTTTATGGAGTTAGGACTACTCACCTTTAGAGCTGGACGGATAGATATTAATGGAATTGGAAATCATTTAAATGACAAAATCAGACTCCTCACAGAATATCAGTTTAACTGTTCATCAACAACTATTACCAGTGTTATTGTGGGAGGTGATCTTAGGAGGGCAAATGGTATGCGCCAGTTATTTCCTAGTGTTCAAATCTGGAGACCTCAAGAATCTGATCCTAACCAATATGATCTTGTTCCAGACAGGGAGAGAACTATATACTACTCAACTAATAATGTCAGTACTAATGGAGTGTTTGAATATCCTCTGGATCCACCCATACCAGTACAAAGTGGAGATATATTAGCTATATCACAACCTCCTCAAGGGGGCAGTATTTTTAGAGTTTATTACATACAAAATGTTGTTAGTTTTGATAGTCATCAAATCAACTTTGGTTCAACAACTGCTGATTTATCTAGTAATCTAATTACTAGTGATTTGGTATTAGTCTATCCTATAACTGGTGAGTTATATCATATATACTAAACTATTGTGATCTATTATGTCATTAGATGGAGCTTGTGTTAGTAGTTCAATAAATGCTACAGTCATCAAGGAGAATGCTCTACTGATACATGAAGTTAGAAAGCCAGGACAAAGAAGACAGTATATATATCCAGAGATGAAGTTCTCATGTAATGGTAGTGTTACAAAATGGATCTATGGAGCTGTAGATCAAAACAAAGCTACAGAAGACCTACCTGAACTCCAAATATGGCGTCAAACTGGTTCTAATAGTTACAATAAACAAGGATCTAGTTTAGTTACTGTTAATTCAACAGGTAACCTAAATGTACATGAGTATTATCCTGCAACTCCACTGGAATTTCAAGAGGGAGATATATTTGGTGTTCATGTACCTCGAGATGAAGACAGTAAACTATTTCTATATGAACAAGAAAATAGTGGACCACTTAATTTACGTATTGATAATGTAGATTCACCTGCTCCTTCAACAATTGGTGAAGAACTTAGACCAGAAGGAGCAAATGATTTTCCACTTGTTACATTAGAAATCAGTAAGTTCTTATATCACATCTCATAGTAATTACAGTTACACATAAAGGTATAGACATACCTACTGTTACATTATCATTTTCTTCATTCTTGTCAACTTCAACTGCAGCCATTACTACTATTGTATCAACTTCAGGTTAGTCTATTATATATTGTGAATACATGGAGTCTTATATCTGTTACAGTTAATGGAAATAATCTCATATCTACTAATACTCTCTCCACTTCATCTCCAGTAACTCTCACTTCAATTTCATCTCAGTCAGTATCAATATCTCCAGTTATATCTATACCTCCTGCAATAAATACCACACCAAGATTGGATCCATCAGGAAACAATCGAGCTCATTTAATTGGTGCTATTGTTGCTGTACTAGTACTACTTATAACAATTATCGTATGTACTGTAATTGTTATAGCCATTATATTGGTAAGGAAGAGAAAGATAGTGGATAAGTATGACGTCTCAAAATTAGACAATGGACACACACTTAATAATCCATTATATGGAGGTAAGAACTGTTTTCTCTGTTAAAATTATATTCCACTGTATTAATATAATTTTGTACTGACATGTATGAGAGAGATAGGATATACAATAATGTCATGGATATCATGACCATTGCTTTAAACCTCCTACCCCCTCAACTACAAACTGTACACATTTAGTTTACCAAAACTGTACTTTATTTTGTAAAGTGAACAACTTTAAGTGGCCAAACTCAATATATATAAGGTATCATTAGTTGGTCAAATGGCAACATTAGTTGCTCAAGACTACTCAAATGATCACTACATAGAAATAAACAGTGTCATGCTATATATGTAAAAATCCTTCTTGTGTAATTAATCTATTGAAATATAAGTACTGGATTAGAGAGAATGTCAAACTCCTATATTCTTTACATCTAAATTACGATATCTCTTTGTAGATAGTCAACAGAAGGTGGTACCTCTTCTTCAACCTAATAACATTGAACATAGTGTTCTGTCCGCTACACATTATGAAACAGAGTACTCCTTCTATACTGAAGCTGGTATGCCAAAACCAACTAATGATTTATCACCATACTCAGGTGACTATGTAAGTTGATCACACATCAAAACAGTCATGATCTCATAACTCCCATGTCCATAGTAGGTATATGTAACTATATGTGTTAATTATCATGTAATGACATAATGACATTATGGTCATGTTCAATAAACCACAGTGCCATCAATATAGTCATGATCTTGGCATCCATTCCTTGTATGTGTATTATACAACTTCCTTCCTTTGTAGTTGGAGCCAACACCACCAGCTGCTCAATATAACCATTTAGAATGGGGTATTATAGTACCAACTATGGTTAGTAATAACAATACATAGTAAATGAATTAGATTATATATAATTATATATATTATTATATGTGACTTGTATTTACTAATATCAGTACTGTTGTTATATATTGTGTGTATTATTATAAAAATTTATATTGTGATTGTATTATTAGAGTCCATTACTAAAGTAAGTATATTACTTGATAATAGACTGATCAATTTACTACATACTGGAATAATTGTAGTACATAGTGGAGTAATTGTAGTACATAGTGGAGTAATTGTAGTATGTAATGGAGTAACTTTGTATAGTTTCTATAATTTTCTATAATTCCTGTGTCAATATTGAACAGGCTCAAAGAAACATGTTAAATGATTACATCAATCAATCATCTTTAGTCGGAGACAATATCTATTCTACACTAATGCGAGTAAGACAATAATTTATAATCTATTTGTTTCAAACTATTTGTTTACATTATTTCTTTTATACATAGAGTGGAGACCATTACCAAGTTGTTGACGGTGATCATAACTCAGTTTTTTTCACTGAAGCTGAAATATATTGGACTCCTGGCTCAGATTGTACTAGTATCTATGAACAATTAGCTCAACAAAGATATCGAGAAATTATACGAGGACAAATCAGGTAAAATCAGATGTATTAACTAAGTCTCTAGTGTCACTTAATTATTGTGTTATTAGCATTGAAGGTCATTTGGGTTCTGGACAATTTGGTACTGTTGCTCAAGGAGTGTGGACTTCTCCAGATGGACCACTTAGTGTAGCCATTAAAACTTTAAAGGATGATGCTTCAGAGGAAGAGAAGGTTAAGTTCTTACAAGAGGCAGCCATTATGGGTCAATTTCATCATCCTAATATTGTCAAGTTATATGGAGTGGTCACTATGGGTGAACCTGTGAGTTTATGAAACAAAGATTGTTAATATTTTAGTTATTATTGGTAGGTTATGATAGTACTGGAATTAATGAAGCATGGCGATATGAAACATTATTTGGAGACTTTCATACCTTCGTATGTCAAATAATGAAAGTGCTTTATATTTCATTATAATTACATCTACTACCTACAGACCAGGAGAGTTAGTTCCCTCTACACTACCTACTCTCCTAATTAGTTTCTGTCGTCAGATTGCCTCAGGTATGGAGTACCTGTCAAAGAAATGTTTTGTACACAGAGACCTGGCAGCTAGGAATATACTAGTGACTGAAGATCATACTTGCAAGGTAATATTTAACATTGGTGACAATCATTGTTTCTATCTCAATATCAGATTTCTGATTTTGGATTATCAAGAGATCTTCAAGATGAAAATTATTACATCTCTAAAGGAGGTCAAGTCCCTGTTAAATGGACTGCCCCAGAGGTACAAGCTCTTCAGTTGACAACTGTACTGACATCACCTTCCCTTCATGTAGGCATTACTTTATAAGAAATATTCCTCAGCGAGTGATGTGTGGAGTTTTGGGGTCCTCATGTTTGAAATATGGAGTCTGGGACGTAAACCATTTTCAGGTATCACTAATCAACAAGTAAGTTTTAATGATCTCATTTCTTTTACATTTTAATAATGGGTTGTTTGTAGACATTTAGAAAAATTGGAGATGGTTATCGTCTTCCACCTCCTCCTGGATGCCCCAAATCAATCTATGAAATGATGATACAATGCTGGTAAGACTCTTTATATTGAAAACACTACAATGATCTATACTTTTAGGCATCCAGAAACTTCCTCTCGTCCTACATTTGCCAATTTAGTCTCTCGTCTCTCACAACCTGAATGGGCTATCATTCTGTGGACACGACGGGACAAAGAGACCCATCCTCAAGCTGCTATTTTGGGAGCACCACTTGAAGCAGGTCAGGGTCTTTATCTTGAACTGCAAAATGCTTACTACTCATATGAAGGAACCCTATAATATAAATACAATAAATTACTATATTTAGCTATCGAATCTACATTAATTGTGTTATAATGTTATTATATTAAGCTATCAAATCTTCATTAATTGTGTTATCATGTTACTATATTAAGCTATCAAATCTTCAATAACTATGTAATCATGTTACTATATTTAGCTATCAAATCTTCATTAATTGTGCTATCATGTTTTCCTTTTTATGTACAATTCAGCTCCAGAATTATTAATATATTTGCGCTAAATTATTCAATATTTTATCAATTTTATGCTCGATATTTTAAATCTGTTGTATTAATTACAACTATATCATAATGCCTCCTTTAATTAATAATATTAATTAATATATTGTTGAGTATGTGGTTTATTAAGTCCTAATAACTAGCTTTAAATACTCCGTATTTATTAAGAGTTTTTAGAAGTTGCTTGATTATTAATTAATGTCAGCCACGCCTCCTCTCAGTCTGCAGTCATCCATGGCTTAAATGTAACAGCAGTCATTATGTTAGAAGACAGAATAAAAGAGGTATCTTTATCCTTTTTCATCAATTCTTTATTAGTAGGTACTCTACTACTCAATTTAATAATGAAATCCTTACCATATCAAACATCAATCACTAAAAATAGCGTAACACACTTCAGACAACAATGATTTTTATGAACTTTTATATGTTCTGGAAGATAGTACCACAGCACTGTATTATGTACTTGATCATAATAATGATGCTGTTAATAGTTCACTGCTAAAATACTCTTAAATTCAAATACAGCGTCAAAGTATAACCAATCTCTCAACCATCATTTACACTAAAGTCAAGTTAGATGTGTTAACACCACGGCCATTTTTCAAGCTGATCATTCAACTATTGATGTCATTTTAAATGAACTATCATCTGTTGAGGTTGGTGACATATTTAATTTGTTTATTTCTATTATTAAGGATAAATATCATTTGAAGACTTATTCAAAAACACTCCATGCAGTATCTTTTTTTTACACCAATGTTTAAGGCACAAATAATACTTCATAATGATGGACTAACTACAATTCTGGTATAATTCCAACAATACAATTTAATACTGTAATATTCAAATAATTAGTATTAGTTTCTTAATACTATTCATTTCATTAACATAAGAAATGACAGGGACCTCCTCATCATCATGATTACAGAAAAAATCACAATGAAGGTATTTAATGTTATTGTAATTATATTAATAGATCTTAGCTCCTAATTGTCTCATGCTAGTAAAATTTTAAAAGTGAGTCACTAAAGTACTCTAATATTATTCATGACTCTTATAACACTTGTTATGCCAATACACTTATTACTCTCAAGTTTGCTCAGTCTTCCTTTTAACAGCTGATTTAATTCATTTCTTACAGCTGTTAGCAAATATCTGCATCTGCGACAAACTTTGGTGTAAATACCTTTTATGATAGTACAGTGATTATAGCACCATCAACGTAATCACAAAACAATGTACATCATTTGTGTATTCAATCTTTATAATATTGTTATAGTATGAGATACTAAGCCTGTAAATTGTGGTTACCATGGATGCATATATACTGCCATAGTATTATAATGCTATAGTCTAGTTGACAAATAAACTAACTGTGTTAATAATTATCATTTATGGAAAGAACCTTGATCAAAGTAGTTTTGTAGAAACAATGATTGAGAGAAATCAATCTATTGGCAATCTTCATCCAATAAGAGTTAGTTATATAAAAAAACTTTTCACTGGAGGACTTTTAAAAGATTGCCACAAGATCAAACACAACTACATCTCATTTGTAGACGTAATTAACTTTATTAGCTCGTGTTGTCTGTCATAATGTTTAACTTGATTAGTCGTGTCTGTTATAATGTTTAACTTGATTAGCTGTTGTCGTCTGTCATAACATTTAACTTGATTAGCTCATGTCTTTCATAATGTTTAGGATCCTAAGAGAATTAGATGATGGTCAATTTAGTGTAGTATCTCATGGAAATTGGAAGCAAATGGAACTCCTACAACTAGATATTGCTGTTAAATTCTCTAGACTTACACATCAGAAGAAAAGAGTCAAATTCCTTTGAGAAGCAGACATTATGGATCTTTTTGATTATCCTAACGTTATAATGGTGTGATCACTGTTGAAAACCAGTAAGACAATGTGACTTTATTGTCTTAATCTAGGTAATGAGTTCAGTCAACATTGAGACCTTTATAAGTTCTTATCATCCCTCGTGAATAAGTACATATACATTTCTCATTCTCTGAGTATCATATGACATACTTGTTCCTCTCATCTCATCAACATAATTACAACAAATTACTACTCAGTTTTTGTTTTCAGATTTCCTTAGGTACCTGTCCAAGAAAATGTTTCGTACACAGATTGATCTAGTAGCTGGAAATATCTTACCACCTAATAATCAATGATTGAGTCTGCAAAGTAAGAACATATCATACATTTATTTACACACAATACATGTGTGTATTGTGATTTGGAATGGTTGGGCATTGAACAAGTGATATTCATTGTATTATATCTAAAGAAGGTATAATTTGAGGGACACCTCCTGAAGTGAAGTGAGTACATCAGTATTAAAGTAACATACAGTTTTATGTATAACTAACTTATAGGTTTTGCATTACAAGATATATTCTATAACTAGTGGTGTCTGAAGTTATTAATATTTAAATTATGTAGTATGTTGTCATTATGTGGTGGACTCCGGTAAAAGGATGGATTCACCTCCTGGCTATATCTATATGCTGATGATTCAGTAACTTACTACTATTTAATGAAATAAGTTGTGTTACTATCTTCAAGGATTTCTATAGCAAATAATAAGCTCTTCTATATCAATATATTTAAATGTTTAAATCTTTCCTTATTTGATAAAACATTGTATTCACTGGTGATGACTACGTTCATGGGAAAGACCTTTACACCAGAGATATATCTGATGTCATGATCATCAACTATAATTTTTTGGAAAACACTGTGTTTTTTATTTTGAATATTTTTGTGTGATGTTTTTCCTGTGGTTTAATGGTTTTTCCATTGGGATTACTGCCCCCAACATAGCCACTCCTCCAGACATTGAGGTATAAGACCCAGAGGTCATTGACTTTATTGTATTTTAGCAAAGAATGAGGATGAACTGGAAATTCTATTGCTTGTCAATTCTCTTTGTCACAATAACTACTGCTTCTGCTTTGGATGTACAACGTGAGATAGTAACAAAGTGTGTGATTTAATGTGATGTTAATGTCTTTTCTTTTCGTATGCAGAATGTCTCACGTGTTGGCATAGGTTGTGCGAAGCTGGTTCGTACAACAATCCCCAGAGCCTATGTTCTTGTCCATGTATCAATTTTACTCTGTATTCTCCTTCAGCCAGTTGCATTAGTGAGATAGGAAGCTATAACTTCGCCGATAACAATTTGTGTTGCCCAGGAGCTGAACAGTTTATTAAAACTGTTATTGAGCCAAATATTGAACCTGTTGGTTTCACAAACACTAGTGGATGTTCCACTCTGTACAACCCTCCACCTGAAGAATTTGTTGAAAGTAACTACGAAGAGCTTCTTCTTGATAATCAATATGTGTTCTATGATGTCCAATTTACTTGCAGTGGTTGTATCAAGAATATTTCCATCTATCACAAATTCATCAACAATATGGATCGAGTACTGACAGTTCAATTATGGAAAGTCAATCGTAATATTTCTGATAATTCTTCTATTCTTTTGTTAAGTGAAAATCAATCAATTACTTTTACAATATCATCAATTTCATTTTCTGACTACTATCAGACTGTAGGTGAAGTAGAGCTATGCTTTGAACCTGGTGATATATTTGGAGTAACTGTTCCCAGCTCTTTTAATGGTATTGACATATTTGCTGAAAAGAATACTCCAAATAGTCAATTTTATGCTCGAGAACGTCCAAGTTGTGATTCTTTAAGAAAAGTTTATTATTTAAATCAAAATTTCATTGTCAAACGTCCGTTGATAGCTATTGGAGTCAGTGAAAGTGGTTTGTAAATTAATGATAATTAAAATTGTTATTATTATTTTTCTTTCTTTAGTCCAAGCAACATCCTCGACTGTTGACTTGCTAACTCCATCATCTTTCACATCTATAATACAGCCATCATCACTAAGTGAGACTTCTTTCCTTTCATCAACAGCTTCAGGGATGACAACAACTCCAGTGACGACAACAACCTTGCCTCCTGCCATTTCCTCTACCACTCAGTTATCCTCTACTTCTGCTCCACCTGTAATCATTTCCACATCCAGTGTACCAACATCACCAGATGGCAATACCAATCTCTTGATTTATTCAACTGCCGGAGGTGTTTTTATAGTTATATTTTTTTTGTTGATTCTACTCATTTTAATTCTTTTAATTTGTGTCATAATATCTAGAGGAAGTGGAAAAAAAGACATCCAGGGCTCTGTTGAATTACAAACAACTAACTCTTTTCATAGAGGTTAATAAATAAATCACCACTCATTCACTGATTTTCTACTTTTTCTTTTCTCTCATTATTAGTTAATGGAAGTCATGAATATATGAGTTCAAGTCTTTCTGCGTCTACAGAGCAGGGATTACACTCTCAAACCACACCTCCTCTTATTCCAAATCACACAAGAAAGGAAGTCGTTGATTCAGTAATGATTCGTGATTATGACTTACCACATGAACTAAGCTTTGCACCTTTCCGACAAAGTAGGGAAAATATTGGTACCTTAGAAAGTGAGAGACAATATACAACAATGATTAGCAGTGTTAGAACTAATACTCCATCTACTATATCTAATGCTTCAGAACATAGCCATTACAATCAGCCTCGTCCTATCCATCGCTATCAGAGTCCTGCTACTAACCAGTGTTATTATGATTCACCTCGTCGTGTCCATAGTCCAGCTATAAGCAACAATTCTGAGTACGATGATCCAGGTGTTCTGGACAGGGCAGTAAGTTAACTATTAGATATTATTTAGGATGTCATATTTGACTAGAAGAGAAGTTTTATGATTCTTTTCGATGTGCTGTTTAATACACACATCTTTAAACTAAACTCTCTCTCTCTCCCCATATATCTGCAGCCTCAAGTCAACCACAGATTAATGAACTATAACACAAAGGTAATTACAATCACTTCATCATATGAGCATCTGTTGTCATAATAAATGATCCATTACTAATGTGTGAATGTTGTTTTAACTTATATTGTCATTTATAGTGCAGTCTTGGAATTCCAATATGTTATGCTATGGTATCCTCTTTTGATTAGGAAATGCATGACAGTGGAAACTCCTTTGGAAGGGCAATGCATGATAAGATAAATTCACATACTTATGATACAATTGAGAACCCTTCTGGAGCAGTAATGCATGGACAAATAAATTCACATGCTTATCACACACTTGATAACCCTTCTGGAGCAGTAATGCATGGAAAAATAGGTTCACATGCTTATCACACACTTGAGAACCCCACTAATCCATCTGGACAGGTAATGCATGATTCATTTTGTAGTCACATGTTTTGTCATGTGACTTCCATGTTCACTTCATTCTCATGTAATTTTTTTAGTAAATATTCTTTGTATGTTTTTATTTCTTTGATAATATAATATCTTTTGTATCCTCTAGAGATTTAATAATAGCAATCGTCTATATCACCAACTGGAGAATCCTAATGAACAAACTGGTCAGGTAAGACATATCTTCCAAATTGTCAACAATTTAATCAATGGTTGTAAATTTCTTGGCTGTATTAAGCTTAAGTCATTGAAGACATACCCACATTTATTTCATATTTTCTGTTTGTAGGCTGAAAAAATGTACTTTCAATTAAATCCTAACTCACAACAGACAGCATGGACAAGTACCAGCCATTATTATCATGAACTAGAGAACCCAGGTTATCACGTTCCCACTAACGTAAGTGCAGCTGTTCAATATTGTAATCACAATAGATAGTATTGCAAATTTACTACTTTGATAAGAATAAATACCACCAATATAGATATCGTGCCAATCAGATAAGTATTGTTCACTTTGTGTGTGTGTGTGTGTGTGTGTGTGTACCCCTCATAGTAACCGTTTGGTGATCAACCGACCAGTCATTTGTCTGGTCAGTGTATACGTAGTCACACACTAGAGTAATGATAAAGGATATTGCAGTATAATATTAATAGAGATATGAAGATAAGCAGTGTGAATTTGTGATAGACCATTTGTCTCTTACTACAAAGTGTTGTGTATGTGTGTGTGTCCTAATATGAATTACATTCTATAGTATTGATAATTGATTATAGATCGAGTCATGATTTAAATATTGAATTTCAAATAAACATGACTTGAACTTGTATAATGTACTCATAAAGGAAATGATGTCATTTAGAATGATTAACATAATGATTTCAAATGAAATTGGGAGCAAATGAGAACAAAACTTTAATTTACTGAGTATCACAACAATAACACATTCTTTACTAAAGCTTTTATCAATCACTTCTTTTGTTCTTTCTTTTTCTAGAATGAAAGGATGAGTATGATTGGAATCCTACCACCAGTATGTTATAACATACGCTACCACACATCAAATAATACATACTATTTTACTAACGTATTTTATTGAAAATTATTGTTGATGTGTTTCCTTTATAGTAATCAAGTTTTGTAATGTAACAACAAATGCCATAAAAGTCATGTTGACCTAATACTGTAATGACAAGTATTGCCATTAGTCTGTTCTTTTTGGAGTTGTTGGTAGATAAGGTCATTCTTATATATACTCTTGACTATTAGTCATAGTGCTATAATAACTGACAACATTCCTATTGCAAAATGCATATTATTGTTATTGCTGACTATGAGTTTGCGGCAGTGTGTATTCTACTCCACGTGATCAATTATGAGGCTGTCATTGAAACTTAATACAAAATGGCTATCTTTTTGTAGAATCCTTCTGAACAAAATTTTTTTGTGAACCAACCACAATACGAAGAACCAGCTGCTGACACAGAACACATATATGAACAATTAAGCAAATTTAAATGTAGAGAGATCCCCTCTAACGATATCTTGTAAGTAGATTGTAACTACCTGAAACTATAACATACAATATTTTTTCTCAATTATAGATTTTCAGGACAAATTGGTGAAGGTCAATTTGGTACCGTGAAAAATGGATTTTGGGTTACTAGAGGAGGAAAGAAAGCTGTAGCCATAAAGGAACTAAAATCATCTGCAAATGAATCAGAACGAGCAAGGTTTCTAAGAGAAGGAGCACGTATGATGCAGTTTTTTCATCCTAATGTTGTAAAATTATATGGTGTTGTAACTATAAGAGATCCGGTAAGTATACACAATTATATATTGCAATTATACACAGTATATAAAATATAGGTCTCTTATAGGCCATAAAAGTTAGTGTATTACAGTAACAGTTACATACCCTTATGGATCTTACTAATGTTTTTCCACTCTAGCCTCTTCTAATAATAGAACTAATGAGAGAAGGTGACCTAAAGACATACTTGAAAAGCTGCAGGTGTGTGAGTGCGAGTGTACATGTGTCTTCTATAATTAATATTATAATATCCTCAATGAACTGGTTTTATTCTTGTCTTTAGGCCTCCTACTCCAAGAGATAACAATAAACAAACTAGACCAGTTCCTGCAGCCACGCTTCTACTAAAATTCTGTCGTGACATTGCAAATGGAATGAAACACTTAGCTAATAAAAAGTTTGTCCACAGAGATCTGGCAGCTAGAAATGTATTGTTAAATGAAAACTTGATATGCAAGGTGAGCTCTTAAATATTTACAAAAGAGTGCTGTCATGCTTGTCTCTCACTTTCAGATTGGTGACTTTGGCATGACACGTAATGCTGCTTATACTTACGATCTCAGCAAGCCTGAACAAATTCCATTACGCTGGACAGCTCCTGAGGTACTCAATTGAGATAATATTATACATACAAACCACATTCTACATCTAAACATACAATTAACAACATAATTTACATGCAAACACATAAAATAATACATCATGTTTACATGAAAACACTAATATGTATACAATTCTACAAGCAAGTATTTATGTAAAACACAAACCATGGCAATGCATTCTCTCTTTATTAGGCCATTAATGGTAGACAATATTCCGAAAAAAGTGATGTTTACAGTTATGGAATGGTCATGTTTGAAATATGGTCTTTGGGTCGTAAACCATTTCCAACTTTGAGTCAAAATCAAGAAATTATTGACTTCATTTGTCAAAAACGTCTAATACCTCCTCCACCAGGCTGCCCTAGAAACATTTATGATCTAATGGTCAAGTGCTGGTAAGTTATAGTACTATTGTCTTAGATTGTTAAATGAGAAAAAACTATTAATAAAAGTAACCACAGATACATAATTATCAAACAGTTATCCTTTTAATTTAATAGGAATCCTTCTCAAGGTGATCGCTTGTCATTTGATTCAATATGTCACTATTACTCTGATACCAGTGAAGAGTCATTATTGACATGGGAAAAAGAAGACAAAGATATATCTCAAAGAGCATCAGAGATTGGTGCTCCCATCAGTGAAGGCTATCGTTTATATACTGAATTACAGCATGAATACAGAGATGATACTAACTTCATATGATTTTAAAAAAATAATTTGTGAGGTCATACTTTATAGGAAGTTATATTAAATTTTTAATTCTAATATGTTTTATTCAAGTTTATTATTATTATGACTCCACCTCTTCTCAAAATGTAGTAAAATAGATTGTCTATTTTGCAGTGGAATGTTATTCTTTCAGTTTTGTTTTATTTTTGTAGTTATTCAAAATACACACATTGTTTGACTAGTAATTACCGTACCTTCGACTATCTCATATGATCTACAAATGTGTGAGCAATGAACCATGTGATTAGATACCTGCTGTTTACTCATCCTATACAACATCCTACATGTTTATTCTGTGAGAACGGATATCTTTCTCATAATACTATTCTGCACAAGTTAAGTGGCCTATCAAGTCAGCTGTGATTTGGTCTCTCTCTCTTTTGTTGTCTAGCAAGCTCTAGATTCAATATGAATAGAAATAAATTTGTATTCTTTTTTCTTTTCACATATATTCCTTTTGTGGTTTCTCAAGGTTAGTCAAATCAAGACATTATTTAATACTATATAATATTCAATATAACTACTATAAACTATTTGGTATTGAGTTTGTTTCTGATTTTAGAGTCTTGTACTAGCCCTTTTGAAACTCAACTCAATATCAGTAATGTCAGTTATATAACTAGAAGTGATCTTGGTGTTCAAGTGTTGTTGCCAGATATGCAGTTTAATTGTAATGGATCTATTACATATTTGGAGGGGCTAGTATTTCTGCCAGGTGATTCACATTACTTTGTGTTTCAAATCTGGTATCCGACAAGCAATAATACCTACAGTGTTAGAGCCTCTCAATATATCAGTCAAGGTCTTTTAGAGGAATTTGATTGTACATCTGACCCAAATATCAGAAGATTCAATATTACAGGAAAAAACCTTAATTATCAAGAAGGAGATATTGTAGGATATTTTTTACCACCAAAAACGCCATCATTTGACCCATTTTTACCTGTGTTCTCTACAAACAACAGTGGAGGAGGAAGACTTTACTATACAAGAACAAGAACAAGAAAAAGTGTTTGTTCTATGGCTTTATGCAGCCCTGGAGTGTTATTAATGGAGGACATTAAACACCAAATGATAGTGAATTACAGTGAGTGATGTTATTAGGTTATGTTCCTCATTCCAATTGTATTTTTCTCTCTAATATAGAAACCATGAACATATCACAGGTGTCACAAAATGTTAAAGATTGTGTAAACATAACAGAACTTACTCAATGTGGTGTATTAACAACCGTCACACACATATCATCGTCCACTATCCCATCTCTCACTTCCTCCATATCCTCCTCCGTCATAACTGTTATACCAATACCAACTATTCCATCAACAACAATGCCAATTGCAATCATTATTGGTGTGCCTGTGGGACTTATCTTAGTACTAACAATATTAGTTGCTATACTAATTATTGTTTTATTGTGTGCTAAATTTGGAATTGTGTCACGAAGAAAAAAGAAAGGTAGTGCTCACACAGTTAAAATAAATTAGCTATTAGCTTGTTATAATCAATATATGATCACTTATATGTATGCCTACAAGAAACATTTGAAGTATTAACGGAGTATACTGTTTTCATTACTAATTACTATGGAATTGACAGTAAGCGTCCTTTAGCTAACGATTTCTCTAAAGGACATGTGTCTGACTGCCTTATCATAATTTATAATTAACTACGCTACTGTCAATTATGTGCTAATCAGTATATTAGTGATAAATGTTTACTATTTATCAGTAATTTGTCATGAATGACTGTGGATTAGTTAAATCAATCAATCTATTTTCTCAGTGTGATAATGATCTAAATACTTGGTCATTAATGCTATTATATGTGACCTGATTTGTAATAAGTACTAACAATATTAGTTGCTATACTAATATTGATATGTGAAAAGGGAGCACTGTTAAAACCTCGATAAAAAGTTTTGTATACATACAGTTGGTATATATGTACAACTATTTATTATAACTGTATGTATACAAAAGGTGTTGTAGCAGTGGTCCCTTTTCACAAATCAGGTCACAAATGTTTTGACAGAGGTGATCCCTTATTTCAAATCAGATCAAATATACTAGTTCTTAATAACTTAATCTGATAATTTATTGTCTTTATTGTTTAGTTATTTCATCTCACTTAATTTCTGATAATGGAGTACAGTGTACAATGATATTACCTCACACAGACAGCACTGTTATCCAAAACTCCACTCCTCCAGTACCTCACCGTCAAGATACTTCGCTATTACTACCTTATGCAACCTCAAATATTTCTGAGCCTGTGTTAAATCAATGTTTGTCAAATCCTATCAATATTCCTATGGGTAATCGAAACAGGAATATGTCTGTACCTAACATTATTGAGCCGTATGCCTCATGGCTTGATGTTTCAGAGACAAATATTGACATGGATGTTCCCCATCAGAGAAGTTTTACAATCAGTGGAGCTATAAATCGTCCTTCTCCACAGTCGTCTCACAGTCTGCCTCCCTCATCTCTGCCAAAACATTCTGAAGATATATCAGGTTTACCTACAGTTGGAGAAGAAGAAGCTTTTCCATATACATATCCTTCTGATATGACACTTAATAAGACCACAACTGATCTTGTTCCAAACTCCTACACAGAACCTGTTGAGTCTCCACATAAAATTAGAAAGATATCTCAACCAGCTCGCTTTCCACATCATGAATCAATGTAACATAATATGTGTGTTGTGGTAATGTATGTTTAATGTTTTATGGATAGGCCATCTACTGGTAACAGACGAGAGAACTTTCAGTCATCTCAGTTCCTACATCATAATTCAAGGTTTAGTGAGAAATTACGATATGATTAACTTGAGAATTTTTTATTACAGAATGTCACCACATAATGTTTCTAAGCCATTACGGTACATTCTTAATATCATATTTGTATGTTACTTATATTTTAATAGAGTATCTTCTGCTAATGTTCGTAGATCATCTCAACCATCACATAATCAGCATCTTAGGTATGTCAAAAATCTACTCTTTTATATTTTACATTTTTGTATAGAGTCTCCTCAGCTAATGCTCGGAAGAGATCTCAGCCGTCATTGTTTAATCCAAGGTATTTGTGAAAATATTTAGAAAATATGAAGATTGATACTTTTTGTACAGACTACATGACAATCAACATGATATGCAAGGTCTTTCAATGTAAGATTCTCAATATATATGTAATACTTAATAACTTATTACTTCTCTTCCAGTCAACATCCTAGCTACACAGAACCCACACATGTTTTGAGGGAGAAACCTTTTTCCCTTAGCAATTGTGCTGTTCCATATTTAGAGCCAACATCAACTGTATCTCAAAATAATATTCACTTAAACACAGAGAGAACAGCCTCCTTTCCGTATTTAGGTTCATCTCCTACAATATCTCATAAGGCTCTCAATCGACAACAATCAAAGGAGAATGTACCATCTATTGCTTTACCATATATGGAACCCTCCCCTACAATATCTCATAAAACCTCTCAAAATCAATCATCTCATGAGAACGTAACAAAATCCAATTCTTTAGATATAGAAGTTTCACCATATATGGAACCCTCCCCTACAATATCTCGTAAAACCTCTCAAAATCAATCATCTCATGAGAATATAACAAAATCCAATTCTTTAGATATAGAAGTTTCACCATATATGGAACCCTCCCCTACAATATCTCGTAAAACCTCTCAAAATCAATCATCTCATGAGAATGTAACAAAATCCAATTCTTTAGATATAGATGTTTCACCATATACGAACCCCTCCCCTACATTTCTACCTAAAAATATAGCCAGTGTCACAAAATTGTTGTCTATTACTGATCCAACTTCAGAACCAATTACACTACCAACACCAAAACAACCTCTTCAAACTAAATTGTCTATGAACTCCACTGTATCTGATGCTTCTTCTACAAGTTTCATCTATGTATCACCTGAAGTAAATAGAGCTTTATTTTATTCTGACATTATGTATTAATTGTAATAGGAGTTGAGTCGTAGGAGGGAACCTCTTACGGGTCAGATTACACCAGTAGCTATTGTGGATACTATTGATGATCAATTCTTTGTACCAAATACTGTAAGATAATGTATCTAGTAGAGTAGATAGCTAAATATCTATATTTACTGAGCAATTAGGTATTGTATATTTACTGAAAGTATGAATAAAAAAAACAATTATTGCTTTATGTGTAGCAGTTAGTGGAATGCAACAATACTTGTTATATTGTTTACAGGCTGTTAGAGAATCTTTGAACGAATTTAGTGAATTTGTGATTTATTCAAAATTAGAACGAGTAAGTAAGATCTATTTATTATTATACATTAGTTACTGTGTATTTAAATTATAGTCAAGTGATCATGTGTGTTGTCAACAATCCAGTAAATATTGGTCTCCACCTACTTCTACAGAGGAGCTCTACGATACGTTAGCACATCACAAATACAGGGAGATACCTAGAGAAAAAATATTGTGAGTAATCTCTGGTTGCTAAGGAACACATATACAAACCACAATTATGCTCATTAATTACAATTATAAAGCATGATAAACTTGAATTAGCTGAGACATAACAACATACTCCCATAAATAAGACAAAGCAGACAATAAGTAGCAACAACATCTGATCCACAATAATCATAACCATGGATATTTGAATACACATTGTATCGTGTACTAATACTTACTGTCCAACTCTTTAGCGTCAATGAACCGCTTGGTTTTGGAAGTTACAAAGGTGTATGTAACTTTCAACAAGGACAGTTAGTAGTTACTGTGAAGATACTTGATTTGAATAGTCCAAAGGATGTGAAAGCTAAATTTCTTCAAGAGGCAGCTACAATGGGCCAATTTAATCATCCTAATGTTGTTCAACTACACGGAGTTGTCACTGTCAGTGAGCCAGTAAGTCTCCTAATTTCATTTTGTATAAGTTCTGCTCATTGTTTAGCTAATGATAGTCCAGGAAATACTGCATAAAGGAGATTTGAAGATGTATCTTAGAGAGCAGAAAAAGAAGTAAGAAATCAGTCATATTTTGAGTATTTAATCTCACACTTACAGCATCCAAATCGAGAGTACTAATCAAACACACCTGTCAACACAATTTGTATCATTCTGTCGTGATATTGCCAATGGCATGGGCTATTTAACCAAGAGGGGATTTGTACATAGGAATTTAGGAGCATGTAACATCTTTCTAAATGATAACATGAAATGCAAAGTAAAAAGGAATATAATGTTCTCTTAATAAATGTGATTGTTTCCTTGACCCTCTAGATAGGAAATTTTGGAATAGCAAGAAATCTGGCACAAGATGATTTTTATGAGTCACATGGTGGAAAAGTTCCCCTTAAATGGACAGCTCCCGAGGTAAGTATAACAAACAATTATTATTGATTGAATTCTTATACAAATTGGATAATAACAACTGTTATGTGTTTTTCATTACTTTAGGCTATTGACTTTGGAAAATATACAACTGCTAGTGATGTATGGAGTTATGGGATGGTACTCTATGAAATATGGAGTCTAGGACACAAACCATTTGATAAAATTCCAAACAAAACGGTAATAAAACATCAATAAAGTTATTAAATTTCATGGATTACCTTTGCTCAGATCATTGAATTGATTCGAAAAGGTTATTGTCAATCTCCACCTCCAGGCTGTCCTAGGATAATTTATCAACTGATGACAATGTGCTGGTAGGCTCTGGTTTTTGTTTTAAAGTGTATTCATAGTTTCTAAGACATTGAGTCATTTTATGGTACTGTGTATACACTCAATTAAGTCGTGCATGAACAATCAAGAAGAGACAATAAAATTGACACAAGTAGTCTCCATTTATTAGATTTCATTTGTAGGAGTGTGAAACCAGAAGATCGACCTGCTTTCTCTGATATTATATCTTACTTAAAGGTTTCCAATGATATCATTCTGCAGTGGAACTCAGAGGATTTGGCTGTATCAAAAATGGCATCTATACTGGGAGCTCCTTTGATTGAGGGAGAGAACCTTTACAAGAATCTTCAGTTGTCAAACAAAATAATCTGAAATTATTTCATACACAATGCAAATTTTACGAACAATGAAATGTTTTTAAGTACACTTTAGTTAGATTTCTCAAAACATGTAAACAAATATGGAAAATTTGAACTTGTGAAAGAGACAAATTAATTGTGGTTGTCATGACAACATTAAGGAATACTGCTTATAATGATTGAGTTAACACTTCAAGGAGTTCCTCAGACCTCTTCACAATCTAATTGGGACAACAATTTAGACTAAATGGTTTTGTGGTGTCTACTTCCTATCTATTTTATTGTGTTGTTCTAATTCTATTGTAATAATCAATTGAAATGCTTTGAACAATCAAATGAAACCCCAGGAAAGACACACATTGTGAGTGTGAACGTGCCATAATAGTGTGTATTAGTAGTAACCTCCACCCACTTCTAAACCAGTAGAGACATATTAGTAGACACACAGCACAGAATTTAGTTGCAGTTTAAGTAAAATTTGTAGCATATTTTTGTCCTAAAATGCAGTGGATTAGAACTCTCAAGAAATGTTTTGCTTATTCTATCACTCTTGGTCTCATAAGTAAGCAATGCTTGTATTTAAAATAGGTTGTTTTATTCATTTAATTATGTTTCTTTATAATATAGTGACTTGTTGTTTAGCAAGTGAGCCTACAATTACCGTTGGGCACTCTCCTTCAGCTACTTCCACTTCGGATTCTTCCCCTTCTCCAAGGGATGTCCTCACGTCAGACCTCCCAATTCCAGCCATTGTAGTAGCTGCATTATGTTTTGTACTGATCATATTAGCACTTGTGGTACTCATTTTACTTGTCAAAAAAACAAAGAGAAGAGTTATTGTTATCAGACGTCCAGACACTGAAAACCCTCAATATAACAATGGTATGAAACTAATTTTAAGTTCTTATTAAGGCTTCCAGTTATACTCTTACATAGAACACTCTCCACTATTTTGATTGTTTATTTTTCTTGTATCATTTCATCTTCCTTTCTCTCTTAATAGTTACTTTGTTAGATGAATCAGGTACTAGTCAACACAATGTCTTCAAACGCTTGTCATTGAGAATAATAAATCGATTTAGTATTTACAGTTCTCAAGGAGACAACAATACTTTAACAAGACAGGTGCTACCATCTCTAGCAATGGAGAACTCAATTCAAACTCTTACCTCTCCCTCTCCTTCAAAGGGACCTACTCCATTGATCAGTAACTACCTCAATATGCTAGACAATAACGAAGAATCTTTTCTATTTCATGGAAGAGACTATGAGACCACTACTCCAAGTAGCACTGATAGTAATGAAGTTACTATGGTTACTAAAGTACATCAACATAAAAGGGATGACCCAGAAATATATGATATTCCTGGGGGAGGTATTGACCTCAAACATCGAACATACTCTCAACTTTGTGTAAGTTACATGGCATAGCACAAACAATAATTCTGATGCTGTATATGTTGTTACAGATACCTGTCTACAGTGATTTCTTTGAGGAAGGTTTCTTTGTTCTTACTGAGGTTTGTATACACAGTATTTAGTTCTTAATCACTGTCTTGTTATTTTAATACAGGAAGATAGACAAACAAGAGGAAGTCTGTGCGATCATTTTGTGGTGAGTACACATTTATAAAAATATCAAGTTCTTATATTTGATGTACTACATGATATATCCATTAAAATTGAGTGTCTTTTCTTTATTATTAGCAACAGAACCATCAGTATAACAAACTAAATTTCTTTGAACAAAGCGATGAGTTTTGGCTCCCAGCATCAACAACATCAGGGCTCTATACCCAGCTGGCTATCAAGAAGTACAGAGAAATACAGAGAGATCAGATAAAGTAATTCCTAATACTTTATATGGATACAGCATACAAATTACTATATTATATTAGTAGTAATTATGACCTGATAAGACACCTCTTTAGTACATGACAGTGAACCTAAGGGGAATGCAAGCTTTCTTTGAGCTCTTGTGGTTGCCAAGGTTTCTCATATAAAGTTTACTTGTCTAATTAGTATAAGAGAAAGTGTGCCAAATATATCACACACACCCTGAACATAATTTGCTCAAATATGACAAAGAGTTGTAACAACTTAATTAAAGAACAATAAAAATGGTTAGTGATAAATGAGTCTACAAAGAGAGAGACCATAAAATAGCTATCACTTAATAAGGAATATTTTTAACATTTGCCTTGTGTTATGTATTACACAATAGCATCTTAGACATCTATTTTAGATGTTAGACATATAATTTTCCTTCTGATAGAATAAATAAAGCTCTTGGTTCTGGGAATTTTGCAGCTGTGTTTAAAGGAGAATGGTGTACTCATGAGAGGCTTTTAGATGTAGCAGTTAAATTACTCAGGAAAGGCTCAAATGAGTTAGATAGACTCAAGTTCTTACAAGAAGCAGCCATTATGGGACAGTTTTCCCATCCTAACATTGTCCGATTACATGGTGTTGTCACAATAAGTGAACCAGTAAGTGCAACAAGTGATACTCAATGCATTTCACATTCTTATCACGCAGACAATGATTGTGTTAGAACTCTTATGCAAAGGAGACCTGTTAACATATCTAAGACGACTTCATCCCACGTAAGTAAATTAACTCTAATTATAGCCTGTAATATTAACTTATGTAAACAGTAGTATCACTTCTAAATTTGGGAGTTGTGGTCAATTATATTAATTAATCATTATTATCCTAAATTTCCAATTCATTACTAAGGCATCATGTGGTAGTATACTATTGTTGTTATCTTATCGTCTTATTATCCTCAGACCAGAACCAAAAGAACAAGATCCACTCCAACGTCTGTTCCTCAAATTTGCTCGTGACATTGCCTCAGGTATGGAACACTTGGCAAACAAATCTTTCATTCATCGCGACCTTGCTGCAAGAAATATACTTTTAAATGATGATTTAACATGCAAAGTAAGCACCCACAATAAATTGATTTGTATATTGTATTTATTGCATTTCTAGATTGGTGACTTTGGTATGGCCAGAGATTTATTAGATGAAGATTACTATCAGTCTAGAGGAGGTAAAATTCCTGTAAAGTGGACAGCACCTGAGGTAATAAATACTATTAATTTGATCTTGTAATGCAAACTTACTTCTTTTTTTCTTTTTTAGGCTTTACTGTACAAGAAATATTCTATTGATAGCGATGTCTGGAGTTATGGTATTCTACTCTATGAGATTTGGAGTCTAGGAAAGAAACCATTTGCTGATATCACTAACAGTGAAGTAAGACATGTTGTGTACTTGTATATCTTAAAGCTAAATTAATAATTAAGTTACTATAACTCCTATAATAATGCGGTTCTGTCACTCTATAGATGATAAGTCTGGCTCAAAGTGGTCTCTGTCATTGTCCTCCTCCTGGTCTTCCCAAGGCTGTTTATGTTCTAATGGTAGACTGTTGGTAAGTTAATATTTTACATTATTTATATATAAAGAAACCGTGATTATTTTAATATTAGGAGTATAATACACTTATTCCATATTTAGAGCTCAATATACACTTATATATTTCCATATTAGGAATCCTCAACATTCTAAAAGACCCAAGTTCGATCAAATATGTAGATACTTTAGTCAGTCCGAGTCTGTTCTTCTCCATTGGTCAGATCGAGATCTTTCTATCTCTCCTCTCATTCATGTCCTGGGAGCTTCTTTGGATGAAGCTCAAGGTCTTTACAAAGACCTTCAACAGATATACATCCTTCAACAATCTGACGCTCTATTAGCAAAGAAAAGACGTATCATCACTGAAACTTGCAACAGAAGTAAAAGACTAAACAGTGATTCATCGATTCTCTCAGCACCTCAAACAACAGACTCTAGATCCTTTGTTGCCTCATCTACAGAACATCTTGATGAGCAGACAAACAGCAATGCTTCACTGCTTAGTCTGTCCATTGAACTTGAAGACACAACAAACATTGATACTAACTGAAATGTATTATTTTTTATTTTAATAACTTTTGTGTACTATTTTTTATGTTAAAAATAACATGTATAATATAGAGATAATTAATACACAAGACCCTACTAAAAATGGACACGATTAAAAATTAATTTTACAGATAATTTTTATAGTATAACATATCAAGTTTATTGTATTCTACAGCTACAAATAAAACTGCTCTAGGAGCAGACAATACAATGAAGACTTCTCTACAATAAATATATTATACACATCATCGTACAAGATAATGTTAGGTATTAGTACTCTTTGATCTTGCTCGTTGAAATTCTTCCAACATTGATTGTTGATAGACCCTTTGTAAGTCAATGTAAAGATCAGCGGCCTCTTCTAATGGAGCACCTAGAATATGGACCTTCTTTCCAACAGCTTTGTCAGCGTTGTTCCACATCAGCAAAATCTCATCTGATTTGTCCAAGTAGGTAATGATGTCAGCAAAAGATGGACGTAATGTATGTTCTGGATTCCTAAATATAATAAACTAATCATAACAACAGCTTTCTTTGGATTCATGATTACATCATACACAGTCTAAACCTTAAAACAGCCTAAAATCTATATATAGCAACAACGATGCATGTTACTATTAATAGTAACAACATAGCCCTGTATATAAATATTCAACTTTGTAAGTCAATGTTAATATGCTGTTATATATAGTGATGTCATCATATATGATGACATCACCTAAACCCTAAACCAAACCTAACATTATTAACTCTATGACACATAGTGATGTCATCATATATGATGACATCACCTAAACACTAAACCAAACCTAACATTATTAACTCTATGACACATAGTGATGTCATCATAGGACATGTTATTACATCATCAATTAAGTTACACCAAGAAGCACCCTGTTATATAACTTACCAACAATTGACCATCAGTTGATATATACTTCTTGAACAACCTGGAGGAGGAGGTTGACAGTGTTTACTGTTCACTAGAGCAATAACCTATAATGGGTGGGTGTGGTTAGTGATGTGAACTGATAAGGGATCAACTCACAATAGGATTGGACAGGTCATTGAATGGTTTGTTTCCTAGACTCCATATCTCATAGAGTACCATCCCATAACTCCACACATCACTAGCAGTTGTATACTTCTTAAAATTGAGAGCCTACAGTTATAATGAGTAATAAACACAGCTAGTGTCAGCCCGATATGTACATTTAATTACCTCAGGGGCTGTCCATTTTAATGGAATAATTCCACCTCTTGATTTGTAATAATTGTTCTCGTCTTCCATTAGATCTCTTGCCATTCCAAAGTCACCAATCTAATTTAAGAGAAATATATAATGAAGTCACCAGAGATATAACGGCCAATATTAGTATTGGCTAATGCATTTATTTATTTGAATAATGATTGTAGTGCTTTATAATAATGCTAATATTTGTATTGTCTATTAATGGAGTTACTTTGCAGGTTAATTGTGAAGAGAAGAGAATGTTACGGGCAGCCAAATCACGATGAACAAATGATTTACTGGCCAAATAGTTCATTCCAGCTGCAATATCTCGACAAAATCTCATTAAAAGATTAGGAAGACCTGATAATGAGGTTTTTATATTCATCTTATTTTGTCTAAAAAACATAAAGATAAAGTTATTTAGTGTCAATATAACAATTGATACCTTAAATATAATAAGTATTGATCAGTATATTCTATCCTAATACTTTACTCCATGTTGTGTTAAATATATCTTTAGTATGTAGCGTCTTATGTGAGTAATTAATCTCATAATGCTAATTTCATTACTGAGAGAGATAAAGTCACAGACCAAATATAGCTATGATAACTTATGTCTGAAATCAACAACCCACTTATTGATTCATTTAGGATTATAATACGTCTGTGGGTGGTCCACCTAATTGGTTAATGTTCCTTAGTCTTCTGTTTATAGTACGTAGGTGTCTTCTTGGCAGTACAACACACAGAGATAATGTGTTTATCAAAGAGGTAAAATTATTGGATAGAGAGTATTTATAACCAACAACATCGTTATCCATAGAGATAAATGTTACATTTATTTTACTTTGATCATTAATTGGCAAATAAAAACTACATTATGTTGTTACCAAGCAATAAATAGTAATAGCTGGTAGTGCTATGTGCTAGTGTTATACTTACTGCTGTTTTATACTTCTTAGGTATGTTCTGAGATCACCACGTGGCATGAACTCAAGTATTATCATTACCTATAAATAATAATAAAAAACAGTTGATCAAATTGATATCCAACTATTTATAATTTAAAAGTCACTGTTATTCCTTACTGGATCTCCAATGGTTACGACTCCATGTAGTTTAACGACATTCTCATGAGAGAATTGACCCATAATGGCAGCCTCTTGGAGTAATTTGAGTCGATCTTCTTCTGTTGCATCTGGTTTTAGCATTTTAATGGCTACTTCATGACGACCATCAGGTGACATCCATATGCCTTTACTGACATAACCGAATTGACCTTCTCCTATTGTTTTATTAATTCTATAATGAGAGAGAGAGAGAGAGAGAGAGAGAGAGAGAGAGAGAGATCAAACAGTCCTGTATCCTAATAGTACAATCAAGAATGTACCCACAAATCAAATATAAGTTGGAGTATTACAGCTGTTGACTGAGTCACCCACTATTAAGTCAATAATGTAATTGAAAAAACAAGCCAAACCTAACCTCATGGGAATTATATTAAGAGATACATACCTAGCATGCCTCTCAAGTGAAATGAGCTACTGTGTAAACTGATACAGTTGTGGAGGATGCAGACTAGAAGACTTGAAAAGGAGAAGGCGTGCAATACAATGCCTACTAACAGCAATTGGTTACAGTATGAGTTTTATTATAATACAAATGTTGCATGTGCTGGACATGTGTTGAGTATGTTCAGTACACATTATGTCTGTTTAGTATTGGTGTTATCAGCATGGTAATATATAATGTATTAGACTATTTAGGTATTGGGTGTTTCTTTAGCAATAACAACAGTGTTAACAGCCACTTTTCATAATGGAAACCATTCAACTATCCCTGTTGTCAGTGGTAGTATGTGTGTCTTAGTATTATACTAAATAGAGTTCTTGGGAAAAGTATGTTCCTATTGACTTACTCTATTTCTTCTCTAGGTATTTCTCGATATTTGTTTGAAGCCAGCTGGTCATACAGACCACTTTTTGTAGAAGCTGGAGCCCAGAATGTTGTCTTTTCAACGAAATACTTGAGTTTATCATAGCCTTGACCCTTTGAGAGAGAGAGAGAGAGAGAGAGAGAGAGAGAGAGAGAGAGAGAGAGAGAGAGAGAGAGAGAGAGAGAGAGAGAGAAGGGAGAGAGGGACATTCAATGTAATCAAATATTAACATCATCAACCAAACCACACACTATCTTTCTAATGTTAACAATAGTACTAACAATTTTGTATCAGACAAGACATAGTCTATAACAGTTTGTCATTTAACACAATCAACTAAGTGCTCAACACCAAAGGGACATTACAAAAATAGTTTTGCTAGTCATGATTTGATTCTTTAGAGATCAACTATGTTTTTCTTTTAACTAATGTATATACAATATTGTTTGTACACTAACCAAAGGCACTTCATAACGCCAACGTAATATTCGTTCCTCCTGTATAAAATTTAAAAAACATGATGAATATAAGAATAGAATGGGAACAGAGTTGATAGAATGAGAATGAGGATTATACATTATAGGAATGAAGATTATAGGGTACAAGAATGAGACTATAAAGTTACAACAGAAAGGGAATGAGGACTGGGGATTCAAATAATAGAATTAAAAGCTACACTATAAATTGAATTGGCAATCAAATGATTAAAGGAAGTTGGCAGTTGTCTTGTGATATAACAATTCTTCATGACTACTGAATTGGATAATAGTTGGTAACCTAATATGTGGTTGTGGTGGCAGCTGTGGTCACACTATCAAAATGATAGTCAGGATTGAATTCTCTAGTGAATTCTTCCATACACTAGTATATATTAGTATATAATTTGAGTTAAGTCATCAACCTATCATGTGACCTTTCTGTTATCATAGAAGACTGTTTGTGTCTAGTAATAGTAGCTATATTTCCTAATTGAGATTATGTAGTGATAGGGTTTAGTAGATGTTGGTTAAGAGGAAGAAATAAGAGAATTACCTCTGTAGGTACATAAGCATAAATAGATGGTGTGACACCTTTACTGTTTGTAGCAGCAGCTGGACCTTCATTCTTTTGAGTAGCAACTTTCTAAATATGAAAGAAAAAACATGTCCATTATCTGTATTTTCATCTATCCATCCATCCATTAGTCCATTCATCCATCCACCTGTCCACACATCTGTCCATTCATCCATCTGTGCTTCCATCAATTCATACCTTCTGTTGTTCTCTAAAAACTGTTAAATCATAATCTTCAGTTACCTCAGGGTCTTGTGTTGATGGAATATTAACAGATGTCTCTAACTCATCTACACTATCATAAATACATTGTACTCCAATAAACTGTCCACTATCTTCCATAGTGGGCGTGGAATAGTAAGGAGATTCAGGAGGAGGTAAGTCTTGAGGTGGAGGTGGATAGTTGTGATAACCCGAGTCTGATTCTTGTGATTTTACTGGTCTGGGAACAGAATATTCATTTTTGTTAGTGTCAATACTGCTCAATAGATGAGGTAGTGGTACAAATCCATCTTTAATTGGTGATGTACTGAGTTCACGAGTAGATGAAATGAATACGGTGTCAGTTGTGGAGGGTAGCTTTTGAGTATCCAGCTGTAGTGATTTTGTATGATTTTCTGTTGAATTTTGCATCTCAGTTTTGGAGTAACGACTATAACTGTCATGTTGAGGATGTGAGGAAGTGAGAGATGTTTCTTGCTGACTTGGAATGGCTGGTAGCTGTTGAGATGGGTCATTTTTGATAGAGATAGATGTCAGGAGTTCATCATCTCGTCGCTTAACTGACCCCATTGAAATAACACCTGGAGTTTAATAGAGAGGATAACATATTAGAACAACATTAAGTGAGATAATGATTATATATAAGGTCAATGTCCTATTAGTAATTACATTAATAAAGAATCCATTAATAAATAACTTAATTAGTATATATAGTATTGTTGCTAAAAGCCATATCTGGATATAATTAAACTATAAAGCGGGTATTATTATGTGGTCCATTTCTCATATAATAGTCTAATTGTTAATTCTATTGAACTATATAGTGTGTGGTTAAACCTAAACCATCTTTATACACATAGCACGAACAGATCAAAAGAATACAAGACATTTGAAGTTGGTATTTTTACTTTGTAGTACAACTTGTAGTGAAGGATGCTGTGAACAGGTGCTAATTAAATCTACTCACATCCTTTCTATAAACTATGTCTGGACACATTGATAGTCTGTGTATTGAGAAATAGACAAAACATTTGTTCATTGACTGAGAAAAGAAACTTAACACAAGAATATGTCTATTCTACCACAAAACAAGTAACAAAACTGTATATGTACTGAAGTGCTTATAATAACATGCTTATATAAAGATCTACTTGTCCATTCATCAACTCACTACTATAACAATCTAACTATCTCTATGTCATCTTCATTACTTACCATTATAATCAGGATTGTCAAATGCTTGAGCCACAGAGACCTCCACTACTGTTTTACGTCTCAACAGACAGCATAGACATATTGTTAAAATTAAAATAATTACTAACAGGAATAGAAATATGACCACTCCAAATGTTACTAGTACTTCTGTTGAGAGATTTTGGAATATACCATTATTTGGTGCAGCTGGAGTTGAGATTGGATTTATCATAGGTGTTGTGCTAAGTGTTATGGCTGACGAGGGTGTGAGGGAAGTGATAGTTGTGGACATGAAAGAAGAGGAAGAGAACATTGATAGTTGACTTGTTGTAGTTTCAGAAGTCATGCTGATTGTATTATCTGCTATTTCAGAAGTCATGCTGATTGTACTGTCTGCTATTTTAGAAGTCATGCTGATTGTACTGTCTGCTATATTAGAAGTCATACTAATTGTACTGTCTGTTATTGGTAGTATTGTTATACCTGTGGTACTAGATGATGATGGTAATATTGATGGAGTAACAGTTGATGATACTTTTGGTATTATGGAACATGTAGAAACTTGAGCTTCAGTGCAATAGTTACGATTATTCTCTTTTACAGCTGCCAGAATAGTGTTATACTGACGTAATAGAGTCTCACTAGCATCTCCTGCAACAGCCAAAAATAACAAAACATAATTTAATTATAATGAGTAATGAACTTACTAAATATCCAACCAATTAATGGATTTACTCCTTTTATGATCTTTGCATTACACAATAATAAGTCACAGTCTCGTTCTGTTACATTCTCCCAGTAATATATGTCTACATCTCCTGTATCTTCATATAATAAATGTAACTGGTTCATTATATCTGGTCTAATGTATACTCCAACTATATAACCAGCTCTTATAGGAAGAAATATATTATAGAAATTGTCAACAGTAACATTTATTCTACTATCATCTGAGTCATCTCCTCTGTATGAGTTTCCATAGACAATATGATAGACATTGTCTTTGGTAGAGTCTGGTTTAAACACTTGAAACTCAATGCTGTTATCAATGGTTGTGTTACCGGTGACATGAGCATACCATTGGTCAATGGTTCCATTACAAGGGAAGGTCCATGAAGGAATAAGTAGTTGTATACCACCAGTAAATGTATCACCAGTGAAAGTGGTTTCATTGTAAGAGGGAAGAGAACGACTACAGCTACTGGCATTAACTGTCAGAAGAAAAATATAGTTACCAAAATGATAGTTAGAAAATATAATATTGAAGACTTACCTCTATTTAATATCACAGTAGATACTAGCAGACAGAACGAACAAACTACACTTTTCAGTTTCATAACGATTATATTCTACAGCTCTAACAACTCAAGTAGATATGACTTGCAGTTTTTAACGAAGTCTTGCCCTCTCCCTATACATCTTAATGAGTTGGGCAGGGTAGTACGTCAAGTGTTAGCAACACCACAAGAATGTAAACAACTGCCCCGGGAGTCTGAAGTTGTGGGTGGGAGTTAAAAAGAGAAGCAAATAAAAGGACAAAGTGGATTACAAAGACTAATACAACAATGAGCTTGCTTATAATCCTAAGTCTTTACAATCTAATGATTTTTTGCTTTTCTCAAACAACAGCTGGTCCAGGTAAGAAAAATTGCTACAAATACATATTACTGGACTATGTTTTATTTCTTTAGTATGTTCCACTTTAATTGGTCAGCCATTAATAGACTATTCAAATACCTTAAACAATATCTGGAAACAAATCCTCTTTCCTGATATGGTTTTTCCCTGTCAAGGTAATGTAATAGGATGGCAATATCGAGAGAGACAAACTCAACAAGGGTTTTCATTTACACTGCAAGTATGGAGATTGCAAAATAATGTTGCTACATTAGTTGGACATACAGACATTCAACCTGACTCTTATGCCAACTCTGGTCTTCTAAGACAAACTTTAAATCTGCCTTGTTCACAAACAATATCAGTATTATCTGGTGATATTCTAGGTATATATTTTCCCAATGAGGCTAAAAGGAGTTCAATACCTCTGCAATCTTTTGAAGTTCCCAATGAAGGATCATCCTTTTACGCTTATAACTTACTTTCCAGTATTAATATGCCAACAAGTCTTCAACTTAGTCAAGCTAATGAAAACGAAGATTGGATTCATGCTAGCTTTCAAGCAATTATAGGTCAGTAGTTAATGGTACATCACTAAAATAAAGAGATTATTTAATTAATATTCTGATCTGTAGATTATAATTCCACAAGGTGTGCCTCATCAATGCCTCCAAATATCATTACCTCCATCATTGAAAGCTCTACACAACTAGGAATTAATCAAGTAGTGTCTAGTACTCTTCATCAAATTAACAAGAGTCCAAGTCAAATTCAATTAACTACAAGCTCTGTAGACATGACCAAAAAGTCAATCTCAACTTCTTCTTTAATAACAAGAAGCACAAGTCAACCAAATTCAAATGCCGTGGTTATTACACAGAGTCTATCATCTCAAATGTTGACCACTCAAAGTAGTGTGATCTCTGTCACAAGAAAAACAACACTTACAAGTACTGTTATTTTGGAGGACCCCACTTTGTTTATCTCTGGTGGATCCAGAAATGAAGGACGACTTACAGTAACAATTATATCCATTGCTATAGTAGTGGCAGTAGTAACATTATCATTATCATTTCTTGGAATGACTCTCTTAATAAGATGTAAAAGACATAAAAAAATAAGAAGAACTGAAAAGGAAATTACTTCATGCAATGAGAGTAAGTATCTCGATTGTGTTTACATTCATATACCATTCCTTGATTGTGTACTTTCTCTTTCTATATATATAGCTACTATCAGCTACAGTAATGAGATGTTATCTGGTCCCTTAAGCAGTAGGAAAACTTCTAGAGTCAAGGTTAACCATTATACTCATAATGACGTATAAATTTATTTACTTAATTATTAGGAGGACCAACAACCGACAGTGAATGTTAATATTAAAAACTACATCACAACTTGCGGAAGTGATAATGTGAAAAGTGAAGTCGTTACTAAAAAAGAGAATGCCATCAATATTAGTACAGAAAACAGTAGACAACAAAACTATATTGACATTCAGGTTAATAATTATGAGTACACATAAAGTAATATTTATACCTGTTTCAGCCTCCTGATCCAGAAATGGTTCAGAAATGGCTAAGTCAAAGACGTCAAGTAGAGCAGGATGAATCAGAGGAAGAGGAAGAAGAACTGGCTTATTGGAAACCTGCTGCTAATATAAATCAATTGTATTCTCAACTATCAGACCACTCCTTTCTACAAATTAAATCTCAGGACTTGAGGTAGGTACATTAATAAAGCTATGTAACATAAGGTTGTCTTATAGATTAGGTGAAGAGCTAGGACATGGATATTTTGGGTCTGTAAAGGCAGGGAGATGGCTAGTAAATGGTCAATCTGTAAAGACTGCTGTGAAAATGTTAAAGGAGTGTGCTTCTAAAGAAGACAAAGTCAAGTTCTTACAAGAGGCAGCCATTATGGGACAATTTGATCATCCTAATATTGTCAAGTTATATGGAGTTGTCATCGACTCTGATCCAGTAAGATAACTTAATAAAATAATCTGTTTAGTCAACTAACCAATATCTGAGCCAAAACTAATTGATTATAAGACAATAATATTGTTACCTTTAGGTCATGATAGTGCTAGAATTGATGCCAAACTTTGACCTTCACAGTCATCTGTGTACTTTAAGAAACAAGTTAGTACTGATTCCCTCTTAATGAGATAAGTATTTCCTTTGTTTTGCTGGCAGACTCGGTCCCAACATTGCCAGCATTGTCAAATGGAGACAACAATTCCTACAATATAGCATTAACATTGTTGATGGAATGGTTTACTTATCTAATAGAAAATTTGTACACAGAGACTTGGCTGCCAGAAACATATTTATTGACAGCTGTTTAACATGCAAAGTAAGTTATCAACAATTTGGTAAATACATTTGCTGATAAAACTTAACTAATAATACCACAAAAAAGTTAGTTAATACAATTGGTTGTCTTTTTGCATAGATTGGTGATTTTGGTATGGCAAGAGATATATCTCTCAATGACTATTATGTAATGAAGAATACTGGACCATTACCATTGAAATGGACAGCTCCAGAGGTTAACACAGCATTGGTTGATACAATGAGGTTTATTTTTACATAATTTATTAAAATAGGCTTTAGGTGACAAAAAGTATACAACTGCTAGTGATGTGTGGAGTTATGGGATGGTACTCTATGAAATATGGAGTCTAGGACACAAACCATTTGAAGAATTAGGACCAATTGAAGTAACAAAAAAGCAAATAAATTCATTTTTAAAGACTACTTTCCACAGGTAATACAAGCTATTAGTTCAGGTCAACATCCTATACCTCCAACATATTGTGCTGAACCAATACAAGATTTGATGTTAAAGTGCTGGTAAAAACAATGCCATTATTACCAAATTATTTGTAGTAATAACACAGGACATTCGACTCAAATCAAAGACCTTCCTTTAGTACTATACAAAGGAGTCTCCTTAATATGACGACAATTAAACCAACAAGACTGGACAGAGACTATGCTATTTTGGATCCATCAGCAGTGTTAAGATCACAGAGAAGTTCAGTATCAACTGTGTATCGTGATGTTGTCTTTTAAATTTAAATGAACATTTTTAAACATTTTTGAATTCAAATTTTTAATTGAATGTTGTGTTGTTGAAGTTTGTTAACATGAATGACAGACAACATGTTTACATGAGGTTTAACACATGCCTCAAGAATAACAAATTAGGTGCAAATTACACCATCACACTTCAGCTGTTTAGTCTAAGTTGTAAGTCTAGTCTAAAGCTTTATTCAACAGATCATTGACTAAAATGAAGATATCTGTTCTGTTGATATTGCTCAACTGTCTTATGTATGGACTTTATGCTGTTCAAGTGGTTCGCTATTATGATGGAGATGTAGTGGAGAATTATAGTGCTAGTTGCTATGTGATAGGAGGTTATTGTGTTCCTGACAATTTTACAAATCTATGTGAGAGCTCTGTTCAAAGTGATACCTGTCCTTATTGTAAGTGCAGTGAAAATAGAAAGATCAATTCATCAAATTTAAAATGTTCAGGTAAGCAAATCTTAACATTAAATATATTCTTTATACTACACATACAATTACAGATACATTGTGTGATACCGAGGTTGGCTTTCATTTTTTTGAAATTCCAAGGAAAAAAAGTAACGATTTCACTCAAATGATTTTAACAGACAAAGTCTTTAATTGTACTGGAAAAGTATATGGTTGGAAATGGCGACAAGATGACATTGGTAATTCAACTGCCTTCAAATTACAAGTTTGGAGAAGAATGACTAGTCAGTTTCACTTGATAGGATCCACCCTGATACATCCAACTGAACCAGTGATTAGCAGTCAAGGATATGAAGACAGAATCACATACCTGTCAGATTCTAATGAAATACTTATTCAGCCAGGAGATTTTTTAGGCATTGATTCTATGGACAGATTTTCCAATATTGCAGTACTAGCTAATGAAGTGACTTCTGAAGACCTGGATTCCTCAAAAGCTTATGCATACAAGAGGCCAATAGGAAGTGTACTGGACATTAGCAACAGTAAACGCTACTTTGATTATGCTGCTGGTAACTTTGCAGCACTCTTTACAGAAGGTAAATAACACAAAAACTACATGGTCACATTTTTTCTTTTATTCAGGAACATACTCAAATGGCTCTGTAGAGTGCATCATTTTATCGTCAGCTACCATCATGTCATCCTCAGCTAACAATCTTCTCTCAGGTGGGTCTCTGGTGCAGACTAACATAGTCCCCTCAAGAAGTGATACAACTAACAGTCTTCAAACCAGTATAGCTAGTTATTCTACAATAGATCTAGTATCACTACAGACATCAATAACTCAGTCACTATCAACTTCGCACACATCAACATTTCAACTAGTCTCTTCCTCTTCACATGCATCGGAATCCCAAGTCCTCTCTCCTTCTCCACACACTTCAATATCTCAACTTCTCTCTCCCTCTTCAAGTAGCCATCAACAACACTCTTTTAACACTACAACAATGACCATTATTGGAGCACATTTTATTCTTACAATATTTATTGTGCTCGTATTATCAATAGCTATGATATACATATGTCAGAAGAAAAAAAAGAGAAGACAAGAAGTTGAGGGTGTTGTCAACAGTACTACAACTAGAGAATATGTCACTGAAATACTGTATGATAGCACTAACACACAATCAAATAAAAGACAAGAAACAACAAGATTCTATCATGAACTTGAGGTTAGTGTTTACAATTCTTTCAAAGGTTTGTGTAATTGTATATATTATTAGCCTCCTTCAATCACACATACTACCAATGATTTCATAGTTGTTCCTACAATAGTAAGATTTCTATATAAAAATAATCTTAATAATTTCAATGAGAGTACAATAGGCTCAACGTCAACCACTATCTCACCAATATACCAACATAACAACTACACACACAAACGGCAACTTAAAGTTTGCAGTAAGAGAACATTCTTATAATTTTATTTTAACTTAATTTACTGGTTACTTTTGTAGTTTGATAGTAATCAATTCTTTGTTAATGAGTCCATCTTTTGGCAACCTGCTCAAAATGAAGAGCAGCTTTACTGTCAATTTGCTGAGAAGAGATACAGAGAGATATCACTACAAACTATTATGTAAATTATTAACAAATTAGCGCTTATTATATCTTATATAGTGGCTTGTCATACCGTTTATAAGTGCTGATAGAATATGCATGCATTTATAATTGATACAATAACTAACAGTATTGAAGCTGTCTTTCTTTTTGTAGAGTTACTGATGTATTGGGATCTGGTAATTTTGGTGTGGTTTATAAAGGCAACTGGTCTACATCAGAGGGTAGAGTAGCTGTGGCTATGAAAACATTAAAAGGAGAAGCTGGTAATGATGAGAAGGTTAAGTTCCTCCAAGAGGCAGCTATCCTGGGTCAATTCAATCATCCTAATATTATTAGATTGCATGGAGTCATTACTGTAGGAAAACCAGTAAGTTGCATATTAATTAAAGTTGTATGATCATGACATCGGCTATGTTATTACAGTTAACAATGGTACTAGAGTTGATGGAAAATGGAGATTTAAAGGAGTACCTTGTCTCACTCAGAGAAGAGTAACCTTTAATGTACTAACTTACTATTAATATTATTGATGCCTTTAGGAGCTCTACTACAGAAATACAGCCTCTTTTCATGAAGTTTTCCATTGAAATTGCCTCCGGTATGAAATATCTGGCTGATAAATCTTTCATTCATCGTGATTTGGCTGCCAGAAATGTGTTATTGGATAACACATTTACATGCAAAGTAAGTTAACAAAAGTGATGCTGTATTGTTAAGTGATTGTACATACATTCAGATCGGAGATTTTGGAATGGCAAGAGATTTGTTAGGAAAAAATAATTACGTCTCTAGCAATCACTTGATTCCCGTAAGATGGACTGCAGTTGAAGTAACTATTAAATACTAATATAGATTGTAGCTATATTATGTCTACACAGGCTCTCCTGACATATAAATTCTCAGTGGCCAGTGATGTATGGAGTTATGGAGTAGTTTTATATGAAATATGGAGCACTGGAAGAGAACCATTTGAGGAATTAACAAATATAGAGGTAATTAGAGGCAATGCTAAATAAAACAGTAATAAACAAAGGAAGGATTTAGGTTAAAGCTAGAGATTATTTCTAATAATTAGAGTGTATTGGAAATTACTGTGGGTCTATTGCAGGTAGTTGATTATGTTAGAAGTGGTCATAGATTGACCATACCTCCTGACAGCTGTCCTGACACAATAAATAATATAATGACACAATGCTGGTAAGTTATTTCATGTAGATTTTGTACTTATGGTTGGTTTATCATTATAGGTTGACAACTCCTTCTAGACGACCTAGTTTTACCGATATACTCAATTTATTGGAACAAACAGGTTCTACCTCATCTGTTGAAGACGAGTACAATTATCGTTACGCTATACTCTCTTGTTCACCTCCACATTATTTTTGTATTCAAAATCCTTTAGAAGACCAAACCACACCCACTCACAATAGTATTAGCTGACATCTCTACATCCTCTATCAGTATTGTACTATGTTCCTCTAATTAATAATATATCCTTTATTGAAGAGGTATCATTATAGTAATTAATATTTACATAAGCAGACATCATAATACAGTCATTTTGTTTGTGTGAGTTTAATATTCTCTGATTGAAATATAGAGCATCTGATAATTAATATGTAACTTCAAGAGAGAGAGAGAGAGAGAGAGAGAGAGAGAGAGAGAGAGATTCAAATTGTAAGTGATAAGAGATTCCATCTAGGAGGATAATTTGACTGGGTGGGTGGGTAGAACAGAATTGATATTCAAAAAATAGCGAAGGTCACTGGTAAATTGAAGAAGATTTTGAGTGAAAGAGGGATGATCCTACAATAAAAGTAAGTTAAACTTTAGTTGACAAAAGGTTTTTTTACTTGAACAATTTTGTACTTTTCAACAAGAGTGAATTGTTGCTCACGTGTGATGCCTTCCACGTTTCCCAAGAACTTTGATAAAAAGTCCGTATGGAAGGCAATAAAATCTACTTCAGCTATTTTGAAAATACAGTGAGTAATGTCTTCTTGCAGAAGATCATGTGATTGACGAGTAAGAACTTGCATGAGAAGATGAAGAAAAGGGTCACACATATTGGAACGGAAATAATGCTAGACAGATAGATTAGATAGGAGAGAAAGATACTTCAATATAGTGAGAATTAAATTATACCTTGGAAAACAGTTTGTGTTTTTCATTAAGACTTTTGAGAGCCTCCAAATTTTGTCTGAAAATGTTGATGTCAGATTGAAGAAAAGACTGTCCAAATGCCTAAACACATTATCAAAATAAAGTAGAATAGTCTGTATCATTTATTAGCACCTCCATTATTGCAGAGAAGTCCTCCTTGTGGTGAAATATTTGATCATCATCATCACCATTTTTGTCTATATTAATAGCTACATTACTAGGAAAGAAATACCTACACACAGACATAATAATAATTAAAAACATTTCATATTATAACCTCCAATTATTCAGCAGAAGCTGAAACAGTAGATCATAAAGAGCTAATTTGACTTCTGGCAATTCTCTCTACAGAACAAATAGAGCCAGTAATATCTTGTATAATCATACTGTTGTCATACTTACTGTAGCTACAATAGGATAAATCTGTTTCATTGTAAAAGCAATAATATTAGGAAGAAATGCCTTCTCATTGACACTGTAATTTTGGACAAGTAATCTCAACAAATTCAGAAATCTGTGACATTATTGATAAAAACATTTAAAGTAATTCACCAATTGAAAATTTACTTTTCAATAACTCTGTTGCCAACACTATCCTCTTGTAACATTGATTGTTCTAGGTTTTCTCTAGATATAGAGCCAAACTAATATAGATACATATATTATACTATTACTTTGTTAGTAATGACATAAATGTCTGTGTTGTACGCTCTGTAAGTGCTGGACCCACTTGAGCTAACAGTCCATGAAATAGAGTATAGAAGAAGCTCATTAGACACTCTAATACATCTTTGAGAAAGAAATAGTAATCAAAACAAAAATTCACAGGATATTATAACATCTTTTCATACAACAAACCTATCTATCTGATATGATTATAGAGCTATTTATTTATTTACCAGGTTCATTTAGATAGGTGTGAAATAGAGGTATGATGCTGTCTACAAATGCACTGATACTACGATAAAGAATGTTTTTTGATCGTTTCCTCTCATAACTGACAGACACAATTACCTCTTGTAGTAGAGAAAGAGTACGTTTCACTTCGGGTTTAACTGGAAAAAGACAACAAAGTTGATTACATAAGTATTATACCAAACCTTCTTGAAATAGTTGAGGGTTTTGGTTCCATCCTGGTGCACTGAGATACTGTTGGAAGCTCATCGTAGCACCTGATATTACTTCACACAAATCTCTATAACGCACTTCCCAGTTCTATAAGAAACTAATGTAATAACTAGTATTTAATATATGGTTCCTTCTTCACCTGGTCTGCATCAGTTACATTGGGCCAAGGGAGGATCAGCATACCGACCAATGCTTCATGTATCATGGTGTTGACCTTATATGGCAGTTGATGGAGTTGACCACGAGAGGCACGAAGGAGGAGGTCACGAATGAGAGGAAGTTGAGACAGAAAATGAGGTCGTATTGTAAATGCCAGTGAGATAAGAAGACGACAAGCGGCTAAAGCAATCTTTTCGGGTACTTCATGAGAAATAACAGGAACAGAGACCTCAACAAATGCCGAGAGAAGATACTGGAAGACATCGTAGCACTGTTCTTGTCTCAATATTGCCAGATAGAACTTTGACACCCAATGCTGATAGGCTTGGAGAGTACCTAAAGCCTGAGCATGTCTACAGAGAACAAGATGGTATCAGTTAATATTAATTCTGTCTCACAGTTCAATAAAGTCATGTTCCAATACTAAAGGAACTGGAGTATCAACGTTAAAGAGAAGGTTTTCAGAACTGAACCGTGCTATCATAATAAACCTAAAACAACCAAAAAATACTCGATAATATCCTGACAGTATCCCAATAATATCCTAACATACTGATTCATAAGTTGTTGAGCTTCAGACATTCTCTCAGTAAAACGATCACATGAAAAATGTTCCGCTAAACGACCCAAGGCTTGAAGAACTGAGGTGAGGTCCTTTAATGTAGCATGTAAAGACTCACATTGTGTCTCTTGAGAGATCATTAAAACACGATCTATGAAATATCACATGACCAGAAACAAGATAATGGCAATAATAAACGATTCATGTAAATAATCATTACAAAGTTGTTATCCCAGGATTTGGTCATTTGATGGAATTATTTACCTTTTCCTCGATGTGAGATTAGCTGTGAGAGACTGAGGTAAACTTGAGAATACTGGTTTAAAAGAGGAACCTAGAGAGATGTAATTATATCACATGATAGTCATGTGACTGGACTCACAATCATTTGAAATGATTCTGTTGGAAATAGTTCTGCTACTTTCCCTACAAACTCCAACGATTTTCGAAGAAAGCTTTGCCATTCGGTTTCATTCTGTAAAAACATGGTCACATGATAGTCACATGACTGTCATGTAGTCTTACATCATCAATGGTATCATCATCAATTTCTCTCAACTCATTCAAATTAAAATGTAGTTGGATTTTCTCTAAAACACTACTAGTCATGCCTACAAGAATATCTTTATATCTGGAGAGAGAGAGAGAGAGAGAGAGAGAGAGAGAGAGAGAGAGAGAGAGAGAGAGAGAGAGAGAGAGAGAGAGAGATATTCATAACCCACAAAAAATATCAGATGTACCTTTCATAATGTTTACTTGAGTGAGGAGAGAGATCAGCACCGTTGTCTTCAGCCATCATTATCAAATGGTCCAAAAATGCTCCCCACGTATCCAGACATACACAAAAACTATCAACTTCTGGTTGTATAAATGTGTAGCGATAAAACAAAGCTAAGAACTCAAGGACTGGAAAGTGTGGATTAAATTCAACTCGTTTGAGATGAGAGGAGACAAACCAATAGAAAAAATCTCCACATTTAGCAAGATATCTACGAGAGATAAACATATAACTCATAGCACACATGACATAGTAACCTGTCATCAAGTCTTAATAAATCCTTCTTTTTTCCTATCTCTCTACCTGTACTATCAGTTCTAGTCAACTTTTGTAAGAGAGTGAAAGACTGATCAAACAATTTCATCAAAAACACATCAAATTCTCTCGGGATACAATTCTTTACTAGTAATTCATTGACACAATCCATAGCTAATGATCCCAAATTATTGCAATATTCTGAAGCATCTTCATCGCTATAGCAACCCAAACAAGCATAACGAAATATGGTTTCAAGAATAGCTGGTGTGATAACAGTAGAGAGAGGAATCCAACTGAAGATATGGTTGAGACAATGTAAGACTTGCTCACAGATTTCTGGAGCTAGTTCCAACGAGATTTGTGAATAAGCAGCAGATGAAAGAGGTGAGGCTTTTATTGAGCTAGGTGGAGGATGTGACTTAAGAGCGGTGTCTAAAATTTGTACAAGGGTGTTTAAAATAATAGGAGACTGTTCCGTCATTAGAGAGAGGAGTTCATCTCGACGAGTAGACAAGATAAGAGCCATTTTGGGTGTGGCTAATTCTTCAGAGGTTGTCTTTAACAACAGAAGTCCAAGCAATATAGTACTACTCTGAGTTGTAAGCTAAAAATAACAAAAAGATCAAACACATTGATAGTTCAGATTAGTATGTAGTTATTAAGCTCCACCTACTTGTATTATATGATTAATAAAGTCAGGATAATGATGGGGCCAGTCTGTTCGTCCAATCAGAACAACCACATGTATAAGTTTGTTACGAATAAATGGCAACATAGTAGAGAACTTCTGTATTAGAAAATCCATTAAAAATTGTCGTAGTTCAAGTTTGTGAGTAAATGAAAATAATGACCACCTGTAGACAATAATAGTCTAGTGGATGAGAGAGAGAGAGAGAAAGAGAACAGTCAATGACATTAAAGAAGACACGTAGACTTACCTCCATAACATGTAGAGCATACATTAATGTGTATTGACTGGTAGAATGTTGTAGAAAATAAACACAATATTGCCACACATTTTCTTGATTACTGAATGCATCCAACATTTTATCTACAAGCAAGTTAGAGAGAAATATAATCACGACATGTACAAGGTCTTACTAATATCAAGTCGTTCCTCATTAGAACAATCTGGTGAAAAATGTCTCTCAAGTAGACTCTCTAACTCCTTCAAAGTTTGAGCTTCAGTCTAAATATGAGAGACAGACATTAAGTCCAGTGTAATTGGTATGTTACTAACCATTCTGAACCAAGATAGTTCAGCCCTCAAGCTTCCACGATTATCTGGGGGTTAAAAATACGACCGTTATTAATAATTATTAATAAAAAATAATTAATTATTATTACTGGTAATTTTTAATTACTAAAAACAGAAGGGATAGTTCTCACTACTGTATTTTTATTTTAGAAAATATTAATTACATATAATTATCATCAACTACTGGTAATTGTCCATAAGCAATATTATCTTGTGTTGGTAGTAGTTCAACTAATGTGACTTGATCTTCTTTATTTGATAATGTCATGTACTCAGTATTATCATCATCAGTTTTAATGGAGGAGGTAATACAGGAAGGATTTACTGTAGTAAGTGGATCACTCTTCACTGCTACAGTCTGTAAAGAAATAGTTTTATATAACAATGATGTTATAGAAGACTTACTGAATGAGTTGATGTATTGGGTGTAAGAACATCGTCATATTCTTCCTCAACATTATTGGTAACTATTTCAGAAGTAATTTCATTTAATATAAAGTAGTATTAGTAACTAACTGTTAGATTGTTTTCTATATCTTGTTATAACTATTATAAGTACAGTACTAACTACTACTAATATAATAGTTAGTACAACAAGAGGTAGACCAATGTATAGTCCATGAGTTAATGATGTGTTATCAAGTACTATAGGAATTGTTGGAGTAGAAGACATAGCGAGTATTTCTATAGAGATATATGAGATTATAATATCATTGTTAGTTTTAACAAGTATATTAAGTTTGATTTGAACACAACTCTGACATAGTTAATAAAACAATGAGTTTTAATACTAACTAGGTCTACTTACTGTCACTCATTAATACTAATGTACTGGTAAATGTTTGTGTTATAATGACAGAGGGAGAGATAGTTTGAGAGGAAGAGACAAATGTAATATCTTCAGATGAAACAGAGACAGATGGTGTACTAACAATGGTATTAGAAGATGATGGAGAAGGTTCAATACTAGTAGTTGTACTTGATGACATGAAGACTATTGTAGACATGGATGATGATATAACTATAAAATTATATTAATAATTTATTATAACTTGTAAAAATATAACTTACTAATTTCAACAGTAACAAGTGGAAAGTATCGATTCTTTCTGTCATTGGAATTAACAGGTATTTCAATTAGTATGGCAGTACCAGTTATTTCTTGTTCATAATAATCAGGAGCATTTGAGCCTTGATCAATAAAATAAGGCAATAATCTTGTACGTAGATTACCACTGTTAGGGATAATTCTCATTCCTAATATATCACCAGGTAATACTGTGATAGTTTGACTGGGAGTATATTGATATAATGAGGAACCTAATGATATCACTTCTCCTCAAAAAGAACCAATACGATTTACTCTATTATAAACATTATTACTTTTTCTCCATGTTTCCATTAATGGATAGTGTCGCAATTGTACTAAAGTTGTCTCTTCACGGGCAGCAATTATAACTTTAGAGATTTCAGTCTCACAGGTAAAATTCATAGAAAAAAACAACAACAGAAAACCAGCTCTCTCAGTGGCATCAGCTGTATTATTATTTATGAATGATTGAGTAGGAAACCCTTTACTACATTGAGCTTGAACAGTAACTATGGACAAATAATATAAAGTGTTGTCTACATCAGTATCTCTTAAGTTAGACTAACCTGATGAACAATATAGTAAGTAGACAAGACACAGGTAGACAAAATGGAGTAGAGGTGACATTATTTTCACTTATTCTAAGAGAACCCTAGTAAATTTAAAGTGATGTAATAATAGGCAATTAGAACCTTACAAAGTAACACTTGATAATTCCATCACCTAACAATTATACATTGTCATATAGTTGTGTATTTAATTATGTTGTGATGGACTGTTTATTGATTTTTTCTTATAAAATAAAATAATAAATTCAATGTTCATTAGGTGCTTCATAAAATGCAAAAGCTGATATCAATCCAGTCATTGTAAAGCTCTGAAGAATAAATACCAACAATGTCACTTATAAAATGAAAATAAAAAGTAAAATAGTACTAGCAGTAATATTAAGTTGTAATAAGTTCTAGATAGTTTACCTTCTCTCTGAAATAAAGAGAATAATCAGATTTAGAATCATCTTTGACATATACTTCATCCTCAGATTCAGTGTCATTAGATACTGGTTGTCCAACTTTATGATACTTAACAAGAGATGGACCACCCACTATCAATGAGATCATTACTTGTTCAAAGAGCAGTACTCTCACCTTAACA